>OX637535.1:75355242-75955242 GCA_951800035.1 Linnaemya tessellans
AACAGAACAAGTAATTACAAAATATTTTCTACAGAACTTCACAGCACAGAACAGCAACAGAAAGTAAAAACTAATGAAGCCTATAGATTGGATTCGGACCAGATTTTTAGAAACATCAAACAATCCTAAAAATTTTTTTAACCGAGCATGAATTTTGATCATAAAATTCATTAATCTGCAAGCGTTGTTCGTTTGTAAGTCGATTCACTGCTAATTTACCAAACTGAATACGTTTAACAGTAACATGAACAGCTGAGCTGCCAAAAATAGTGTTGCCAGAAAAAAAGATTCTATAAAATCACCCATTATATGGAAGTAATTCATGCAATAAGCATGCAATGGTAATGTTGAAATTTATGTTAATGTTTGTGGCACGTAGACAATGCAGTGTTAAAAATCAAAATAGTTAACTCATACAGCACAGTTCATAGCAACCCATATCGCAAGAGAATTTGCTAAGAAGCTATAATACTTCAATACGTTTGTATTTGCATTAAAGATACTTTGCAAAATATCAATGCACAGATGCCGGCGCTGTTGTTAACCCGTATTTTACCCGTTACAGTGACTGACTGCCACATAAGAAGGAACATCGTTTTTAACGACGGGAAATTCCTCAGAACTGTAAACTGTAAATTTTGGTGTTGAAATTAACTAGTACGGAAATTGACCCCCTTCACCCCTAATCGACCACCCCCTCGGTATAATATCATGTATCATTTATCATAATCAAGTTACATATCGTTTTTGAGGGTTTTGGGGCCGCTGATTACGAGTTTTCTGTCCGAATTAAAAAATTCGAAATGGCGTCATCCAGGGCGTTTTGAACCCCAAGCGAGCCAACCTCACATAAGTCAGAGCCTTGAACTTGAAACAATGAAACCGAAAACAACAATTTTAAATGAAATTTATTTTTCATTTAAAATATAATTATCAGAATATGTCAAATAAAAAATTTCATAACAGTTCAATTTACATTTTATTTTCGTTTTTCCTTATAAATACTTTTCTTGTTATCAAATTGATTTCTAATTGTATAAAGGTATAGAAAAATAAAATAGATTCATATTGAATATAATTTATTTGTTGGGTTGGTTTTGTATGAGTTTCAAAGCCTACTATTCTTATTCTGCAGTGTTTTTTGAAAATAATTTGTTATATACAAATTGTGAATTCTCAGATGGTTTTCGAAAGTATGTGCATAAGATAAGAGGTTTTTAACTTTTCAAAACTAAGTCAGCTGATAATTTGGTAAAGCCCCAATGAAATGCATGTAGACATTGCTTAGTCTGTGTTCTTATGAGTCATGTTTTATTGACATCATTGCTACTTTATAGGCGAGAGGGGAGAAGGGAAAAGTAACGTGTACTAATGCGCATTCACTGTCAGTACGTTTTGCTTTCTCATTTGTAAAGCACACAACTATATGTACATGAATACAACTATATGTACATGAATACAACTATATGTACATGTCGTCAACAAGACATGAATTGTGTGAACACGAATGAAAGTTCAAAGAAAAAAAAGGAAGAATCTTGTCAATAAGATATGACTCGTATGAACACAGACTTAACCATCAACAAATAAATTGTATGTACCAGAGTTCGAAATAGTCTACATATTTTATCCTCTGTACACACGAGTTTACATCAACGGCATTGAAAAATGTGCATCGAACCTCAAGTGTATACATTGAAGACATTGAGAACATTGAATTCACTTTATGTATGTATGCACATTTGTTTTGTAACTTCATAAAATTAATGTGTGTGTGCGCAGTAAAAGCAAACACTGAAAATATTATACATACCCAACAGTTCAAATTAAATTCGGCTGTGCCGAATCCTTAATACCCTTCACAGATGTAATTCTTCTTTCTTTCTTTGTTGCTAAAACAGAAAGTAGGTTTAATTAAAAAATCAAAATGATGTTATCGGTTACTTTTATATTTAAGAAAACGTTTAAATTTTTCGGCTGGGAAGCTAAATGTTTGGCTTTTCTTATATCTAATACCTATGAAAGTCTTTCAAAAATATTATATATATTTAATTTACAAACAAAGAAAAAAAATCCGTTTCATATACCCCAAAAAGTTCTAATTGTCCAACCGTAGAATCGCCTTTTAGATTTTGTTGGTTTTTAATACTTCTTTCTGATATATAAACTAGGTATAATTCATCATAAAAATCAAAAATAACAAATAAAATGGCTGCTTTTATGAATCAGAAAATTTCGATTTTCCAACCCTGGAACCGAATTTTTAATTTTTTAATACTAATTTAATTTTTCTGATATATACATATAAATAGGTTTAATTCATTAAAAATACAAAATTTGGAATTTATGTATGTACTTTTATGTACCAAAAATATTTCGATTTTCCAACCTTGGAACCGAATTTTTAGTTTTTAAAATTTTTAATACCAATTTAATTCTTAGCGAAGAATAAAATAAGTTTAAATCACTCAAAAAAACCAAAATTGGGAACTTATATGGTTACTTTTATGTACCAAAAAATTTAGATTTTCCAACCCTGGAACCGAACTTATAATTTTTTGATACTAGTTTAATTTTTTCTGAAATATCTAATACGTTTAATTCACAAAAAACACAAAATTTGGAGTTTATATACATATGTACTCTTATGTACCAAAAATATTTCGATTTTCCAACTCTGGAAGCGAATTTTTATTTTTTTACAAATGCAATTCTTAGTGAGGTGTAACATAGTTTTACTTGACAAAAAAATGTACATTTTTAAACGTTTTTGTCACTTTCATGTACCATAAAATATTTCATTTGTCCAACCCTGGAGTCGAAATTTTGATTTTTTAAGATTTTAATACCAAGTTTGTTCTTCCTGAACTATAAAACAGATTTAATTAGCAAAAATAAACAACGTCAATTGCCTTTTTGGTTACTTTTATGCAGAATAAATATTTCAATTTCCCAACCCTGGAAGCGAAATTTAAATTTTTTAAAAATTTCTTTATCAGTGCAAATCTTCATGAGGTATAAAGTAGTTTTTTTTAAGAAAAACTCGAATTTTGCAACCATTTTGGTTATTAAATGTACTACAAAATATTGCATGTACCAAAAAAAATTAATTTTTCCAACCCTGGAAACGAAATTTTAATTTTGTTTTTTTTAATCAGTTCAACGCTTCTTGAGGTATAAAGTAGTTTTATTTAAGAAAAATAGCAATTTTTTTACCATTTTGGTAACTTTCATGTACCATTTTACCATTGTCCATCCCTGGATTCGAAACTTTATTTTTTATTTTAAAATTTCTGATACCAATTTTGTTCTTCCTAAATTATAAGACAGTTTTAGTTAGCAAAAAACAAAAAAAAAAACAACATCAGTTGCCTGTTTGATTACTTTCATGCATAAAAAAATCAATTTCCCACCCCTGGAAGCAAAATTTGAATTAAAAATTTTTATAAAGTGGTTTTGTTAAAGAAAAACTTGAAATTTTTTACAATTTTAGTTACTACATGTACTACAAAATACGGAATAGGCCGAAAAAAAATTTTAATTTCCCATCCCTGGAAAAAAAATTTTATTTTTTTAGTTTTTAAAAGACCATTGAGGCTCCCCAAAGCACGAAATAGGTTTAATTTACAAACATTAAAAAAAATAATTGATTTTAGGTATAAATTTTGCGTCGAGAAATAGGTGTAACCTTCCCAGCTCTGGAACCATACTTCGGATCTTTCTGAATTTCAATAGCACTCTAATCATTTCCAATCCAACGGTCCAAGAACGAAGTCTCTAGCTCTTCTGGGGGCTTGGGAAAACCGTACACGGTTTCACTTACAGACGGACATCGCTCAATCGTCATCGCTATTCATAAGGATCCAGAATATATATACTTCATGGGGTCCCATGTGCATATCGAAGAAATTACACACGGAATGACAAACCTATATATACCCTTCCACTTTTTGTGAAGGGTATAAAAACCATATACACGAGATGTACACGAGTACACTCATAGTTATACACAAGTAGAAGGTGTACACAATGTAAGAAAGACAATGTCTATAGTGTATTCAAGGTGTACATTGTATTAAAGGTGTACATTAAATTTTATTGTACATTTCTGAGATCTCTAGTATGTACATTATATTAAAAAATTTCCGTTGTCCTCAAGATCATTAACGTCTATATCGGTTTCCGACTCAGAGGCTGTGCTGCTATCTGATATTTGCCCGATAGGTAAAACTGAAATTTTACGAACTGTAAGTTTGTAAAAATTTTTTAGGTAATAGAACAGTATATGGGTGAAAGTTATCTGTATTAATTTCATAACCAAAAAATGTCGAGGTGTGTTGCCATCGTTGGAAACGCCATTTCCAGCATTCGGCTAGTCTACATTTCTTTTTTAAAGGCAGCTTGTAATATTTTTTTCCTATTCGTGGCCGACTCATTTTCCTCTGAACTTCCTGCTATCCATTTTTGAATTCGTAATTTGTAGGACAACAAAAATTCGAAACATCTAATCCAACAATGTAAGGATGATAAGCCAAATTTCAAGTTATCTGTATTAACTTGGTGTAGTAGTATTGCATCTATATCATTAAATGTTTTTGAAGTACAATTGCGTAGATAACAACGCTTTGCACACATTGTGTCCGTCAATGAATTACACACTTTTGTATCTATCACTGTTAAAGTAAGGTCGTACTTTATATTCACGATTTGCCCATTAGCTGTAGTTTCAAATGGTGTTAAATTCTTTATCTGCTCCTCTACGAGGGCGGATTGATATTGAAGCTACCTAACGCTAGATGGCAGCACAAACAAAAAACTTTTTTTTTTTAAATTGCGATCTGTCAAAAGTCATCTGTTAAAATTTCAACAAAATTCATCGATTAGTTTATTTGTTGAAGTCGTTTGAAGTAAGCAACTTTTGTGTTTCTTGAAAAATGGAAAATAGTGAATTTCGTGCAGTGATTAAAAACTATTATTTGAAAGGGAAAACGGCCATGTAATCTGCTCCATCAGATTACATGGTAAAATATTGGATTGCTGAATTTAAACGCGGCCGAACAAGCACTGCAACAATACCATCAAAAGGAAGACCAAAAAAGGTGGTTACTGAAGAAAATATCAAGAAAATTCTCGATATCGTTATGAATGATCGCCGAGTCAAGTTGAAATGGCGAGATTGTTGAAATGGCAAACATATCATATGAACGTGTGTTCAACATTTTGCATGAACATTTCCATATGAAAAAGCTATCGGCAAGATGGGTGCCGCGTTTGCTCTTTCGCCCCGCATTAGATACGATGCTAAAATTACGTGAAATACACTTCGAATTTGTTGATCATCCACCTCATAGTCCAGATTTAGCTCCTAGTGACTTTTTCCTGTTTTTTCCCAAACTTGAAAAATGGGTCGTAGGAAAAAGATTCATCTCAAACGAAGGAGTGAATACCGAAACTAAAGCGTATTTTGAGGGGTTCGTATTATTCAGATGGTATAAAAAAGTTGGAATATCTAAGTGTATTGAGCTAAAAGGAGACTATGTTGAGAAATAAATGGTTTTTGAAAAAAAAAATGTTTTTTCCTACTTAGGTAGCTTTAATATCAATCCTCCCTCGTACATCATTAACTGTTTTTTAGTCAAGTCTAGGGACTCTTTTGCAATCTTGGTGATGATAGTCTAGGATTTTTCCAAACTGTAGTTGTTTCTTTAATCTCAGAGTCTCTGTGTATAAGTTGTAAAGGGACGAGGGAGGTGAAAAAAAAATATTTTCGTCACTGACTTCGACTCCATCATTACCATGTGCTTATATTCATTGTGTCCTGAACTACCACCATAGCCCCACTTAACGATTAAGGTAAAATAATCGAGATTTTCCGCCGATAAATATTGAACAACTTCCATTTGATACAAAATAATACGATCAGTTGTGTGATTCAACAATGACTGCAACGTAACCTTGGTAAATCATCAGCAGTGGACATACTCGTATTGGAACCTAAATATAAAATTATTGTTATATGTAGTTGAGAGAAAATTCTGAAAAAAATCGTATGGGTTTTTTGAAAAATTAATACATTCGATTTGTTTAAGAAAAATAATAGCTTATCGCAAAAATTGTTGAATAATTAATTGTTGAAACATTATTTTTGTTAATTGTTGCTTAACCCATTATGTAGGTACCAAGCTAAAAATAGTTTTTATATCTTAACGAAATTTTCGTTGCTAGTTAGAAACCAGTTTGAATTTTAATTTTTAAAAGATCGCAACCCTGAAAACTGTTGGTCGAGATCTCGACCGCTGGGATAATTAGAGCAATAAAGTTACGGTATTATATAATAAAGACTAAGTGTAAACTTACAGATAAATGAAAAATTCGATTAAACCTTTATAGTTTAACAAGTTTTATTTAATTTAAGAAATTAATAGTTACCTATATAAAAATTATTTTAAATTTGTGTGGTAGATTTTGAAGCAATTACCTATATGCAAATTTACGTTGCATTATGCTTCTTGCATATTTTGCACAGGCGATAGCACGGACATCTGCGTGGCTTTTACTCTGGGCGATGACGTGGATTGAGCTTCGGGGTCCTCATCACTTTCACTTTCTTCATCGGGCGAGATTTATTCGTACAGCAACAGCGTTTTTGTTATCGAATTTTTAAAATCAATTTGAGATATGCATTTCTTATTGGTTTTTTCAGCAATCAAACAATGCAATTTCCATGCATTGACGCACGCGATGTCCAAGCAAGTGACCCAAGGTGGCCACCACCACTTCTTTTCTCTGATTCCAATTCTATAATTGCCAACAGCATTATCGCGTAAGTCAACTCCTCCCGTGTACTTATGGTAATTAGTAATAAGGTTAGCTTGTGGTACAGTAATCTTTTTTTTTTTTGCTTTCTATCGTATCGCATTACGTTTCTTATAAGATCAATTTGATCATAATTCGTAGCCAAAGTGACTTCTGCATTGTCTATCCATGGGACTACTGCTATATTATGTTCTTGGTCGAATGCGTAATCTAAATATACTATGTACATATAACAAATTCATTATCCCACTGGTCGAGATCTCCACCAGCCATGTTCAAGGCTGCTTGGCGACTATCTGTAGTAGATGTAATAACTAATTTGTATACATTTACTTGGACTGTTAGCTATTCAAATCCATATAGGTTTTTTCTCTTTTTATTATAATAATAATATTATATCAATACTGTATTTGCAAGTTTTAGACTATTTTTGTGCCCGCCCGGTGATATCTTAAAAGGGGAGGTATGGAGTAAAAACATTTTATATATGTAGCAAAGCTAAAACTTCATTACAAATTAAAAAATAATAATAATTCCCCCAGCAAATATTTTTAATTATTTTATGAAAAACCACAAAAATTTCTGGTCGACATCTAGACCAGTGGTACAAAATGGGCTAAGGTGCCTCAAATGTTGGTGAATTTTTTCAGATTTTTATTGTATCATGAAGTACGAAAATTTCTATAACATTACATTTTTGACTGAGAGGTTTGGGCAAAGCATCCTTAGAAAAAACCCATAACAATTCAAGTGGCAGGAGGTGGCAGCTGATTTTTGGCTTAATCGATAGTGTAGTGTGCTTCACTTATGTACAATGCATACCCCTAATATGTAGTGTATTTCACAAAATGTAACACACAAACACTATTCTTTCTCACCAATATCAAATTGGTAATGAAAATACAAAACGCTGATCAATCAGAATATTTTGAGGGACACTAATTCAAGTGTTTAAATAAATTGAGTGCATTCCAATGCTATGTTCTATGATTGGTCAGTAAACAAAAGTAATTCGAATCCTTTCACATTTCCATAAATGTGAAAGAGACGAATATTATATTTTATAATATTAAAATAAGTTAGAAGGGCTAAGTTAAATTTGTAAAACTAGTATATAAGCCAAAGAAATATTTAAATAAAACAGACTTGATCTTTTAACATAATCCGGCACACTTCTGCCTTGTTTCTTTATTAAGTCTCAATTATTTCGGCATTCCTTTGAACGCCTAGTGTTGAGCTGGAACCCTTCAGCTGTTTAATATAAATAAAGGGCTACAGGGAAAATTCCAATAACAAATAAAAATACTCATTACATGGCGATCCTGCAAACGGACCAGATCCTCTGATCCTGAAAGCAAAATCATCATAATTACACTAGAAATAACACAATGAACAATCAAAACAGTGAACAATCAAAATAAATGGAAGAAGAAATTAATGACATCTTTCAACGCTGGGAAGCCTACCTAAAACAGGAATACAACCCAGGCCCCGTGGACGAATCAGCGCCGAAGTATACTCCATCACAAAAAACGGCTGGACCAAAGGCTATCTCCTTGGAAGAATACAGAAGGCGAAACAAAAAAAACAACAACTGGGAACCAACTATACCAAAGGTAAAGCCACAAAAGAAAAAAAGAGGCGGAAAAAAATTTCAAACCAGGAAAGCCAAGGCACTCCTGTTCAAAGAACTGACTCTGGCCACCACTACAAAACAACAACAGGACATAAAGGACAAAATAAAAGCGCTGCCATGAAATAACAAAAAAAAAAAAAAAAAATTTAAATATATGTATAATCAAATAAACATTAATTACAACTTAACGTAAAAACAAAAAAAAAAAATTAATTTAAAATATATAAACATTAATTACAATGAACAATCAAAATAATGAACAAACTTCTTTGAAAGAAAACAAAAAGCCTGAATTAGCTTACAGTATCGAATGGCTAACAGATTTATGGGAATTTCTTCAAATTGAAGGAACCCCAGACGAAGAAGAGATCATAAACCCAACAAAAGTCGAACTAGAAACCATTCTTTTAATGGAAAAATTCAAGCTACGCTGGGATCGACAATAAAACAAATATGTATATTGTAGACTTAGCATTATGTAAGCACTTCAAAAACTAAGTAAAGATAAAAATAATAATACAGCAAGTATACTGTAAATAAAAAAAAAAATTTTATAAATATTTATGAAGTAATAATAACACAATAACTAATGTGTACACTCAAAAAGAAATATAGATGCATAAAACAGAAATTCAACTAAAATAAATGGAAGAGAATATTTTAAAATTAAAAGATATATGGACAAATTTAAAGAAAAGTCCAGGAAGGACATATACAGAAAAAACCTTACAAAATAAATTAGAATCTATTAAAGAAATAAGAAAACAATTTGAATTAACGGAAATTGAAGAAAAAGATAAAGAAAAAGCTATAGCATTAAAAATAGAATTTAACAATATTTTTAAAAACATTAAAGATTATTTACTAAACAGCCCTAAAGAAGTACAAGAAAATAAAAATATCAAAATGGCAGCATTCAGTTTAGAAACTACTTCAAAAGCACTCCCAATTTTCTCAGGTAATTTTATAGAACTAGAGAGTTTCCTAATAACAGCAGAATTAATCAACAAGACTCTATCAGCCGAGGCCAAAACAGATTTCCTACAGTACGTATATCTTGCTAAATTGACCACTAATGTCCGAACAGCAATAGGAACCTACACAAAACCTGAAAACTTTGAAGAATTAAAGAATCTATTAGAACAGAGATATAAGAGCAGGGAAACAATACCAGAGCTACAAAATAGACTAAATACATTATATCAAGGCAAAATAGCGGTGAATACATTCAGAGAAAAAATAACAGGTATGATAGATAAATTAAATAAATTAGGGATAGAAGAACTAGGAAACAATGCCTCTCAGGCAGAAAAGAATGTTATTGTTAAATTAAATAACAAACTAGCTCTAGACATTTTTAAGAAAGGTTTAAATGAAAACCTTAAATCAACCATATATGCAGCTAGACCAGAAAATTTACAAGAAGCATATGAACTAGCATTGGAATTGGAGAATGAAAATAGAGCAAACAACAATTCAATATTGCATGTTAGGAAGTATCAACCACGGTATCAACGCCAAAATCACTATGGACACAACACATACATGCGACAAAATAACAACCCCAATTACAACAGATCATACAGCACGAATAATAGAAACAATAATAACAACAATATAGCTAACAGCCCAAGAAACAACAACAACACGAACAACAATTTCAGTAGAAGATTTAACAATAATCACAATAGTAACAATAACAATTACAGAAATAGTAACAGACGCATACACGCCGTACAAAATTCGGGAAACACAATGGGCTCGGAATACGTAGATATTCCGGACAGCCACAATTAAAAATATGGAAAATTTCAGATAATAACACTAACTTCATAATCACTTCTTACAAAAATAAACAACTAACATTCTTAATAGACACAGGTGCGGACATATCACTCTGCCGCATGCAACCAGATTTCGATGGCGAACTATTTAACCCAGAGGACAAATGCAAATTAACAGGCATAACTACAGAAGAAATAAATTCTTTAGGGACACTAGATTTAGAAATAACATTAACAGAAGAAAAATGCATTCACAATTTCCATTTAGTAAAAACAGATTTTCCAATAGAAACAGACGGAATAATAGGTAGAGACTTTTTAAAGAAATACCTATGCAAAATAGATTATGAAACATTTACAATAACTCTATTTATAAATAATAATACCATAATTCTTCCAATGCATACAAGAGCATTGAACTCACTACAAATAAAAATACCTCCAAGAACTGAGATAATACAAGCGATAAAATTAAATTTAGCTGAAGACAGCGTAATTTTCAATGATGAAATAAAACCAGGTTTATTTCTAAAGCTATGTACAGACGATTGGCAGATCTTCCAATATTGTAAGATCTGTCAATGGGCTGGCAACGTACTGACAATGACAGATTGGAAGCAAAAGTTAAATTGCGTGTTTAGACGACTGTAAGAAAACCTTACAATTTCATTGTCAGATAATTGTAAGACCATAAATTTATCTGCCAACAAAAATTACCAGTTCAAACGGTTGTCAGATTGTTGTATGATAAAAAGTGCCAGATGCATTGTTAGGCATTGCCAGAACTGTCAAAACATTTGACAAAAATTATCTATGTAGTGTTTTATTTTTTATTGTGTGAAAATTATTTGAAATAAATTGTGTGAATAAATTGATATATGGAACGTAAAAAAGGAATTGCAGTGATTTTGGCTTTGGTTTGTTTCACGTATTTATGAACAGCGTTGCCAATAGAAATATTTCGCTGACAATAGTGCCATTGTCAGCTGCATGAATTTCACACATGTGCCAACATCCAATGAGCTTACAATGTCTGACAATTGACTAACAATGACAAAATAAGGTGTTCACACGATTGTTAGATAGCTTACAATATTATTGCCTTACAATGTGCTGCCAATGGTTTTTCTAACAACGTTGCAATACAAAAATTGTAAGTTCACACGGTTGTTAGACATTTTCTTAACATTTTTCTGACAATATTGGAAGATCTGCCAATCGTCTGTACATAGCTTAAGTAACTCAATAGCACCCAGAAGCGGCATGACACACATAAAACTTTTAAACACAACGAACGAGACAATAACAATACAGGGCATTAAACTTCAAACAGATTCACTCAAAAATTACAGTATCTTAAATTACACCAGTGCCAACAACCCCAAACGTTTTGAAAAAATTCTAGCTGAATTGCAAATTAATAACAACGACAATTATGCTCAAGCAGAACTAGTAAACATTTTCAAAAAATATCAAAATATATTCCACTTAGAAGATGAAAAATTAACCGTCAACAATTTTTATACCCAAGAACTCATGACCACAGACAATACACCAGTATATATAAAAAACTACAGATTACCACATTCACACACGAACATAATAAATGAACAAGTACAAACAATGCTTGATGACGACATAATAGAACCATCAGTCAGCCCATATAATGCTCCCCTTCTCTTGGTACCCAAGAAAAACACGCAAGATAAAAAGAAATGGAGACTAGTAGTAGACTTTAGAAAATTGAACGATAAAATTGTAAATGACAAATTTCCTCTAACTAGATTAGAAGACATTTTAGACAAACTTGGCAGAGCCAAATGGTTTTCTACACTGGATATGACTAGCTCATTTCACCAAATAGAATTAAACAAACAATCCAGACCACTAACAGCTTTTTCTACACCACAAGGACATTATCAATTCAAAAGACTTCCATTCGGATTAAAAATATCATCAAACAGTTTTCAAAGAATGCTTACAATTGCATTATCCGGACTAGAATCAGAAGCTTTTCTCTACGTAGATGACATAATCGTCTACGGTTGCAGTTTGAACCATCACAACCAAAATTTAATCAAAGTACTAGATAGATTACAAAAATATAATTTAAAATTAAACCCGAAGAAATGTTGTTTTTTGAGACCAGAAGTAGTTTATTTAGGACATTTAATAACAAAAGACGGAGTAAAAACAGACCCATCAAAATACGACGTGATAAAAAATTATCCCATACCTAATAACGCTGACGAAGTACGACGTTTCGTTGCATTCTGCAACTATTACAGAAAATTCATACCCAATTTTGCGGACATTGCCAAAGACCTGAACGCACTGCTAAAGAAAAAAACAAAATTCATATGGACAGAACAATGCCAAAACGCTTTTGATGAGTTAAGAAAAAAATTAATAAACCCACCTGTATTACAATATCCAGATTTTGAAAAACCTTTCATACTAACAACCGATGCATCAAATTATGCTTTAGGTGCAGTACTATCTCAAGGCGAAATAGGACAAGATTTACCTATTTCATACGCCAGTAAATCATTACAAAAACATGACATTAATAAGCCAGTAATAGAAAAAGAACTTCTAGCAATTCATTGGAGTATTAATTTTTTCAAACCCTATCTATACGGCAGAAAATTTATAGTAATTACAGACCATAGACCTTTAATTTCACTATTCTCACATAAAAATCCTTCGTCAAAAATGACAAGAATCAGATTAGATTTAAGTGATTATGATTTTACAATAATTTATAAAAAGGGAAAGATGAACACTAATGCAGATGCACTTTCCAGAATAGAAATAAACTCTGATATACTAAAACAGATGATACCAATAGAAGATGATGAACAAGTAAAAAAAGTATTAATAACTACAAGGGCTATGAAAAATAAAGAAATAGAGGCAAATAAGAAATTAAATAATAGTAAAGAGGCTAATAATATAATAGAAAACGACGACGTACGTGTAAGAAACGATGATTCTCAGAAGTCTGATCAACTTCGAATATGGGAATGTACATCGATAAATGACATCAAGAATATAAGAAAACTGCAGTTTAATAAAATAGAAGATATAAAGGAAAATGATATATATATAGAAGATAAAATTGTGCACATTGGACGTGACGATAATTCATCGAAACCAGATTCGATAAAGAAATCATGTACCAAAATTATAAATGAATTGAATATAGGATGTAATGATAATTCACCGAAACAAGATTCGATGAAGAAGTTACATACCACTAATAAAGAAAATAATATGCATGCAAGATTCAGCGATAACTCAGCCAAACTAGATTCGATTCTGAGGAAACTGATATCTAAAATGAAGAAAGAAAATATAAAAGAATTAGCGCTATCAAGTAATGATAAAATATTTAAAATGTATACAAAAGAAAAATTTAAAGAAATATATGCCAGAATAATAATAAATAATGAAAGTCCTCAGCTAAATATACTAATATACAACGCCCCGAAAAGAATATCAGATGACATATTGAAATACAAACTAATTGACGAATTTCATAATACCACACACGCAGGCCACTTAGGAATAAGAAAAACAATCATTAAACTAAAACAGAGATATATTTGGAAAAATATGAATAAGATGGTAAAAAAATTTATTACTTATTGCGACAGTTGTAACAGAAACAAACAAACTAAACACATTAAAGAACCATTAACACTAACAGACACTCCAAACAATAGTTTTGAAGTGATTTCAATTGATACTGTTGGTCGTATTTCAAATGAATACCGATACATTCTTACCATGCAGTGTGAACTAACAAAATTTGTTGTTGCACATCCAATGCCGACAAAAGATGCAATTACGACAGCAAGAACATTGGTTGAACAATTTATTTTAAAACATGGACAATTTAAAGTACTCAAATCTGACAAAGGTACAGAATTTACAAATGAAGTTATGCGAAACATATGCTCATTATTACAAATCAAACAAATATTTTCCACACCATACCATCATGAGACATTAGGATCAGTTGAAAGGAACCATAGAGTACTTAACGAATTTTTATTAACAACGGCTAGTGATTATGAATGGGACAAGTGGATTCAATACTTTACGTTTGCCTACAATACGGCACCACATGTAGACACAGGCTACACGCCTTTTGAATTGGTATATGGAAAATTACCATATCTACCCTCTGACATTCTAGAAAATAATCAAAAATTTTACAATTATGACGACTACGTACAAGAGTTGCAAGTCAGGTTACGATTTGCTTTGAATAAAGCAAAAGAATTATTGCTAAGAGCAAAACAGAAGAGAATCGTAAACAATGACCACACTAATAAATTTAATCTAGAAGTAGGAGATTTAGTTTTAGTAAAAATAGAAAATAGAAAAAAAAATCAAAGTCCCTACAAAGGACCATTTAAAATAATAAAAAGAAATAATGTAAACACCATAATAGACTATAATGGCGTAGAGAAGGAAATACATAATAATAATTTGAAACCATACCGAACATTATCAAATTAAATTCTATAAAAATAAAAATATCTAACCAATTGTAATTATTATATAGAAAACCTTAAATATATAAGAGAATGTTTATCAATTAATTAATCAATAATCTAATCAAAATTTCTTAAATACTTATATATAAAAATAATAATATTTAACAAATTATAACTACTTTACAAAAGAAAAAAACAAATAAGTAATAAATTTTCTTTCCAATACTAGATAATACTACATTCATAAGTAACTATTCTAATGCATTTCAACTATAATTGTAATTTAATATCATGTAAAAATTTAAGATGGAAGGAAAAATTACCTCCATAATTTTTCTCTTAAGGGTGAGGGTGTAGTGTGCTTCACTTATGTACAATGCATACCCCTAATATGTAGTGTATTTCACAAAGTGTAACACAAAAACACTATTCTTTCTCACCAATATCAAATTGGTAATGAAAATACAAAACGCTGATCAATCAGAATATTTTGAGGGACACTAATTCAAGTGTTTAAATAAATTGAGTGCATTCCAATGCAATGTTCTATGATTGGTCAGTAAACAAAAGTAATTCGAATCCTTTCACATTTCCATAAATGTGAAAGAGACGAATATTATATTTTATAATATTAAAATAAGTTAGAAGGGCTAAGTTAAATTTGTAAAACTAGTATATAAGCCAAAGAAATATTTAAATAAAACAGACTTGATCTTTTAACATAATCCGGCACACTTCTGCCTTGTTTCTTTATTAAGTCTCAATTATTTCGGCATTCCTTTGAACGCCTAGTGTTGAGCTGGAACCCTTCAGCTGTTTAATATAAATAAAGGGCTACAGGGAAAATTCCAATAACAAATAAAAATACTCATTACAATAGTTAATACTTTTCCAAGTAACCTCCAAAAGGTTAGAAGGTACAGCATTCGACAGCATTTTGTTGTCATTTGATTTGAAAACTCAAATTTCATTGGAAAAAAATGAAAAAATTTACCTATATTGCTGCTAAAAATTTGCTGTCAAAGAAGTGACATTTACAAAAATTTTTACGTACATATTTTAGTAACCCTCGAACGTGCATCCCATTTGGTTTTATTAGATTTTCTTTGCTGCACGCGCTTTCACACGCTTAAAGGCTTTACCGAATAACTACACCAATAGTGCGCTTGAAAAAAGTCCAAACGCCAACTGAAAATAAAGAAAGAATTTGGGGTATAGGACGTTAATCTTAACTATTTTTAATTCTCATAAGATCCCTCTAACCAACTGCATGCTAAAAAAAATCTTATCTTATCTTTTATTTTTCGAGTTTTGGCCAGCTGCTTGGCACTGTGCGACTGTATTTTAATACATATTTTTAAAATCCTTTGTGTAATGTATTGATTAAATTGCTATATTTATACCCTTCACCAAAAACGGAGAAAGGTTTGTCATTCCGTGCGTAATTCCCTCATTAAAGTATATACATATATTCTGGGTTCTAATAAATAGGGAAGTTGAATAGCGTCGAGATGCGTCTGTCTGTAGATGAAATCGGGTTTCCGAAGCCCCAACAAGAACTAGAGAATTTATTCTTAGACTGATGGATTCGAACTGGTCCTAGAGTGCTATTTAAAATCAGCAAAATTCAAAATACGGTTCCGGAGCTGGAAAACTTATATTGGTATTTAAAAGTAACTAATAACAGTTGATTTATTTTTATTGACCTTATCAGTTTATTGTAATATTTATCAAGCTTGTGGTCGTTTTTTATAATATATTATTTCTTATAATTTTTATTCGATATTTCGTTAACAGCTTGTTAACATCTTCAGGAAATAAAAATTATTTCCTGAAGATGTTAACAAGCTGTTAACGAAATATCGAATAAAAATTATAAGAAATAATATATTATAAAAAACGACCACAAGCTTGATAAATGTAACTAATAACAGCTGATTTTTTTTTTTGTTAATTAAACCCACGTTATACTTCAGGAAGAGCTAAATTTGTAATAAAAATCAAAAAGACGATTCCAAGGTCGGACAATTTAAACTTGTTTTGGGTACATGAAACTAACCAAATAGGTAATTCATTTTTATAAAAGTGCTATATTCGACTGTGCCGAATCATAAATACACTTCACAGATGTATTTCTCTTTTTTTTCTAAAACGGAAAATAGATTTTATTCACCAAAGAACCCAAAATAACGAACTTATTTGGCTAATTGTATGTACCAAAAATTTCGATTTTCCAACCATGGAATCAAATTTTTAATTTTCTTACGCGAATGTAATTCTTCCTGAAGTATAAAAAACGTTTAATTCAAGAAAAACAAATTAAAATAATAATTAGGAACTTAAAACTAAACAATGTATTTGTTTTTGGCAATGACTTTCTGAGGGGTCAAAGGTAGTCAACAGTTTCTAAGGATATATGAAATTATGAAACTGATAACTAAGAACGTTTTAATATTTGATACAGTAAAAATGCACACACATCATTGACATAATATACACATTAGTTGAAGTTTTACATATTCTTCGAGGAGAAAGTCGCGGGTAAAAGCTAGTTTTAGAAAGATATAAATTAATGTTGAAAACCAGAAGTTCAATAAAGTTGTTCCAGGATTGGAATGAGTGTGTTTATATACTCCAGACGCAAGCCGTAGTATTCAGCAACAGCTGAATATTTTCATTTGTTTTCTCTAAGTTTAAATTGTAGAATGTTTTTGTTTCGAGGGGGGAAATTTTTGCTTCAATAGTCATCGACCTCAAATATCCTCTTGTAGTATTTACCCACCAGATCTCAGTTCCTACCATCCAAATGTACCACCCTAATATCAGAAAATTAAAGCTCGCAAAAAATCATTAAACTTTTGCTAAGGAAGTTTTTCAATAATTCCAACAGAACTATTTAAAAAAAATAAATATATATATTTTTTTGCCGAACGTAGGTGTAGCATTTTTAAATTTTTTGTGTTATAGTCGATATGTCGATGTTTTTCTCACGCCTTATTTTTTCTTCAATAATCATTGTACTTACCCATCATATCCCAAAGAGAACTTACCCATATTATTCTAGCTTATACAAAAAGGATTAAAAAAATTAATTTAAAATAAAAACATTTTAATCAATCATATTTTGAAATGATCCAAGTTGGCTATATTTTTAAAGGCTCTCGAGTTTAGAAAAAATACATGGCGGCACAGTCAATTCAAATTTGGTCCAATTGACCATATTTAAATATGAGTCACTCTCGAAGTTTATGATATTATGAACCTGTGGACCGAAGATTTGACGAATACATACCGTTGATTCACTTCGGGCTGATAAAATCTTAGCATAGTCATCTGAACATCGATAACAAAACATTCTCGGGATGGAAAAAGTACGCATTATTTTCTATGGACGGATGAAGGACGTGTTGTACGTCGCCTGGCAATTGACGAATCAAGAATCAATAAGCTGTACCCAAGATATGATAAAAAGGCTACCCCTACGTTCGGCAAAATAAAAAAATATATTTAATTTTTTTAATAGTTCTGTTGGAATTATCGAAAAACTTCCTTAGCAAAAGTTTAATGATTTTTTGCGTGCTGTAATATTCTGATATTAGGGTTGCACATTAGGGTGGTAGGAACTAAGATCTGGTGGGTAAATACAAGAACGGTATATTTGAGGCCAATGACTATTAAAGCATTGGCCTCCTCAAGACAAAAACATCGACATATCACTCTTTAAGATCCGACTATAAACGTAGAAGATATTATGAAAAATGTATTTTGGCGACCCCTACTTTCGGCAAAAAATTAAAAAAAAAATTTTTCCAAATCGCCTTGCAACAATGCTTTATATCAGGGGTCCTCAATGGGAGAAAATATTTAAGTATAATGTATTTGTGAATTTTTCATGTGTTAGTGACTGTTTTTTTAAGCAAGAGCGTACAAATAATGTTGCCAGACGACGTCATTTTTACGACTTTTTATACCAAAAATAAAATGACATGAAATATTTAAATAAAGTTTTCATTAACATGTATTTCTTACATTTAATTAATACAGGCGAACTTCCTTATAGTGAATATATATCTGACATAAAAATATTGTGTTCCGTTATTTCTGTTTAAAAATAACGTGATTTAAATATTAAATTTGAACGAAATATTTAAAAGACCAAGTCCAGGAAATTATAACAGAGGAGTAAAAAAATCTAAATATGTATGTGGAATCAAAACATTTTGCTTCTTACTTTTAATTAAGAGAAAAAACATATTTTATAAAAAAAGACTTACAAATCAAAAAATTTGCTTTCCAAGTCAATTCATCTATTAAAATGTTTGTAATTTTGAAAAAAATCTATATAAGGACGCTACTAGACGTTGAAACTCGTACTTCTAGCAATATAATTCGTAAAATATTAGTAACAGGTGATAGCTACATTAAAGAAGCTAATTAAAAAATCTAAATAATAATAATCGGCAATGTAACTTCTGAGATATAGAGTCTCGGAAAAAAGAGCCTTATGTACCCTCTTCTCCCCATAAAACTTTTTGCAATAAAAAAATTTATAGGAACAAAAATATTAAACAGAAGCAATTTCTTATTTTACGTATACTTCAAATTGAACTTACTCATTGTTTTTAAATATTTTTGTCAAAATAACACCGTTTTATATGAAAAATTGAAAGCATTTTTTAATTCCGTAAAAATGTTGAGGTATTTTTCATAAAACTACCGTAATAATTTCACATTAACGATTTGAAAAAGTAATATGAAGATTTTGATGTTTTTTCTCCAAAATTTGGCGATATTGCATCTATTTTGTCTGGCAACTACGTGAACAAGAAGGAACATTTAAAGTTGCCGTTGTTCACAAAATAAAATTGATAATAATATAAGAAGGCAAACTTAGTTTTCACTTTTATAAATGTGTGAAATTGATTTTTGTTTATATAGCCTATATTCTATTCACAATTTCGACCGAAATGCTGTCAAAGCCCATATAAAAAGTATTTAGTCGAAATAAGCGAGGAAAAATTTGGAAAACTAGTTTACTATGAAAAACACGTGAAATTTTTCTGAACACAATTTTGCTAAATATTTTTCGAAAATTTAAACAGAGTACTAGCCTTAAGAAAAACAAGAAATTTATAATTTTTATTTGTCAATTTTTTCAAATGAAATAATTAATGTTGCTAAACAGTTTTCGAAAATTCAAACGGAGTACCGGCCTTATCGCTGTGAGCCCTTGTATGTAGTATAATTTTTTGGCCTCCTAAGCGCACACAAAAATTTAATTTAATTGACTGTTAAAGTTCGACGAGGCAAGTCGCATGTTTTTTATGAAAAAAAAAATTTACTGCAAAATTAAACAAAATTTGTATTTGTACATACATATAACTTTAGAAAATTGCAAAATGTGGGACAAAGAGTGGGAAAATTCTTTTTTGTTTTCTCTTAGTACAACAAATGAAGCTGAGTGTATGGTGTGCCATCAGATAATAAAAAGAATGAGTGCGTTCAGCGTTAAACGGCATTATACCACCTGTCACTCAGAACTTTGTTTAGTTGTAGGGGAAGATAGAAATAAACTTATTTCAAGATTAAAAAAAGTTCCGTTTCAAAAATGATCGTCTGATTCAAAATATACCTAAGCCAAATATGTCGCCAAATTGCCATATTAAAGCATCATATATAGTTGCATTAGGATTAGCAAAAAAGGGCGTTCTTTTGACGACGGAGAACTTTTTAAGGATTTATGTCAATCTATAATGCCTTTATTTGGTGAAACTGGCCAAATTATGTATAACATTATAAATGAAGTACCATTATCTGGCTCTACTATAATGAGAAGAACTGAGGACATTGGGGTTTATATTAAAAATGAAACTTTAAAAAGAATAAATGTTGCAAAATTTATCTCTATTTGTTTGGACGAAAGTGTTCATATTTCTGACACCAGTCAAATGATAATTTGCATTAGAACCACAGACAACACGTTCAACTCATTTGAGGAAATTTTAAAGCTTCATTCCTTTGATGGTAATGTCACAGGGGAAGCTATATATTCATCATTTGAGGAGAATGTGTTGTCTTTAATAGATACAAATATGCACAGATGGCGCGGCAGTTATGATTGGTGCAAAAAATGGTTTAATCGGTAAACTAAATCACGCTGGAATAAAAATTGTATCATTCCATTGCGTTATACACCAACAGGCCTTGTTCGCCAAAAATATAGGTTTAACCAATTCAATGAAAATGGCGGTAAAAATTATAAATCGTTTAAGAGGGGGGCATAATGCTCTTAGCCACCGAAAACTTATAGCCTTCCTGAAAGAAATAAAAGCGCAATATAAAGATATTTTGCTATTTACCGACGTACGGTGGCTAAGTCGCGGAAAATGCCTGGAAAGACTTTTTTGCCTTAGGAATGAAATAGCGCAATTTTTAAGATCTCAAGCAGAAGCCAAAGATACAGAATTATTGGACGCAATTACAAACCCCGATTTCTTGTCTGATCTGGCATTCCTATCGGACGTTCTTCTTTTAATTAATACCTTAAATCTAGTCCTTCAAGGAAATAATAAATATATTTGGGATTTGTTATTCGCTATCAAGGAATTTTCAAGAAAGCTCAAAATTCTGCGGGAACAATTGGCAGCACGAGATTTGTCAAATTTTAAAAATCTTTACGAAATATGTCAAAATGTTCCGGCCGATGATAAATTGAAAATATATCACGAAAAACTTAATGAATTATTGGAAAATTTTGAAAAAAGATTTCAGGACATATTGCAACTAAATTGGGCCATAGACATGTATAACGATCCAATGACTTGTTCCATGCAAAATGTTCCAGAAAATATCCAGCTCGAACTATCTGCATTGCGGTCTGATATAAACAATCGCAATACAAAAAGGACTCGATTTTTGGAAAAACATATGTCCAATTAAATACGGAGGATGCAGAGATCAAATTTTATACCTGTACTCAATGTTTTCTACCACATACATGTGCGAATCCACATTTTCGGCCATGTCGCATATAAAAAGTAAATACAGAAACGCACTTACTGACAGTCATTTGGAAACATTATTAAAAATAAAATGTTATAGAAAAGAAATAGACATAGATGAATTAATAAAGTGTGAAAAATTAACTTTTTGATTGACACAGACGCAATATTAGGTACTTTAAAAATTGGAAAAGATTTTTATTTTTAATATATTTTTAATTTTGCTGCATAAAATAAACTATGAGCCACTGTATATACATCTTTGGGAAATTATGATATATAAATAAATAGAATTTTCTAAAATATGATAAGAAAATTCGGAAATAAAACTGTAAATGGTGTAAAGATAATGTACCAAAAATTTTAAAATACTCGTGCAACTGAGTAAATAACATTTCTATCGATTTAGAAAAAAAGTTCCTCTGTAGAAAATTTTCATAAGGCTTATATTAAAATATTATATTATAGACAATACTATCTTTCAATGGAGATATAAAATATTATAAAACCATTTTTGTATCATACAAAATTACTAAAAATCATAATAAATATAAATTCATCCATCTAAGAATACAAAAAATCGAACGATGGCAACGCGGGTTGAAAATTTAGTCATGCACATGGCGTAATAAAACCAGGTGGCAGCGTAAGGGCTACAAGTCAACAATACAACAACATAGGTGTTTTTGTATGTGTAATAAAGTTGAGATTGTCAAAACAATGAGTTAAGATATAATTGTCAAAAGCGTAAGAAAAAGAAGCATTTAAAATTTAAGAAATAAAATATCTTGCATCATGGCAACATACAAAAGTAAAAAAAAAGATTTAATCAAAACACAATATTTTCTTGTGACCTGAAATCGGAAATGGGTCTATATATGATATGATCTGATTCTTCAAAAAGTGATCACTGCGTATAAGCAAACGCTTTGTGAATTGCTTTTGGCACAAGCTACTTCACTTTTCCATTGTTATGGAGCACTTAAGCACACGAAAAAATGAGTCGCCATTACCAGGAACATATTTTATATCCACAGCTCACAAAAAGGCATATTTTTATAAAATTTGATCATTAATTTTGACCAATTAAAGAAAAAATATATAATTCCACTATGAAATGCAATATAATTGCAATATTAAACGAATTTGTTCCAAATATATTGAAAACACTTTTAAAAATAAATTTGAAAATAACAGAAAAAAACGACTGTAGCAAACATAAAATACTTTTTATCGTGCTTAACTAGTTTTTTATCTAGATTGTTATTATTATTATTATTAGTATTTTCTTTTAGTTCACTTTTGTCACAACAATAATTTAAAATATTCGTTTTTCAATAAACAGTTTTAATTCATATATCAGCTCTGAACATAAATATAATTACGCAGTACTTTGACAGTTTAAACTCACAACAAACAAAAATTCAATAGGAGCAAAAAATTTTTTACATTCCTAACGTTGCCACCTGGTTTAGTACGCCCTGGTCATGCATTTGTTGTTGTCTATGAATAAAATTTTTATTTTCTCTTCTCTCATTGATGTGAATTTCGTTGCTGTTCGTGTTGCATATGTGAATACGTGTAAAAAATCCGATTGGCACTCGTATCTGGAGTGTAATGGCTGAGGTGCCCTGATTTATACATTAAAAATATTTTTATTTAAAGAACACTTCACGCTAAATGATTTAGAAAAGGATAACGTAACGTGTTTTTATAGTGAAAATATATTTAAAAGCTTGGAGAAAAGCTTTGTATGTATATATGTTTTTGTATGGTCTGGTGGATGAAAATATAAGTAAAAAGGTATTACAGAAATTTTGCAACCATTTGTGGTACTTATCACCGGAAGCTGTAGTTTTGGCCTTTTTCCATGAACAAATATCTAATAAATCCAAAAAATTTATGGTGGCTACTTTACAAAACCCCAATAAAACTGACATCAAAAAGTTTAACATTCCCCATTCTAATATTAGCCAGTTCATGTGTAAAAATGTTGAGAATTTTGTTACAGAAAATACTTTAAATTTCTTCAAGAGATTTTCTATTTCCACGGATTTCTTAAAGAAAGATCCAGAAGAATGACATACCGACAGTGGTTACAATGCAGGCTTAGATATTGTAAGTAACCTAAAGGTAGTTAATGATATTGCAGAACGGACGTTAAAGTTGATGGAAGAATTTAATCAAGTCTTGTCACGTGATGAGGAAGAAAAGCAAATAATAATGCGAACAGTTACAGATTATAGAAAAAATACCCTCATTCGACCAAATCTTCCCTAAAAAATTAATACGGTAAATGTACGTAAAAGTAAATATAAAAGAAAAATCTAATTACTTGTAAACTAATTTTATATATATGTATATATAAAATATATATATGTATATTTTTTTCAAACTTATTTTTTAAAACAAATCAAAAAATAATATTTTGCCGTATTTGATATATATAGGACAAATGTTAATAACAATAATAAAAATCTTTTATTTGTGTGTGTAAAATTTAACCTTTTAATATTTTGTACAAATGTAAAAACATGTGGGATTATTTTTGCAGAATTTTTTTGAAAAAATTTGGTGTGATGAGTTTTTAGGGATATTGGTTTTAAGTCCATTAGTTAAATGTACTCCACTTAAAAATACACATACTTTTTTGAAATGTTTTGCACATAAATAACATTTGCATTGATTTAGTTTATTTAGTTTATATTAGTTTATATTATTTAGTTTATAAAACATTTTCAATAAGAGCTAATTGAGAGTTTACAAATCGGCAAAAGTCGTTGGTAAGAATAATTAATCCAGATGTCGCATCAACTGGGACTTTTCCATTTCCAACAGCTAACAATTGTTTGGAAAATTGTGTAGCACTTTGATCATTTTGAAGTTGAACTCCCATATTAGTGGTTAGCGATAATGTTTTTACGTTATTCCATAAAGGTGATGCCTTCAGGCAAGCATTCAATTCATCTACAGGCGTTCCACGGGGAATTACTGGCAACGTCTGCCTGAAATCGCCTGCCAACAATATCATTAAGCCGCCAAAGATGTTGTTATTTCGCCGAAGATCCTTCAGTGTGAAGTTAAGTGCTTCAAGTGATTTCTTATGTGCCATTGTGCACTCATCCCAAACAATGAGCTTGCATTGCACCAGCAATTTTCCCATTGCACTGGATCGGGAAATATTGCATGTTGGAGTATCAATTGTGTTTAAATTGAGTGGCAACTTAAGCGCAGAATGTGCAGTACGACCGCCATCTAGAAGAGTCGCCGCAATTCCAGATGATGCTAACGCCAAAGCTATGTCACATCTTGATCGAATAGTGGCCAAAATCAATGAAATGACAAATGTTTTCCCTGTTCCTCCAGGTGCGTCCAGGAAGAATAGACCACCAGTATTATTGTCCACCGCTTGCATTAATGTTTCGTACACTTGTTTTTGCTGTTCATTCAGCAACGGCACATTATTTCGAACGAATTCCTGCAATGTATCAACATTGTATTGCAGCTCTCGATTTAATTCTTGGTTGAATGCATCGTGCATCGATCGATTTGGCGCAATCATTCCTACTTCAATCAGTAGCTTGTTTGCAATAGTCAAGCATTGATCCTCAATCAGAATCAATCCTTCATTGTAGATTTCATCGGTTATTTGGATGTCAGGATTATTCGTTTGAATACGCAAGCGATGCAAGATATCTTCACATATGTCGTCTTTGTATTTGTTCCATAACTGAATTGGTTGTGAAGGAAAACATGTGGTGATGATAATTGCGAACAGCGTTCGTATTTGGTACGCATTTGATGAAACAACTGAATCCGCAAGTGTTAAATCCCAATGAGAATCGTTCTCCAGCAAACCCAATAGTTGACATGTGTAATGATGGTGTAATAAAGATGTTTTGGGTGTAATGTATTTAGTGTTGGTCCCTATAGGATTCTTGATTTATTAAAGAGCCTTAGAATCGATAGTCGGCTCTATAAGATGGCAAAGTCAATTGCCGAAGTGGGAAATAAAATTGTTTCTAGTTTAGAGTCAAAATTATTTCTGAACTTTATTAAAAAAAACCTTCCGTTTATATACTATTCTTATTCTACACATTACAATAACAATTCTTATGTCTATTTCTTACTTCAATATTAATCGCAATATTATATTGATTACTACAAAACAAAATTTGCTTATTCTGCACAATTGCAATTTTGGTCAGTGAACTTATTTCATAAATGTGACCTAATTTTATTTTGTGTTTATGTCAGTTTGTTTTCTTTATATTGTTTTGTTTGCTTTAATTTTTGTATTTTCGTGTGGTGTCATATGTATGATTACATTATGAATGTACTACACCCCTACCGTTTAAAGTAAAAAAAAGTGGTATATAAAATTTATTTGCAAAAATTTTTGCATTGACATAACTAAAATAATTTTATTCTATTCTTGTGTACGGTCATTGGCTTGTTATTTTTCAAAATTGTGATATTTACATTTTCTGTGTTTATTACTTCAAAAGGACCGATATATTGATTTTCGCTCTTCTTGGCGTTTTCTTTTCTTAAAAATACCTTATCTCCTATTTTTACATTAATGTTATTTGTATTCTTATCTTTAATATATTTTTGTTTTATTTTGCCTTCTAATAAATTTTTATTTGCCATATTATGTGCATGTTTTAATTTAATTTTTAATTTTGTTACATAATCAAAATTGTAAAATATTTCATTTGACACGTGATCATTTGGCATAGTCGCTAATCTTCCATATACCAATTCAAATGGAGAAAAACCTGTGTGAGTTCGGTGTTGTGTTATACGCGACCGTATAGTATGGAATCTATTCATTCCAATTGTATTGTTCCGTGAAGGAACGCATGTATTCCTTTAATACCCTATGATTTCTTTCAATGCCACCTAGAGTCTCATGGTGATATGCTGTTGACGTCACATGATTGATTTTCATAAATGTACATATTCTCTCGAATAACTCGTTTACGAATTCAGTTCCTCTGTCTGTTTTTATTGTATCGAAACATCCATATTTTAATATAAACTTCTCCACCAATACCTTCCCTATCTCTGATGCTTCCTTAGTTTCCATTGGGAATGCGTCAATGTATTTCGTTAGTTCACACTCTTAATGGACCTAGTGTATCCAATTGTATACACTGAAATGGTTTTGCAGGTGTATTAGTAATCTGAATTGGTGTCCTCGTATGTTTAATAATTTTGTTCTTTTTACAACTTTCGCAATGACTGATAAAATCCTTAACCATTTTGTACATGTTTTTCCACATGTACTTTTGTCTTATCCTAATGACAGTTCTACGCACTCCCGCATGTCCGCCATGTGGGGTTTCATGATAAACTCTTATAATTTCCTCTTGCCTTACCTTTTCCAGTATTTTATCTGGTTGTTTAAATATTATAATCTCTAAAGGTCTCTGCCTATGTTCATTCTTATTTTGCATGCTATTATATATTCTAATCAATTCCTTTTCGTTCACATATTCAAATATTCTATCATCCTTCGCTAGCGTTACTGTAAAAATTTGATTATCCCGTAAAATCTTAGTCAACTTCTGCAAGACTGAACCTAAATTCGAGTATGCATTTTCATTGCCAGATATTATCACGCGATTACTCAAAATTTCAATTTTTGGCATGCTTCCTTTCGTTTTATCTACAACAAATTTCAATCTTGGGTACCCTTTCACTTGTGAAAATGAGATACCATTCCACATATAAATTTTCTCTTCCTTACTTTTTTCTTCTTTCTCAGTTTCAGTACTGTCTTGATTAAAACTGGTTATACGATCGTCCTTTGATTTTTTTTTAATTCCTCAGTCATTTTTCTAGTCATTATATTTATAGATCTTGGCATCATCTCCCTCAAATCATTGGAATCTATCTTAATTCTTGACAATGCATCGGCATTAGTGTTCATCTTTCCTTGCTTGTATATGATCTCGAAATCGTAATCCATGAGATCCAATCTTATTCTTGTTAGGCTTGGTGAAGGGTTTTTATGTGTAAACAAAGACACTATTGGTCTGTGGTCAGTAACCACCTTAAATTTTCTGCCGTACAGGTTTGGTCGGAAATGGGTAATTCCCCAATGAATGGCTAATAATTCTTTTTCTATAACGGGTTTATTAATTTCATGTTTATTAAGAGAACGGCTCGCGTATGAGATTGGCAAATCATTATTTATTTCACCCTGTGAAAGTATTGCCCCTAACGCGTAATCTGATGCGTCAGTAGTAAGTATAAATTCCTTCTCGAAATCTGGGTATTGTAATATTGGTGGATTCGAAACAATGGACCTCAACATATCAAAAGATTTCTGACAATTCTCTGACCAAACAAATTTCTGGTTTTTCTTTAATAACTCATTAAGCGGACTGGCTATCTGGGTAAAGTCCTAAACAAAACGTCTATAATAATTGCAGAAAGCTACGAATCTTCTTGTGTCATCTGCATTTTGCGGAACAGAGTACGTCCGAAGTGCTACACTTTTATTCGGGTCTGTCATTATTCCCCTATCTGTAATAAGATGTCCCAAATAGACTACTTCCGGTTTCAAAAAATTACATTTATTCGGATTCAATTTGAGATTATGGTTTTTCAACCTCTGAAATATCCTTGTCAAATTATCATTGAGGTGTTGTAATGAACATCCAAAAACAATTATATCATCCACATATGGGCATTTCCATTTTGGCGTTACGTTACTTTTGTACGACGATATGTTGAAAAAAAACGTTAAAAACCATAATTTAAAAAAGTATTTTTCTCACATTCGAGAAGAGATTGGATAGCTCTATATTCAGCCAAAAAATGGAAATAGTTGAGCCTAAGAATTTCAAGATATACTCCAAAAAGTGACCTGGCGTTACGTTACAAAAAACGGAAGTGCGATTTGACTTTGATAACAAAATTGTTGAACTCTGCGAATTGGGCAAGTATTTTTAATCAAATTTTTTTTTGATAGGTTTTGGACCAATATACATTTATTTTCCAAGTTATAAATTGAACAAATCTTTTTTCCTTTTTTTCTTTTATGAAAATTGGTCTGGCGTTACATTACTAAAATTTCTACTTTATTTTATTATGTTAAAAAAATGCGAAAAAGACATAAATATTAGAAAATTATATAAAAACTACAAAATACTAAAGTTATTTTTTGCATTTGTTTTATGATTAAATATGTTTGTAGCAACAGTTTTGCATTAAGAGTATTATTATGAAATTGCTTTTAGGAATGTTAATTATAAAGAGAAAATGCCCTTGAAGTTAAGAAACACTTACAAAAACGGGAACTTCAAACTTGTAGCTCAGTATTTCACCATCCCAACAAAAGAAAGCTTTGAGCTCCTACATTTAATTTATTTTAGAAGTTTCTCTTTTATAATACATTAGGAAAAAATCTGTTTGTTAACTTTTAATTTTTCGATCAAGGTGGACATTTTTCTGGAAATGCCCATATACAAATGCATTGGAGTCTAATCCCGTTAATGATATTGTCAGCATTCTTTGGAAACTATTTGATGATATTTTGAGACCAAATGGTAAGCTATGTACAGACGATTAGCAGATCTTCCAATATTGTAAGATCTGTCAATGGGCTGGCAACGTACTGACAATGACAGATTGGAAGCAAAAGTTAAATTGCGTGTTTAGACGACTGTAAGAAAACCTTACAATTTCATTGTCAGATAATTGTAAGACCATAAATTTATCTGCCAACAAAAATTAGCAGTTCAAACGGTTGTCAGATTGTTGTATGATAAAAAGTGCCAGATGCATTGTTAGGCATTGCCAGAACTGTCAAAACATTTGACAAAAATTATCTATGTAGTGTTTTATTTTTTATTGTGTGAAAATTATTTGAAATAAATTGTGTGAATAAATTGATATATGGAACGTAAAAAAGGAATTGCAGTGATTTTGGCTTTGATTTGTTTCACGTATTTATGAACAGCGTTGCCAATAGAAATATTTCGCTGACAATAGTGCCATTGTCAGCTGCATGAATTTCACACATGTGCCAACATCCAATGAGCTTACAATGTCTGACAATTGACTAACAATGACAAAATAAGGTGTTCACACGATTGTTAGATAGCTTACAATATTGTTGCCTTACAATGTGCTGCCAATGGTTTTTCTAACAACGTTGCAATACAAAAATTGTAAGTTCACACGGTTGTTAGACATTTTCTTAACATTTTTCCGACAATATTGGAAGATCTGCCAATCGTCCTTACATAGCTGTAGTCTCTTAAATTGATAGTGTCCATTACTTGTAGAAAATGCTGTAAGTGGTCTTGACGCCGGTTCTAACTCTATCTGATGGAATGAACTTGTCATATCCAGCGTCGAAAAATATTTCGCCCTTCCTATTCTGTCCAATACGTCATCCATTTGAGGTAACGGGAATTTATCATTGACCAATTTTTTTGTTCAACTGTCAACAACCAGTCTCCATTTCTTTTCATCGCCGTCGCTTTTCTTCGGAACCAAAAGCTATGCGGAATTATAAGGGCTAACGGATGGCTCGACTAAATCTTCTTGTATTAACTTATGAACCTGTGTTTTGATTTCTTCCTGCTGTGATTGTGGTAGCCTATAATTTCTAGTGTAAGCAGGTGTATCGTCCACAGTTTGTAGTCTTTGCCTATAAAAATTGTTCGCTGTCAAATGATCTCCCTCCAAATAAAAAATTTCCTGGAATTCTCTACATATTTTTTTATAGTCTCTCTTGCCGTGGCATCTATCGCATCCATATTCAGTAATTTCCTCAATTTCTCCCATCTAGCTTGTCCGTCATACACATTCCCTCTCGAGCCACATTTCCTCTGGTGAAGAATGTTGTAGTCTGATAAAGGCTTTATCTGCAAATCTAATTGCGATATCACAACTTCCTTGTCTGAAGCATTCAAAATTCTAACGTGTTTTGTTCCGTATTTTGGAATTATTGTGTTACCAACGAAAACATTGTCACCGATTTGCTTAGCACACACAATACTGTCTTCCTTAATCCGCAAATTCACTTCCTGTATTACCTCTGTTCTAGTTGGTATCGCGAACCTACGGATGTCTGCTCTCAGTGGCAAAGCGTATTCAGTTTCACCAACAACGATGGTTAATGTGTATGTCTCATAATCCATATCTTCGCAAAATATTTAGTAAAAAAATCTCTACCCAAGATACCGTCTGCTGCTATCGGGAATTCTGTATTTACCACCTGATATTCGTGGCTTATCATATCCTCCGGAAACATCAGCTTCAAATCCGAAGTACTAATTGTTTGTATCGTCCTGTTTTCAATACCCTTAAGCCTGCACGCATTATGTTCTTTAATTATCTTGCTTCCTATGAAGCCTTCTTTACAAATGGATATATCTGCACCCGTATCTTTCAAAAAATTTATAAAGTGTCCTTCATCAGTTTTAAGTGTAACAAAATGTGGTGCGTCCGTGTGTGAATTGTAAGTTTTTAATGCATATTCCCTTAAAAGTCTTGCTTCCCCTACATCTCTGTTTAAATTTACTTTTGAGGATTGCAGGGGTCCTCTTCGTTTCCCTGCTCCTGAGCAACATAAATTCTTCTCTGATTCCTATTCCTGTAATTACCACCTCTCTGGCCATTATTGCTGTAATTATTATTTCTTGGGTGGCCGGCACCATGGAAATTGCCTCTTCTTGAATTGTTAAAATTTCTATAATGATTATTAGGGTTGTTATTACTATCACTTCTGTTACTGCAAGCATTGACGTTATTACTACGAAACCTTCCGTTATTACTACGAAACCTTCCGTTATGAGAAAATCTCCTGTTTCTACTGAATTGCATAATTGAATGTGTTGGTGCAACCACCTCTGAAGCTATTTGAATTGCTTCATTTAAGCTTTTGGGTCTAGCTGCCAAAACAGTAGCTCTATGTCGTTCATTCAAACCATTTTTAAAGGTACTAAGTGCCACCTGATCATTCATTTTAATGATTGTTTCCCTGCTTTGGGAACCCAATTCTGTAATTTGTAGCTCATTCAGGCAAGCTATGAGTGATTCTATTTTATTAGCAAACTGCGTTACTGAATTATTTCCTTGTGTTTGTTTTGCCAAATCAGTATGTACAGAAGAAAGTGTCTTTCTTGGTGAGAATACCTTCCTAAGTATGACTTCGAATGTTTCGAGAGAATTCGGTGTTTCTTCTGAAATCAATTTGTTTCTTACCTTGTCTGTTAACTTAGTTGCCAGTACAAACTTAACTAACTTACTAAACTCTGCATTATCTTTAAGTGTATCAGCATAAAATTCTATTATACCTATGAAATTGTTCATTTGCCCTAGGTCGCCATTGAATTCTGGTATTATTTTGGATGCGTCAAGTATGCCAAACGATGCCATTTCTGTAATGTCTTTTGTTCTCAAATATTTTAAAATCTTTTGCTCAATTTCATTAATGTCCTTTATAGGATAACCTTCATTCTTTAATGCAATGGATTTTAATTCCTCAACTGTTCTTAAAGTATTTACTACATAATTTTCTGTATAATTTCTGTTAGGACTTTTTTTATGTTCTTATATATACTTATCAATCTATCCATTTATTATACATTTTCTATTTTGTTAGTAAATTTGATTGCTTTCTTTCTCATATATTCCTTATAATATTCATGTATTTTTCCCAGTACAAAAAATGTCAAAAGGATCAGTATTATTTGTTGCAAATGATCCTGAGTCACTGTAAGTACGCCCCTATTGTTTTCATTTACAATGATGGCCTCCTTTGAAAACCATCCGCCCATTTTTGGAATACTATTATTGTATTACTTTATATATATGTGAATATATATATATATATATATATATATATATATATATATATTTTTATACATGCATAACAATTAAAAAAAATCATTACTTGTTGTTTCTTATGGTACGGATCTCTTGGGAATTTCTAAAACGGGAACCACAGGCTGAGGCACGTACTCCAACAACTGCTCCCACTTTCTGAAAAGCCGATCGATTTCCTCTTTCGTGGCTTCTGTCTTATCCATGCAGCCAAAAATTTCTATTTTCTCAGACAGGATCTCTAGTTAAAATACCTAGCTAATTTATTTAGTTTGGCAGGATCGCCATGTAATGATGGTGTAATAAAGATGTTTTGGGTGTAATGTATTTAGTGTTGGTCCCTATAGGATTCTTGATTTATTAAAGAGCCTTAGAATCGATAGTCGGCTCTATAAGATGGCAAAGTCAATTGCCGAAGTGGGAAATAAAATTGTTTCTAGTTTAGAGTCAAAATTATTTCTGAACTTTATTAACAAAAACCTTCCGCTTATATACTATTCTTATTCTACACATTACAATAACAATTCTTATTTCTATTTCTTACTTCAATATCAATCGCAATATTATATTGATTACTACAAACCAAATTGCTTATTCTGCACAATGGCAATTTTGCTCAGTGAACTTATTTCATAAATGTGACCTAATTTTATTTTGTGTTTATGTCAGTTTGTTTTCTTTATATTTTTTTGTTTGCTTTAATTTTTGTATTTTCGTGTGGTGTCATATGTATGATTACATTATGAATGTACTACACATGCTTCTCGATATCTTTGGCATTGGTGGCCATTCACAGTTTTCAAATGCGCGAATGATTTTGGTCCACGTACATTTACCAACAGCAGTCGCAAATAAAAACATTCATCATTTCTAGGATGAACAGTATACATGCGACCTAGTGCATCAGTGGATAACACTTGTGGCCAATCTGGAACTGGGGTTCCTTGTTTGCGACGTTGGAATTTCTTTGTTGATTGATTCCAAGTGTAATACTTGGGCATTTCAACGTACATCAGCGTCGCTGCGAATGGATCTGCTTCACACATTGCAAAGAAGCTTGTCAATGTTGTCGATGGTGGTCTCTCAGCTCGTTGTGCCGCATTAGCCTCAGTGAAGTAAACTCTTTGGCCATTTTCCAAATGCACTGCTAAATGTACAACTGTAGGATATCTTTCATGAATTTGAAATGACAATAATCGCCACAGTGCTTCATTAGTACTGACGTATCTGCCCATTTGGAAGTTGCTGATTTTCGCAATACCAAACACAGCCATGTCGCTGCCTTTTGTGACGTACTTGCACAAATATTTGATTGATTTGGCCGAATGACAACTCTCAACGTTTGTATGTGTTTTGAAAATTCGTGATAGCAGCGGGCAATATGGTGCAATGAATTCATTTCCGATCTCAATCTCTTGATTTTGAACTTTTATTTTGATAGTTCGACCATTATCTTCTTTTGAACGCCGACGATAAACTGGATATCCATCGTTCTCTGTGACTGTTTCAGCAACTAACGGTCGTGGATATCGTTTTGTGCACTTTCCATCAACCATGCAAGGCGATAATGGATTTAATGCACCGCACGGTCCATGCACCATCTGTGTCGTCACAATGTCGTGTAGATGGGGATCAGTGGACTGGATCAGGAATTTCAGCTGATATGATGTCATCCAATTCATTTGAATGTAATTTGTTCAGCAACCAAATTAGGATATGAGCATGCGGAAGTCCACGCTTCTGCCATTCCACCGAGTACATATAACGACGTGTGTCACCAAAAACTCCATACTTTGTAAGCACATCCATCATAACCTTGAGTTTTTGCTGAAATACTCTGGCGATTATGTCATGGCGTTCAATTTCCGTCCACTTCGAATTGCATGTGAACGTAATAAATAAATCCGGAGTTCCATAATTTCGCACGTACGTCATAGCGTCTTGAGCGTATTCGTGCATGTGGCGTGGGCTTCCGATATAAGATGATGGGAGAATCGTCAGACGTCCAATATTCTGAAAATCACCGTCTGAATGAATAGCATCACGCAACTGTATATAGTCCTCAGATCGTAGCTTTGCCTGATTGAATCGGATGAACGCTAAACGTTCGGTCTCGACTTTGACATACATGTCGACAGCGAATTGCTGGAATAGCCGACGGCACTTCAGAATGACATTCTCCTCATGTGTACGAATCATCATACGATACGCATAGTAATTCATTGCGCTTAGATTTTTATTCGTTGATACGCCTGAAAATGCAAGATTAAATGAATTGTTAGTGGATACCAATAATAGCAATAATGAGTGTGTGAATATTGTACCTGTAATTGGATCGACCATCTTCAACGTGATGTTGTATCCGTCTTGCCTTTGCCAATAAATGATTGGATATTGTAACGCATCGTACAAACGATGTGTCTCGTTTACACGATGCATGATATTGCTTCTTCGCTGAACGACAATGTCTCGCGATTTAGTTGGGTCGCCAACAATAATTCCAGCAACATCATTAACGGTGGGTGCATTGAATCTTCGCACATGTTCACCTGTTGGGGTACAATCCGCTCTTATGACAAATTTGTGCGTATCCGATGGCATTCGTTCCAATGCTGTTTTGAACATATTAACCACAGCATTATTAGCGTGAAAAAATGCTTGCGACTGTTCAATAATTCGTCTCTTTAACTGTTGTGTTTCCTGTATATTGCACCGCACATTCAGCTGATTCACCATCGACGAAATGAAATATATTTGCAAAAATTGATGCGGTTCATCTGGTAGTGGCACCATTGAACCATGCAAATGATATATTTGTCCTTGTATCTGTAATTGCAAACAATTATTTGTTGAAGAATACGGTGTAACTTCTGATCGTGTGATGGTTGTAGTGTGTGGTGTATATGTAGTTGTTATGTGTTGCAATTCATTGTGTTGGTGTGAGTGATTGGTTATGTGTGTTGTATCTTTTACCTTGCAAGTCGGCATGAACCCGACTTCTCGAATGATATTAGCTCCAAAGGAAGTCATGCGAAAGCAGTTATTGTATTCAAGGATGTGTTGAAGAAAATGGCTGGAATCGGGATCACTTCCATCGAACAATGGCTTCAGTGGCTGTGGTGGTGTAAGTAATGGATCCAGTTTGACTTTTCCACTTGCGCAGCACAATCCAGCCGTTTCTCTTTTGAACTTTAACGTATTGCAATATCGGCATATAGTCGTCATTGGTCCAATATCTAAATGTTCATCATCACTGTAGTTCGCAGTGGGATCATATTGGAATGCCAAGCGATTGTATGATGCCAGTGATCTTCGTGTGCTCACGCGTTGTCTCAATCGGGCATTTTCTCTTAATATTTTTTGTCTTTCTTCGCTTAAGTTCTGTGAATACACTTGTTGCTGGCTTGCATGTCTTGTGCGGCGGCCGATGTTCGCACGTCGTCCTCTAGACATTTTGGATTATGGACAGAGTGGTGAATTTAAAGACAAATGCCTACTGTTGAAATTGAATAAAAATTTACACAATACACGTGATTGATTTGATGGTTTCCAATTGAAATGTTAGGAAACGAATAACTTATTTTTTTTCACAGTGAACACAATACTGGTTTGTCACATGAAATTAACTGAGCAGAGAACAATGAGTAGCTGTCAAACAATGTATCACGTACCGGCGCCAACTACTTAAAATATTGGTTTGTTGTACATGCTATGTATCAGAGATGGCGCTGTATGTGAAAAAAGATTTTCGCGCTTTTCTGTTGAAATTTTTCCTGAATTTTCTTTGCTATAAACCTCACGGAGCCCGAGACCTTTCCAACGAATGCAAAACCGTGGAAATCGGTTCGTGCGTTCTGGAGTTATAGCGTCAACTTATTTTTATATAGTAAAATATATATATATATATATATATATATTTATATATATATATATATATATATATATATATATATATATATATATTTATATATATATATATATATATATATATATATATATATTTATATATACATATATATATATATATATATATATATATATATATATATATATATGTACATATATATATATATATATATATATATATATATATATATATATATATATATATATATATATATATATATATATATATATATACAGCAGCAAGGTGGAAAATATTTAAACATCATTGGTGGATATTTCATTTATAATAAAACCAGTCTCATGTACTGGTTTCATCGCACCAGTTTTATTTGTAAAAATGTTCTATACATAAAGATTGCTTCTGTAGACATGCCACAATAATATATACAATGACGTATTTATATTTGTCTGGCAGCATATTAACAAACTGTGGTATGATTACAAATATGACAGAAATTATCAAAACCGCTCAGCTCTGAAGCAAAAGCACTCTGAAAGAAAGAGCTCCGAAACAAAAGCGCTCTGACACAAAAGCGCTCAGTACTGAGCTAAAATCATCTATTGTAGTGAGCACTCATTTCGCTCAGTTCACTGAAACGTTCAATTGAACTAGCTCATAGTTCAGTGACACAACTCTAGTTTCAAGTAAAAAGCAACAGTTTTGATATGTGACGAAAAACAATAGAATTAGTTTGAAATTGTTTTTAAATCAATGGTGCTCAAAATTAAAAAGCTTTTGTATTGGTCAGAAAATGAGACTAAAGGTACAGTAAAACGAAAAAGTCAACGAAAAGATTTTCCATTTAAAATTTATTATGAGGCAATTTACACTGGATGAATTTTTAGCCCGCTTAATTTTTGTTCTTTTCAAAACACACTGGATTAATTCATGTGGCATAAAATTGTATACGTATACACAGATTTTTGTGTGTTAGTATTTTTTTGTTTATTTGACGTTTGGCTTTCGTTCGCTGAACACATGCATTTTGAAACAAACTTAGCGCAAATATGGCTGGAATAAGTGATGAAAAATTGGCAATAATCTTAGGAGGAATTTCTAGTGCCTGTAACTGAAGCTGCAGCATTACTTCTAGAAGATGAGAGGGCAAAGGAAAGAAGCCATACACATTTGAGAAAATGTATTCCGCTTGAAGAAAAATTGGCCGCAACTTTAAGATTTTTAACCACAAGAGAAACCTTTAAGGAAAATTGTAAATTGTCTGCATCCTTAGTAAATTGTCTGTACCCTATTTAAGCTCAGCTATGATTACGATTACCATATTTTTCAATGCAAAAGGAAGGCCATTTAGAAATGTAATAAAAATTGTATTCACTATTTATAAACAATTTCATATACTCTAGGCATTTCACACTAACTAACATATGTAAATGTTGTTTAAACAATAAAATATGTCCAAATATATTACAGAAATTTGATAAAAAGATTTTCATATCTGCACACTCCATTTGATGATGATAATATTGTATTGGTGATTATAACTTTTATTGTATTGAGAAAATAAGACTTTTAATATAGTAGTTTGAAAAAAACCCTTAATAATAAAAAAAGACACTAAAGAACACATCAATTAAAAAAAGGACACTTTAATTTGTTATTATCTAAGAGGACATCGTGTGAACAAAAGAGGACTGTCTTCTTAAAAAAAGGACACCGTAGCTATGATAGAAGTATGTAGTGGACAAACATGAAAAGTGAATTTTTAAAGGTATATTCATATAAGTTTATTTCGTCACCAGTAAAAGTTATTTAAGTAATTTCAGTAAAATTTTGCTGAAATTTTCAGTAACCAAAAACTTTTACTAGTTACTAAAATTACTATAATTTCAGAAACTTATAAATTTTTATAAGTTTCTGAAATTACCGAAAAAACCCTTACTGACCCTTGTTGGCGCGACCAACCCCCTTTTGTTTTGAAGTTCATGTTTACACAAAGATGGACAACTAAACACTAAAAAACGCTCTGTAAAAAACAAAACGCAGAACCCAGGGCGTACTAAACCAAGTGGCATCGTTAGGAATGTAAACAATTTTTTGCTCCTATTGAATTTTTGTTTGTTGTGAGTTTAAACTGTCAAAGTACGGCGTAATTATATTTATGTTCAATCGTGATACGTCGGATTCGCCATTGGCATACCGACCAAAAACCCGCCTTGTTTCCTCGTCTGGGAACAATCCACCCCGGAACCGCGTCAGCATTACTTCGGGGTAATAATAATAATGATAATAATAATAATAATAATAATAATGATAATAATAATAATAATAATAATAATAATGATAATAATAATAATAACAATAATAACAATCTAGATAAAAAACTAGTTGGGTGCTGTTGGCTGAAGTAGTAGAACACGAGACTATGAAGCGGAGAGTCCTGAGTTCGAGCCCCAGCTGAGTCATAAAATATTGTGTTGAATTCTTCTGATCAGCATTAGTGCGTGGTTGTGTTAGTTGTTGCCAGCCTGTTTTCAGTGATGAAGGCATAGTACTGATCACTGGACAATTACTGGCAGCGACTTACCCAATCATGTACTAAAAGCAGAGTAACAGCACCCACCTTCGTCGGCCCTGTAGCAAAAATTAGCCGGCGAAGTAAAAGGTTGAAATAGCTACAAAAAAAAAAAAAAAAAAAAAAAAAAAAAACAACTGTCTATCTTCTCATCTTTCCTAATCTGTCCCCTCAATACTATCCCCTCGTTTTCAGTTCCAGCACAATGCATTGCATATATAGGGGACATCCCCTGAGTGCTGGTCCTACTCCTAAAAAAAAAAAAAAAGTTAAACACGATAAAAGGTGTTTTATGTTTGCTACAGTCGTTTTTTCTGTTATTTTCAAATTTATGTTTTCAATATATTTGGAACAAATTCGTTTTATATTGCAATTATATTGCATTTCATAGTGGAATTATATATTTTTTCTTTTATTGGTCAAAATTAATTATCAAATTTTATAAAAATATGCCTTTTTGTGAGCTGTGCAAAAAAAATATGTTCCTGGTAATGGTGACTCATTCTTTCGTGTGCAATGGAAAAGTGGAGTAGCTTGTGCCAAAAGCAAATCACAAAGGGTTCGTTTTTATGCAGTGATCAGTTTTTGAAGAATCAGATCATATCATATATAGACCCATTTCCGATTTCAGGTCACAAGAAAATATTGTGTTTTGAGCAATCTTTTTTTTTACTTTTTCTTCACTTTTGTATGTTGGCATGATACAAGGTATATTATTTTTTAAATTTTAAATGCTTCTTTTTCTTACGCTTTTGACATTTATATCTTAACTCATTGTTTTAGCAATCTCAACTTTATTACACAAACAAAAACACCTATGTTGTTGTATTGTTGTACTTGTAGCCCTTACGCTGCCACCTGGTTTTATTACGCCATGACAGAACCTGTGTTTTCATAAGTGTGTATGTATTAGTTTTGTTCTGCTAGTGCGGGGTTGAAGCTGGTTGAAAAATTATGCCAACCAAAAACTACTCTCTTCACCGAAAATGCCAACAAGCTGCCATGTTATGTCAGCATAATTAATCCAGTGTAAATTGCCTCTATGAGTATAAAATAGGAACTTTGTTTACTTTTAAGCAAGCAGGCACTTAAATATATGTGTCTACGCTAATGATTCTGTGGCAATTTCGCAAGAGCAAAATATGCTTTATATGTTCGGAGCTCAGTTTATTCTTTTCAAATCCGAAAAAATTTGCTCGCATAAGTTGAAGGAAACAGAAACATTATCTTCAAAGCATTATTTTTTAACTTTGGATATGTTAATTCATCCAAACTTTTCCAAAACGACAGAATATCATCGAGTGGTCGCTCTGTTATTTCGCTTCACAAAATAATGATTTCCGCTTGTATTTTGAACTCATAATTTGTAACGTCAACTTTAAAGGGGACTTCAAAACGATCAAGAAATGGTTCAAAGGCATCATCTTTAAACCTGTCTTGGAAGTTAAAAAAAATTGTTACAAACATGTTTTATATTAATCACGAAAAATTTTCGTAATGGTACAATAATTTTATTTACGCACTATATTTCAGAAGCACCTAAAGCATCCGCTAAGCAAGTAGTATATTTGTGTGTGTCGGGGGCCACTTTTTTCATACAAATTTGGCTCAATGCCTACGCTACAGCCGGTATTAAAAATTGGTTGATTAGTTTGTTACATTGTTTAATGTGACGACTTAGTTTATGAACCATGTGTTAAATGATGGTGTGATTTTGGCGGTATCCCCGCCGCCGACGACTTAGTTCCAGAACCTTGTATTATATGATAGTGTAATTTTCGTGTCCCGACGCCGACGACTTAGTTTGTGAACCTTGTGTTATATGATGGTGCAATTTTTGCGTATCCCGATTGTGGATTGAGAGCATTACCGATGGTATGATTTCCGCGGTACCCTAGTGGGGTGATGTGGAGGTGGGTGGCTTTATTTGTGAGATTTGTCAAAAAGTTTACAATTTAAATTCATCACTAAGAACACATATCCGTTTGTATCATCATCGTGAAGAACCAACTTCTTCACTGTACCTTACAAAAGGTGGAGGAGGAGGCGTCAACAATAACGGAAACAATGTTTATTGTAAAGATTGTAGAAGAGATATTGAAAATACAAAATGGCATTACCACAAAAGATCAAATGAACATAAAATTAACTGTGCTGAAAAAGTTAATAATGATGATGGTGTTAAATGTGTAAAATCAGTTTTCAACAATCGAATTATAACATATTTAATTGAAAATAAAAACAAAGCTGATTTAGTACCTGAAAACTTTTTGCTTACAATTAGGGACAAGGTAATTGGATTATTAAACGACGATCTTAAAAAACGTTTAAATCTGAAATTTAACATGAAACTATTTAGTGAATATATGTTGGTTAAAGAAGAAGACGATTCGTGCACCATCGAAGTAAAGTCTCATCAAACTAAAATGACTATTCTTAGTACATCATCGACAGGAGATGATATTTTGAACATTTACAATGATCAATGCGATGTCATTATTAAAAAAATGAGTGAATTCCAGGAGCGTGATAGCGAATGGGCGTTAATTGACATTTTACGCCTAGAAATTATCATTAATCAATACAAATGTATTAAAGGCTCACAATATATCCCATTACCACCAACAAAACAGAAAAAGTTTGCGTGTATAAATGTACAAAATAATGATGAATATTGTTTCAAGTGGGCTATAATATCAGCTCTATATCCAATTGAACATGGGCACCATCCAACTAGAGTGACATTATACAAAGTTGACAACATAAAAGATGAAATTATAATATTAAAAAATAATATTGTGGTAAATTTCAAAAGCTTGATTTTTCCCATAGCGGTTAATCAAATTAAAGTTTTTGAAGCTAACAATCCTGAGATAAGTGTAAATGTGTTTGGCTTAGATGATGATAAAGTTGAGGGACCATACTACTTTACAACAACAACAGAAGAGAAAGCTAATCATATTAACCTATTACTTTTAAAAAAAGGTAATAGGTTCCACTACATTTGGATTAAAAATATATCAAGGTTTGTTGCTAATACATAATTACATTTTATTAAAACAATATTACTAAAAATGTTCCTTCTCTTATTTGATTACAGATTAATCAGAAGACAAGTTACAACACACTGTAGAATACATATATGTAATGATACATATATGTAATACATGTTTAATTCATTTTCATGATCAATTGTCACTAAAGAAACACTAAGAAAATTGCAACAAAGTCGTAACTAAACTACCAATTGCAAACCAAAACTTAGTATGTTTTAATAATTTTAAAAAGCAAATGGATATACCTTTTGTAGTATACGCTGATTTTGAATGCATTCTCAATTCTATTAATGTAAAGAATTCAGTTAATGTTAAATCCATACAAAAGCATATTCCATTTGCTTATAGTTACTATATATAAAATGTTCATTTAACACTAGTTTAGATATATTTAGAACATACAGTGGTGATGAGTCACCAAAACATTTCTTTACTAATTTAGTTAAGGATAGTTTAGATATATATAATAATTATTTAAGTGTAGTTAAACCAATAAATTCCTTAACATTTTCTCAACAAATAAGGCAAAACCAGGATACCATTTGTCATATATGTAACAAAGAATTATCTGTTTTAGATCGAGTACCTGATCACTGTCATTTAACAGGTGAATATAGGGGGCCTGCACATAACAAATGTAACTTAGAATATCAAATAGCACATTTCATAGCTATATTTTTTCATAATCTTTCGGCATATGATAGTCATATGTTTGTAAGAGAACTTTCATCCTTTGAAGGTGATATAAATATAATTTCTTTATATAAGGACCTATATATTTCTATATCCAAGAGAATTCATGTAAATGGGAAGAATACAATAGAACTGCGTTTTCTAGATTCTTGTCGGTTTATGCCATCAAGTTTAGAAAAAATAGCACAATACTTAACCGATAATGAATTAACAACAGTAAAATCCACTTATCAGAATGAGTTCAGTTTAATGAAACGTAAAGAAGTCTTTCCATATGATTATCTAGATTCAGTGAATCGTCTCGAGGAAACACAACTACCAGCCCGTTCAAGTTTCTTCAATAAACTTACGAATGAGTCTTGTAGCGAAGATGATTATGAGCATGCTAAAAAAGTTTGGAACACATTTCAATGTACTAAACTATTGGACTATCTTCTGTTATATTTAAAAGTGGACGTTTTACTGCTTTGTGATATATTCGAAAAGTTTGTAAAAATATTTATAATTTAGATCCCTGTCAATATTATACTACCCCGGGCTTATCCTGGGATGCTATGTTGAAAACAACAAAAATAGAATTGGAATTGTTAACTGATATTGAGATGTATAATTTCATTCTACGAGGTATTCGGGGAGGTATTGTTCAATGCAGCAAACTTCATTCGGCAGCTAATAATAAATATGTTAGTGATTATGATTCAACAAAAGAATCGAATTATATAATGTATTTAGATGTAAATAATTTGTATGGATATGCAATGTCTCACTATCTTCCCTTTAAAAATTTCAAATGGATTGAAAACTGTGAAAATTTTAATGTAAATAATGTGAGAGAAGATTCTTCATTCGGATACATACTGAAAGTAGACTTAGAATATCCAACTACAATACAGGACTATCATAGTGACTTACCGTTTTGTGCAGAAACCACGATTTAAATAACAAAAGCAATTATATTATTCACTATCGCAACCTTCACCAATGTCTTCAACATGGTTTGATTTTAAAAAACTATTCATAGAATCGTTGAGCTTAATCACTCAAATTGGTTGCAAAAATATATTGATTTAAATAATCATCATAGAACATTAGCTAAAAACTTATTTGAACAGATTTTTTTTAAATTATTAAACAATGTTGTGCATGGTAAGACTATGGAAAATGTTGATAAAAGAAAAGACATCAAAATAGTATGTGAATGGGAAAGTAAAGGTACGCGATTAGGAGCTAGAACACTTATTGCTAGACCTAATTTTCATAGTTCTCTCATAATTCATGATAATATGATCGCTATTCAAATGAACAGAGTGAGAACTGTATATAATAAACCTATTTACATCGGGTATTCAGTTTTAGAATTGTCAAAATATAAAATGTATGAATTTCATTATGATTATACGAAACCGAAATATCTTGAAAATATAAATCTTAATTACATGATTACAGATTCCTTTATATATGATGCAAGAACGAATGATATTAGAAATGATATTATAACACATTTCGATACATCAGCATATTCAAAAGAAAATCGTTATAATATTCCATTAATGAACAAAAAAGTATTAGGAATGATGAAAGATGAGTGCAATGGGAAAATTATTATGGAATTTATTGGTTTAAGAGCTAAAATGTATTCTGTAAAAATAGATAGAGTAGATCAGGAAATAAAAAAAATAAAAGGAGTAAAACAAAGTGTAACTAACAAAATAACTATAAATGATTTTAGAAAATGTTTGTTGGAGAAAAAACTATATTATAATTCAATGTACGTATTTAAAACTAAAATTCATCAAATCTATACAAAATTAATAACTAAACTAACATTAAGCTATTTAGATGATAAGAGATTTGTTTGTGAAAATAATGTTAATACGTATGCCAGGGGCCATTACAAAATAAATTCTCGTTGCAATGATGATGATGATGATGATGCTATTATTTTAAGTAGCTCTAAGTGTAATTGATAACAAAAAATGTATATTAATAAAAGTTTTGCTTTAAATGATTACAAATAAAAGAAAAACTGTTTTATTGTATATTATATTTATTGTACAGAAAATTTAAACACAAGTGTCCACAATTATATGTATTGAATTTTTGTTTTTGTTCATAATTATATTCAATTTAAATAGTTGATAATTTCCAATGGTGGTTGTAAATCTCCAAAGATATCAAAGTATTCTTTATATTTATGATTTTTTATAATATGCTACCCAATGTGTTCCAGAAACCATTTGAATTGTCTAAATTAACGATGCCACATTCTTCTGTTAGTGGTTTTTTAGGTAAATTGTCACGCATAAAAACTCCTCTGAAATGTTTAAGTTGTTTACCATATTTATTCAAATCCATGTCTGTTAGTGGACGATTGGGTAGATTTTTTAAAAGTTTTTTGGAGCTGAACTGTAATAGAGATCATATCCAGTTTTATAGGTTTTAGTATATAATCCTTTTCCCACAGCAATAGACTCCATTGCTTTATTGTGTCTGGTGGCTTCCTCAAGTTTTTTTTTTGCATTCTTTGTTGCATTTACAGGTTTAGCTATAGCGTCACCTCCGGTTGCTAAACCTCCAAGTGCTGATAATGCTGTTAGAATAGGTATAATTGGAAGAAATCCATCAATTTTGTGTACTGGTATAACTCTCGGTATAACAATATTTGATCTCTTTTTCCCTTTTAGATTCGATTGAACTGCCTTTTGTGATATTTTAACTGCATCATTGATATCGGAAGGCATCTTTTTTTCAGCAGTTTTAAGGTATTCTTTATAGTTGTGGTAAATGATTTTTTAAGACACTTCTTCTTCTTACCATTTTTCCTTCGGTTCTTTTTTTTTATTTTTACGAACCTTTGTGTTATTTTTAATACCCAAGCCAAATTTTACTTTTCCTTTCATTGCGTTAGTTACAAACCAAGCGTCAGCTTTTTCTTTCCAACTGCTATTTTACGATTTTTAGTACCAGGTCCGCAAAACTGATATCCAGGTAAACGTAACTCTATAGGTAATTTATTTATAAAGTTGTTTACGAATCCTCTTCCACTTTTACACTGTTTAGCTTTAAAATTTTCAATGTAGTTTTTATACATTTTTTTGTTTTTGTTTTTCATTAGCACCTGTAATAATATTAACATTAACAGTTTAAATGATAATGATTTTCTAACATTAGTTACTAGTTAATCAATTAATCAACCATTATGCGTTTCGTTAACCAATCAAAGGAAATTGTTATAAGAAATATTGATGATTCAACAAAAAAAATGAACAAAGTTGTACACAACATATTATTACCGAATTCAATACGTGCATTAATTGTCGGGCCATCAAATTGCGGTAAAACTAATGTAATGATAAGTCTAATGGAAAACCCTAACGGATGGAGATTTAAGAACATCTATATATATTCAAAATCATTATATCAACCAAAATATTGCTATTTAAAGAAACTAATTACACCATTAAAAGAAATTAATCTCTTCACGTTTGTACATATAGTTTGATTTATGAGTATTTACCTGCATCAACCCCTTACCTAAATAATTAGCCTTCGTTAATTCCGATGAGCTCTTATGATTTTTACCTTTAAAAAGTTTTGCAATAACATGTTTGTATTTGTACCCTCTAGTCCCCTTGATTTGACCATCGGACTTATAATCTCTTCTGTGAGCATTGGTAGTAAGTAATATTTTTTTATAGATTTCAAGCTCGAATTTATCATAGTTTTTTTGTGTTTTATGAAACATCAAAGAAAACAGTCCTGGGGTGAGAGCCCATATTTGACCACCAACCTGTATTTTATCTTGATTTAAGTCGATGTTGCTACTACCAAATTTCCAAATTTCTGATACTTGTGTTCTGTACAATAAATATAATATACAATAAAACAGGTTTTCTTTTATTTTTTAATCATTTAAAGCAAAACTTTTATTAATATACATTTTTTGCTTATCAATTACACTTAGAGCTACTTAAAATAATAGCATCATCATCATCATCATTGCAACGAGAATTTATTTTGTAATGGCCCCTGGCATACGCTTAATGTTAGTTTAATTATTATTTGTGTATAGATTTGATGAATTTTAGTTTTAAATACGTACATTGAATTATAATATAGTTTTTTCTCCAACAAACATTCTTTAAAATCATTTATAGTTATTTTGTTAGTTACACTTTGTTTTACTCCTTTTATTTTTTTATTTCCTGATCTACTCTATCTATTTTTACAGAATACATTTTAGCTCTTAAACCAATAAATTCCTTAATAATTTTCCCATTGCACTCATCTTTCATCATTCCTAATACTTTTTTGTTCCTTAATGGAATATTATAACGAAATGTGTTATAATATCATTTCTAATATCATTCGTTCTTGCATCATATATAAAGGAATCTGTATCCATGTAATTAAGATTTATATTTTCAAGATATTTCGGTTTCAATTCCAAAACTGAATACCCGATGTAAATAGGTTTATTATATACAGTTTTCACTCTGTTCATTTGAATAGCAATCATATTATCATGAATTATGAGAGAACTATGAAAGTTAGGTCTAGCAATAAGTGTTCTAGCTCCTAATCGCTTACCTTTATTTTCCCATTGACGTACTATTTTGATGTCTTTTCTTTTATCAACATTTTCCATAGTCTTACCATACACAGCATTGTTTAATAATTTAAAAAAATTCTGTTCAAATAAGTTTTTAGCTAATGTTCTATGATGATTATTTAAATCAATATATTTTTGCAACCAATTTGAGGGATTAAGCTCAAGGATTCTATGAATTTCCTTTAAAATCAAACCATGTTGCTTTTGTTATATAAAACGGTTATTAATTTTCGCTGTTTCATGCTTTTAATTTTCTTGGTTTCTGCACAAAATGGTAAGTCACTATGATAGTCCTGTATTTTAGTTGGATATTCTAAGTCTACTTTCAGTATGTATCCGAATGAAGAATCTTCTCTCACATTATTTACATTCAAATTTTCACAGTTTTCAATCCATTTGAAATTTTTAAAGGGAAGATAGTGAGACATTGCATATCCATACAAATTATTTACATCTAAATACATTATATAATTCGATTCTTTTGTTGAATCATAATCACTAACATATTTATTATTAACTGTCGAATGAAGTTTACTGCATTGAACAATACCTCCCCGAATACCTCGTAGAACGAAATTATACATCTCAATATCAGTTAACAATTCCAATTCTATTTCTGTTGTTTTCAACATAGCATCCCAGGATAAGCCCGGGGTAGTATAATATTGACAGGGATCTAAATTATAAATATTTTTACAAACTTTTCGAATATATCACAAAGCAGTAAAACGTCCACTTTTAAATATAACAGAAGATAGTCCAATAGTTTAGTACATTGAAATGTATTCCAAACTTTTTTAGCATGCTCATAATCATCTTCGCTACAAGACTCATTCGTAAGTTTATTGAAGAAACTTGAACGGGCTGGTAGTTGTGTTTCCTCGAGACGATTCACTGAATCTAGATAATCATATGGAAAGACTTCTTTACGTTTCATTAAACTGAACTCATTCTGATAAGTGGATTTTACTGTTGTTAATTCATTATCGGTTAAGTATTGTGCTATTTTTTCTAAACTTGATGGCATAAACCGACAAGAATCTAGAAAACGCAGTTCTATTGTATTCTTCCCATTTACATGAATTCTCTTGGATATAGAAATATATAGGTCCTTATATAAAGAAATTATAGATGTATCACCTTCACAGGATGAAAGTTCTCTTACAAACATATGACTATCATATGCCGAAAGATTATGAAAAAATACAGCTATGAAATGTGCTATTTGATATTCTAAGTTACATTTGTTATGTGCAGGCCCCCTATATTCACCTGTTAAATGACAGTGATCAGGTACTCGATCTAAAACAGATAATTCTTTTTTACATATATGACAAATGGTATCCTGGTTTTGCCTTATTTGTTGAGAAAATGTTAAGGAATTTATTGGTTTAACTACACTTAAATAATTATTATATATATCTAAACTATCCTTAACTAAATTAGTAAAGAAATGTTTTGGTGACTCATCACCACTGTATGTTCTAAATATATCTAAACTAGTGTTAAATGAACATTAACCGCTATGGGAAAAATCAAGCTTTTGAAATTTACCACAATATTATTTGTTAATATTATAATTTCATCTTTTATGTTGTCAACTTTGTATAATGTCACTCTAGTTGGATGGTGCCCATGTTCAATTGGATATAGAGCTGATATTATAGCCCACTTGAAACAATATTCATCATTATTTTGTACATTTATACACGCAAACTTTTTCTGTTTTGTTGGTGGTAATGGGATATATTGTGAGCCTTTAATACATTTGTATTGATTAATGATAATTTCTAGGCGTAAAATGTCAATTAACGCCCATTCGCTATCACGCTCCTGGAATTCACTCATTTTTTTAATAATGACATCGCATTGATCATTGTAAATGTTCAAAATATCATCTCCTGTCGATGATGTACTAAGAATAGTCATTTTAGTTTGATGAGACTTTACTTCGATGGTGCACGAATCGTCTTCTTCTTTAACCAACATATATTCACTAAATAGTTCCATGTTAAATTTCAGATTTAAACGTTTTTTAAGATCGTCGTTTAATAATCCAATTACGTTGTCCCTCATTGTAATCAAAAAGTTTTCAGGTACTAATTCAGCTTTGTTTTTATTTTCAATTAAATATGTTATAATTCGATTGTTGAAAACTGATTTTACACATTTAACACCATCATCATCATCATTATTATTAACTTTTTCAGCACAGTAAATTTTATGTTCATTTGATCTTTTATGGTAATGCCATTTTGTATTTTCAATATCTCTTCTACAATCTTTACAATAAACATTGTTTCCGTTATTGTTGACGCCTCCTCCTCCACCTTTCGTAAGGTGTAAGGTACAGTGAAGAAGTTGGTTCTTCACGATGATGATGCAAACGGATGTCTTCTTAGTGATGAATTTAAATTGTAAACTTTTTGACAAATCTCACAAATAAAGCTTGCCATTTTTATTTAATTTTTTATTTTGTTGGTATGTTAAACAAATTGTATGATAGAAAAATCTAAGTATGAATGAGCTTGTGTCCTGAGAGTAAAAGTATTTTAAACTCTAAGTTGTAGGCGAAGGGAGTTCTAATTGGTGGTGGACGGGCGGGTAACTGTACATAGGTCATATTATTATCAAAAACACTTTAAAATCTCCCTCTTTTATACTAATAGCTAATCAACTCAAATAAAAAAAAATTTGGTGCTGCGAAATGGATCAGAATGCCTAAAATGAAAAAAAAAACACCAATAAAACAAGATTTAATAAGTTTTACACACTATTTTATATTATTTAACTTTACCTTAATTTTTGACCAGCTGAGTGTGAAATACACCCAATTATTGTGAATAACATGCTATTTGACATTTTGTCTTGTAAACCGCGTTATTGCACTCTCCTTTGTTTCTCTATTTATCGTTTGTCCAGTTTATGTATGTATAACTCGCTCAGTAGAATTACAAGCGCCATTATTAAATTTAAATGTCTATCAAACGTTGAACAAAGAGGTGCAAAAACTGTGGTATGTATGTATATTCTAAATACGTCTGTGTAATTTTAAGAATAATTTCCATTTTATATGTAGAAATAAACAACTTTGTATTTTTGAAAGTCAAAAATCAGACATAAATGTTCTAACGCAAACCTCCTTCGGACATCCTGTTACAGCCGTAACAATCTTAATTGTATAAGCTTTATTTATTTCCTATAAAAAAATATTAGATGCAAACTGAAATGAAAACAGAAAGTATTGTCTAAAATTCAACAAATGTCAGCCATATGTTCAAATATGTTAGTGCAAATGTTTTGTATGAATTAGTTTCAGTCATTCATTTCTTGTAGGGAAAAATATAACAAATTTGTATATTACTGTAGTGTCACAAAAGGGCATATGGCAATCCTTGCGATATTTGACATATCTTTTTGTTCTTATTATTAGATGCGTATTAATTATTCGCGCATTCTACTTTCTACATTTTGTATCAACGGTTCAACCGGCATTCTAAACGTGTAGATCTTTTAATGTTAATTGCTAAAAGATATAATTATTATTTCAAATACATTTTGCATGTTAAATTGAATTAAAACCAAAAAGTGCATCGTTTTTTCCTTTAACGAACACAACAGAATTGGCGACGAGTATAAAAAAAGTAACAAGATCGTGCATAACCTCACAAAATTCAACAATTATTGCAAGCCATCACCGCGATGACCGCGACAAGGCAGCGTCAACAAGTTCAGCAAAATCAAGGAACGTCCAACACCAGCGTCAACATAATATCAAATTTCGACCTGTTTGATCCAAAAACTGAAAAATTTAAAACATACAAGGATCGTTAGGAAAATAATTTTCAAATAAAAAAGGTTATAGACGAGAAAGATTTGTGTGCTAAACTGTTGCTACAATACATTGGTTGATCTACTTATACACTGTTAACGACACTAGCAGCTCCTATTAACGTTAACCAATTGAAATATGATGAAATTATTGCGGTTTTAGAACATTTTTGTTCCAAAAAGAATATCTTGGTAGAACAACATCGTTTCTTATGTGAAGTTCAGAACGAGAAACAATCCATTGCAGAGCTCGTATCGGTTTTACAAAAAAGAGATATCGAATGTGAGATCAGGGGGCAAATTACGGCACTCGATATCGAACGGAATTTGTATTTAAATTGTATGAAAATTTCGCTCGGTATAGAATGTGGTAATTTGGCCCCAGGTGTGAATGTAAAAAGTCGGTGGCAGACATTTTCCTTAGGTCCCAATTTATAAGAGGCGTACATGATTCTTACAATCGTCAGCAGTTGTTACAAAACCCGAAAGCAAATTTTTAACAAATCGTCGAAAAACTAGTGATATCCATCAAACGCAACATATACACAATTACAACCAGGGTGAAATTATGTTCCCCGTATGACAAGAATTTTGTCTTAAAGTCATTAGCGCAGTTTAAAAAAATAAATCGCAGTCTACTCTGCTTGCATCATATTGGTATTAGCTCGCAGCAAAATTATAATTCGAAAATTTATTTGAATGAAAACTTAACATCGAATAATCTTAAAATTTTAAACGCAGCAATAAGCCTACGTAAAAAGAATTGTTTAACCTCTGCATTTACTCTGCGAGGACTAGTTTACATAAAAGTTCACCCAACTGAAGACTTAACTGATCTTAACCAGTTTTTTCCTGTATCCAATAGAGATGTGCAGAGTGAGGTGCCTAACTGATGTATCCGTGTCATCTTATTTTTATCTGAGTCCACACTCCGACAAACTACTTACTTATTTTTCTTACCGTTGTATTTAAAAAAATTATTTTAAATTTATATTACATAATTGTTTAAATTTTACATTCCGCTGTATATATGTTTCTGCTACAAATTACTGCTTTCTTAATGCTTACACATTTTGTCTATTAAGAAATCATACAACTTCACTTATTAACATGTTCATAATATCTATGCATTTTTCATTGTTTTATTGTATTAGCGTTGCCTCCTATATTTTAATTATTGCCAATGTCTGCCACTACTAGCCTTGTGTCTGGTTCCACAGTTAGGACAAAAAATATTATTAACATTTTTACAAATCAACGTGATGGTTTCAACGTATGTCATATTAATGCTCAGAGTTTACTTCACAAAATGGATGAATTTCGTTATTTGTTCGAGGAATCTAAAGTAGATGTAGTGTGTGTCTCTGAAACATGGTTTAATAGAGAACTACCAGATGGTTTTGTTAATGCCAATGGATACAAAATACTTAGAAATGATAGAAAGGGTTATGCTGGTGGGGTAGCAGTTTATATCAAGAACGGGATACATCATAAAGAAGTCATGAGATCGAATGATAATGAGCAAATTGAGTATTTATTCATTGAAATTTTTGGTGGTGACAGGAAACTGTTGTTGTGCTGCACTTACCGTCCTAGCTTTGAAGTACCTTATGATGCATTTATTCATCACTTGGAGCTACTTGCCACGCAATACAATGATGTTATTATTGCAACTGACTTCAACTGTAATATATTGTCAAATTCTAACTCTAATCTGTCCAGTCAATTAACTTCTGTTGGTTTACACATTGTAAATACTGAGTATCCTACTCACTTCATAAATACTAGTAGTACACTACTTGACATCTTCATATTAGCTAATCCGTCAAATTTATTACTTTTTGATCAAATCAGTGCACCATCTTTTTCTAAACATGACCTAATTTACATCTCATATGATTTTAAACCAACATACACTGAAGCTGTAATTAGTTATCGTGATTTCCGTAACATAGATTATAACTTACTCGAAGAATGCTTTAACAACACTAATTGGAATGGTATATATAACATGGTGTCCGCTGAAGAACAGATTCAATTCCTCAACACCAATTTACTTAATCGTTTTGATATATGTGTCCCTGTACGTACGTACCGAAGTGATAAAAGAAGGAAATGCTGGTTTAACTCTACCATAAAGAACCTAGTTCATGTTCGTGATGAGCTTTATAGACGCTGGAAAAGATTCAGAACGGTTGAGTTAAATGATGAATACCGCAGAGCTCGCCGAGATGTTAATAAAAGCATTAGAGATGCGAAAACAAATTACTATGCAAATCGTTTTAGGTCATCTGTATTGGTATTGGTAACAAAATAACTCCTTCTTGTAATATTGATGTAAATGCACTAAATAAATAATTTATTAATTCTCCTTCAAATATATCCGGAAATAATCATACAATCAATCCGCTATGTGTACCACAACCCTCAGCATATTACCATTATTACATCGATTTAGCTTTGCATGTGTACTCCAGCCCGTTGTCTATCAGTGACGTCCAATGCAGTCGGGTTCGACCATATTCACCCAAAGTTTATAAAACTCCTCCTGCCAAAGTTGTTAGCTTACATCACACATATATTCAATACTATAATCACCACCAGTCAATTTCCAAGTTGTTGAAAGTATGCTAAGGTCATTCCTGTACCAAAGACTAGAAATGAGTACCGTCCGATTTCAATCTTGCCTTATTTATCTAAAGTTTTTGAACGATTGTTACATGATCAAATGAGTAAATATTTAACTAATAACCAGCTCCTAGTTAGTAATCAATCTGGGTTTAGAAAAGGACATAGCTGTGTTACATCACTCATAGGTGTATCTGTAGATATCAGGTTCGGTATTGATGACGGTGGAGTTACGTTCCTGGTGCTCTTGGATCATTCTAAAGCATTTGATTCTGTTAACCATGAAATTCTCTGCAGTAAGATATACAACAAATTTTACTTTTCTTCAACTGCTACTTCGCTACTAGCAACTTATATTGCTGATCGCTACCAATCAGTATCCGTTGGTGACTCAATATCTACAGCATTACTAGTGTCTAAAGGAGTACCGCAGGGATCTATACTCGGACCACTATTGTTTACAATATACATCAATGACTTACCTAGTGTACTTTTGCACAGTAACATCCACATATATGCTGATGATGTACAAATATATTTAAGTTGTAAGAGAAACATTATACATGAGTGTATTGGAAAGCTTAATACGGATTTGAATAGAATATTTACGTGGGCGTCGACGAATGGACTGTACTTGAATCCAAATAAATCAAAGTACATGGCTATAGCACAAAGGAATCAAGATATTATTGTCGATATTCCTATCATATTAGGTAATCAAAATATTGGTCTCGTTGAATCAGCCAAGAATCTTGGTATAATTTTTAATAAGTCACTTCAATGGAATACGCATATAAATGCAGTCTCTGGAACAACCTTTTCAATGCTTAGAACGCTATATTCTACACAACATTTTACACCACTAAATATACGAGTGGTTCTTGCGAAAATGTTCTTAATGCCGAAGTTGTTATATGGCTTTTGCTTATTGTGATTCATATAGTAAGAGCAGATTAGTAGTAGCATATAATGCGATTCTGCGATATGTATAAAGAGATATGATGGGACTTCTCAGTATTCTAAATCTCTATACGGAGTTGATCTTCTGGATCTGCTTAAGATTAAATCATTAATACTACTACACAAAATTATCTACACCCAAGAACCAATGTATTTATTCAATAGACTTAAATTTGCAAGATCTAACCGAGGAAAACACATTATACAATTTAGATATCGTACATTGATATCTGAATGGCAATTCTTCACAAATACTATACGGCTGTGGAACTCATTACCCAACGCTTTGCAAAATACAGGCAACGTTATACAATTTTTTTATTTTTTTTATTATAATTTTAATATTTATGTAGCTCAATTTAAATGTAACAATGTATTGTAAGGCAGATTTACTGTATCATTAGAAGATCACATACTGTAATTTAAAAGATTAATTTCTTGTTGTATGTGATATCCGCTTTAATAATAATAAGAATTTTTCTTTAACGAAGAAGTCGCGGTTGCTCTGGTTTTGCTTCACCTATAAGCAAAACTCATCGAAGTCAAAAACAAGACTAAACTACGGCGAATTGGGTATTGAAGGATTGTGTCTTCGATGCGGTCGCCACAATCATATGTCTACCGGCTGCAAAATAAACAAAAACAATTTAAACTGCAAACCATGTGGGAAAATAGGCCATGTCCAAAAGGTATGTATACACAGCAAAATGAAGAACAACAGATCAAAACTAAATAGCTACAGTAACAACTGTACATCAAATTCAATTGAAACATATGCAAGTGAAGAAGAATGTTTTGGTGTAAATCAAATCTTTGATATCTACAATAAGACCGTTATTTCATCTATAGATGCTCAAAAATTCTTTATTAAAGTGAAAATAGAAAATAAAGAACAAAAATTCGAGGTGGATTCAGGTGCAGGTTTCACTTTATTACCAGAAACTGATTTTAAGAAATTAAACATAAAAACAAAAATCAATAAAACCAACATTGTTTTTCGATCGTGCACCGGTGATGTTTTCTTACCATTGGGTGTTGTTAACGTCAACGTAAAATATGGCAACAAGTCATCAAATCAAGAAATGTATATTGTCTCATCAGAACACACAGCGTTACTGGGTCGTGTCTGGATTCGACATCTGCAAATTAACCTTGCAGATATTGATTATATCGAACGTGAACATCAAGATAATTTTCATGTAAGTACAATTACGCAAATTGAGGAACAATTCTCCGAAATTTTTCAAGAGAAGGTAGGGTGCATACCTAACATAGTTTGCAGTCTAAAGCTACACATAGACGCTAAACCAATTTTTATCAAGGAAAGGCAAGTACCTATTTCACTACGAGAAAAAGTGCAAAACGAACTCGACAGTTTAGAACGTGACGGTATAATAACCAAAATAAACACCAGTAACTGGGGTTCACCATTGGTGGTGTCATGTGCACCCTGTTCTGAGATAAGGCAGTTGTGATCAGCTGTTAGTTTGGAATTTCTGTGGGGTTATCTTTGTTTTGGCGGGGGTTTTTTTGGTAGAGAAAAGAGGAGGAAAGATAAACAGAAATTCCTGGAAGAAAGGAATGTTAGCGGGCAGATAAAAAGAAGGAGAGGTAACTTGCGGTCCGTTGAAGGAAAGAATAGGGTTACTTACGGTTTGAGTCAGCAGGAAAAAGGACGCAATTTTTCCTGTGTGCTGTTTTTTTTAGTTGGGTTGTTTGAAACTAGTGGTGTTTTTTTTTTTAATTTATGGTGTTAAATTAAAGCTAAAGTAGATAAAGACAGTCACAAACATACATTTTAAACATTATTAACAAAAGTGAGCGCAGTGACATATGCGCATGAACTAATACATAAAATTCAAAAACACATTAAACAAAACCTTTAAAAAAAACACATCAATATACATAAACACAGTCACAAACATACATTTAAAACATTATCAACAAGAGTGAGCGCAGTGACATATGCGCATAAACCAACACATAAAATTCGAGAAAACATTAAACAAAACCTTTTTAAAAAAGAAAAACACATCATCAAGATACATAAACATATACACAACCCAACGAGGAGGGCCAAGCCATAGTGCCAGCAGTGGAGAGAGGAAGGGGCAGCAGAGAACCGGCCAGGAAGTAGCCAGCAGCCAACACCAAATTGTCAGGTATCGTGCCAAAAGTTTAGACCAGGACGTTACTGGACGAACGGTGACGTACGGGTTTTTATATACATATATATAGATTTTTGCCGCTTTAGGGCAGTAGGGAATCTACCGCGTTTGACGTTTATATACATTTTGTGTGAGTTAGGTGAGCTTATCTAGGGCCACGCGAATGTTTTGTTTTGCAGTCCGCGGGTTTTCCGAAACCAAAACAGGGGGGAAAATTTATATATATCGTGACGGTGTTTTGTTACCGGCGACGACGTACGGAGCGTCAATAGGACACGTCACGGACGGACGGCCGTACCCACATACCGTTGGAGTAATTCATATACGTTCGGGTTTTTTATTCGATGAAATAATTTTTGAAATTAGATCTTCTGTACATTTATTTCTTTTGGTTTTTTTTACATTGGCGTAAATTCCATTTTTATTAATTCACTTTTTTATATATTTTGATCTAAATTTGGTTTTTGTAATTTTTTTTGTTGATCATATTACTTATTTCTTTTTGTTAATTAAATTTCTTTTGTTTAATTAAAATTTTTTATACGTATTTTTATACCTTTTTTATAAATAAACATGTTTATATTGATTATAATTTGAAAATTTGTTGAGATTTAGCCTTGAAGGAGTAGTTTTTCAGCATGCGGTAGGTAAGGCGAAGAGGAAGGTATCGTTTATGGGACACCCAGATTCATACTGGATGTCATGGAGGAGCCGAAAGACTCCTAAGGGGAGGGTTTACCTGGCAAAACCACCGCCAGAGGGTTTCTTGGGTCCAGAGTAAGTATGTGTGCAACATCAGGGAGTGAAGCGTCGGTTCTCGGGCTCCAATTTAAAAAAAAATTATCCAGTGTCACAACATCAGACACCTTAAGCTGGTATTTTTCATTTATATACATATATATATATATATATATATATATATATATATATATATATATATATATATATATATATATATATATATATAGCCGTATAACATTTTAGCTGGACTACTGGCAAGAACTCCCCCCAAGACGGCGAGCTTCAGCCGGAGCAACCGCCATAATACCAGCGCGGCCGGTAGTTTGGTAACCCAATGCACATATGGTTACGTCAACTACGACCATATGTGCTACCAATGGGACATTTGTATACATACATACATATAAATACCAAACATCTATATTACATTCTATATATTATAGTGGTGATACCGAAGCCTGATGGTAACGTCAGATTGTGCGTCGACTATAAAGTCGTAGTTAATCTACAACTAAAAGCAGCACACTACCCAATAAAAAGAATTGATGAAATTTTTAACAGCTTGAAAAACGCAAAATATTTTTGTAAGTTAGACTTGTACAAAGCACATTTACATGTGATGGTAGACGATGAAAGCAAAAAACTACAAACCATTTCAACTCTTCAGGGTACGTCTCTTATGAATCGCTTATCTTTCGGCACAAAGACCGCTCCTAGCGAATTTAATCGAATTTTGGACCAAATTTTACAAGATTTAAAAGACACAATTTCATACTTTGATGATATAATAATTCACGGACAAACGTTAAGCCAATGCGAGGAAAGACTTTTCAAATGCCTAGAAAGGTTAAACAAGTATGAATTGCATCTCAACAAAAAGAAGTGCGAATATTTTGAAACTGAAATTCAATACCTTGGATACGTGGTAAGTCATAATAAAATTTCAAAATGCCAAGAAAAAGTTAAGGCGATAGTGGATCTACCAGAACCTAAAAACGTAAATGAGTTACGAAGATTTCTTGGTGTGATAACTTATTACTCGAAGTTCATACCACATGTATCAACTATCAAAGCTCCATTGCGTCAACTGTTAGAAATAAATAGAAAATTCGTTTGGTCTAACAAGTCTAAAGAATCATTCCAAAGGTTAAAACAGGAAATTCTAACAGACTAACACCTTATGACGAAAATTTGCCTTTAATTTTAGCTTGTGACGCTAATCCCTTTTGCTTGGCTGCAATTTTGTCACATGAATTCGAAGGCTGAACAAAACTATAGTCAGTGAGGTAAAGAAGCGCTGCCAATTATTTTTGCGGTGGACAAGTTTTTTTATGTACCTACATAGAAGGGAATTCACTTTAATATCCGATAGTCGCCCCCTTACGAGAATTTTTTAAGGTTTTAACTACAAAATAAAACACCGTAAAGCTGAAGATAACATCAACGCAGACTGTTTATCAAGAGCCCCTATCGAAACAACAACAAAGTTCAAACATTTTTTAGATGAGGATTTAAAAATTATTCAAGAACAACTAATTAGTGCAATTTTATCATTTCCAATTACCGCTATCAGCATCGCCAAAGAAACTGAACGTGATCCAGAGTTATCAAAATTAAAGCAAGACTTGTTAACTGGAAAAAGTTTTGAACCAGAATACTCAGTCCAAGACGGCATCATATTCAAGGGTGATCGTGTTGTGATACCAGTAAATTTACGTGATACAATTTTGAAAAAACTACATCATACGCACTGTGGAATCGTAAAGTTGGCAAGGAAGTATTGTTTCTGGAAAGGTATAGATTCGGACATTGAGCATTTGGTTAGATCCTGTACTAGTTGTGCACAAACCAGAAAAAGTCCTCAAAAAGTTGAAGCCCATCATTGGGAAGAGCCAAATGAAAAGTTCCAACGCGTGCATATCGACTATGATGGACCGTATCAAAACCATCATTTCTTTGTGTTGGTAGATGCAAAATCTAAATGGCCCGAAATCCGGATAATAAAAGATGCCCCAACGTCTGAGAAAACAATTTCAATATTGCAAGATATTTTCACGACACATGGTTTTCCACAAATTACTGTCTCAGACAATGCAACAATTTTTCAAAGTTCAATATATAAAAACTTTTGCCTTCATAATGGTATCTTACAAAAATTCATCGCCCCAGGACACCCAGCAACAAATGGTTTGGCAGAAAGATATGTCCAAATACTAAAGTCAAAACTCAAGGCTATGGAAGATGAAGAGCTGCCCCTGAACATCAAAGTACAACAAATACTTTTTCGATACAGAGCAACACCTTTAGTAACTGGTCAAACTCCCTCAAAACTTTATCTTGGTCGGGACCTCAGAATCAAATTAGATGCAATGCGCCCTTTGAAGCAGCCTAAACCAATTTTAGTAAAGACCGTTGTGTGCCAAATAAGCGTGGGAGACAGGGTCCAGTTAAGATGGTACGACAAAAATAAATCTACGGGGCGGTTTGGAACGGTAATAGCGAAGTTTGGAAGCCTTCACTACATGGTGAAGATGGATGGTTACGTACTGAAGCGCATATCAACCAGCTATATAAGTCAAACGTAGGCGAACCGAGAAAAGTGGTAACATTTGCAGAAATTCCAGTTAAACCAAAACTTAGAATTGAAGAGGTGCAAATAGGAAATACAGCTGCAGGTCCCAGCAATGAACTGCTTGCAGAATTTTTCAGTCAGCCATACTTTTCAGGGGCTCAAGAGGGTATAAGAAGATCAAACCGAGATAGAAGACCTCGAGCCCGTTTTGAAGACTATGAACCCCATTAAGCGTGGGAGAGTGTAGTGTCATAAAAGGGCATATGGCAATCCTTGCGATATTTGACATTTCCTTTTGGTTTTGAATTAAAACCAAAAAGTGCATCGTTTATTCCTTTAACAAACACAACAATTACTTACTCCCCAACAAACCAAAACGATTTAGAAATAAGTTGTAGCAAGCTTACTAACTCGCAGTCTACATTTACCATCGATTTGTTCTGCCAATGAACAAATCCATGCCCGCACATTGTTTCAGCTAGTATAGACCACTGTTGTTCATGTTTTGGTTTTGGTTGAACAGCGTTGTCAGAACATTTGTTCGTACAACCATGGTCAGCCATCAAATGTCATTTTTACTTTGACAATTACTTTAACCATAAAAATTTAAGTGAGAAAAACCGCGAAAATATTTTCCAAGAAACAAAAATCTATTAAAATACCAAAGAATAGAAGTTTTTCATAATTTTAACAATATTTTCCAAAAAAATCTTTATATTCTGGGATTCTGGGATGTAAGTAAACCAATAAACCACGAAGTGAACTTGCTGAAGAACTTGAAATTGTGGTAAAACAGAACACGAACATAAACTGATACTCCCCACATAGAAAAACATGAACAAATTGTGTGCTGCCATTCTGCCGCCGCAATGTTCATGTGCAAACAAATCGACGGCTAATATAAGTAAGCTTTGACGCTAATTATAAAATAAGCTTACAGAAGAATCGTTTTCTAATTAGCTTACATTGGTAATATTTTTGTAATCTTAAAAATACAACCTATTAATAAGAATTTTATTCATAAGAATTTATTCAAACCTAAACTCAAGGCAACTTTACTAGGTACCCCCATAACTACAGCAATTAACAACACCAAAAACCACACGTATTTTGTTGCTAGAAATAAAGCGCCTCGTTGTCAAAAATAAATGTCATTTTCTTGAAAACAAAACAAAAAGGTAAAAAACAAAAGGCAGCTAAAACAAATAATATAAGCAAATTTACATGTTTTGAATTATATTTATTAAATTTTTATAATAAATAAATACATTTTTGATCTATATATGTAAATATAGAATTAGAGAATCGTAATTAAAAGGTGGTAAATACATAATTTTTAATTCTAAGCTGCTTTGGGCCACACGTGTTATACTTGTTTAAGATATATAGAGTTAAAAGGAATTAAAATGCGTTTTCCAAAGAAGGTAATTATATTGAAACCAATTAATATTTGGAAAAAAAATAAAGTCTAATTTTCCAGTATGAATCTGGGAAGCCACTCAATATATTACGTGTAGGGCTGCTCTGCGTAAACTTCAATTGTACCTGAATGACTCCCGTCGTTTGTGCATTATAGTAGGCGTGTATCAAAGAAAACCTAAACATTGTCTTCAAGCAATACGATTCCTAAGATATTACATTTTTATTAGACGAACCTGTAGTTTGGACTCTGCGATTATAAGATAAGTGTAAATATGCGTATCAGAGAACTTCTCTTGTTGATTAAAAAACCGTTCAACAATAACAAAGGCACAAAAAACTTGTCTTTTATTTGCAAATGATCAAACTTGCCCGCACAGTCTCTTTTGTTGTTGATTTTAAATCAACCGAACATATGCTTTTTTGCTGGTTCTGATGCTAAACACATCGGCTTACTCACAACAATAATCTTTTTTAAGCTAGGAATAAAAACATTAATCAAACTTGCTCAAGCTTTTATATGCGTTGTTCATTATAAGGCAATCGAACCACATGCAAGTTGAACACTTGCTTATTTTCATCATAGGTCGAATCAAACTTGTCAACTTGTGTACTTGTCTATTCCGCTCAACGCTCAAAAATTTGATCAACATTAAAGTACAAAAAGCAAGAAATCATTGTGTATGAATTTGTTCATTCCTATCAACAAAGGCACGCTTGTTTTTTTATTTTAATTTACAGTGGTTTATGATGTCCATTCGTGTTGTATATACGAAATTTTTTTTTAAAAAATATTATTTTTATTTGCAGTTCGATATTGCAAATAATATTTATTATTATTTTTGTTTATTTTTGTTTGTTCTCCTTTACAGTGGTGTTTTTTGTGTTATTTAATTTGTATTTGTTATTAAGCTAAAATTGAGAAGCACAAATTTTCTGCAGCATAAGTAGCCCTCCAGTACTTATTCGTTTTCCATAATTATTTCACTTAATATGGACCGTATTATATTTTTTCCCTTACGCCGAGGCGACAAGGTGTAAACTTTCTTGGAAATTTGACTTAAAAAATTTTTTTTCCCTGTTGTCATATTTGCATGTGTATTTCGGCGTATGTAATTCAACTAAATTTGTTCTCTTAATCGGACACATGTTTAACAATAAAAAACAAACAAATGATCAAACTTGTGCACACATTCTCATTTGTTTCAATTTTGTAAAGAAAAAAGTCCCATAAACCACCGTGCATTTGCCCATGTGTATTCCCTTTAACTTTGTTTTTGATGAACAAATTCAAATAAATACTAAACCTGTACCTCCACTCATGTATCAGTGTTGAATTGGTTATGTTGTTTGCATTGTTCGTATATCATATTGCTCAAGTCACACAGACGGTCGGTTCAAACATGTTGTGTGAATTAATGAGAATAAGAGCGTTTGGACACGATGAATTTACTGCATGCCCTTCTCTTGCCTGTGCGATCTTGCTCATAAAATGCTTTTGTTAATTTTACTCATAATCAGAATTTGATGTATACATCAGAATGAAATGAATTTTTCTTTAATCTTTGCAATGAACAAAAATTTGCGTGCTGAACAAAATCAAGAAAAATCGTGATTTTGAAGTACTCTGATGCGTATGTAACACACTAATATATTTAGTTTTTCTCAATAGATATTCGCAAAGAAGGCTGGACGATACCAAGCTATAAAAGATGTTCGTAATTTGAAGAGGCGTTTGGCAAAAACACCTAAACTCACTTCAGCAGCAGTGAGAGCAGCTGCTACATAACGTTTGGCAGAAGGTTCTAATCAAACAAAATATTCAGGGAAACATAGTAAGTAACAGACTGCCTCGATTATAGTTTCACAATTTCAGTTCTCTAATTTGCAGTTAGAGGATGAAGCTTTAGATAGCGCAATTACTTTGTCCATAATGGCATTGGATGAAGAACACGATAGCAATAGACGTAATGATGTACAACGACGCACCAACCCTACCATACCAGTGGACGGCCAGCAGCAAAATAGCAAAGGCAAAAGCTTACTATCATAGCTCTTCAAATGATCCTCCTATCCAAAAAAATCAAATAAAAGCAAGTGGACTTAATTTGGAATATCTAGATTTCAAAACTTAACAATAGTTAATTAATAGTTTTGACCCTTGAATACATTTTATATTTGTGTAACGTTATTTATGTTTTATTGCGTACTTTAATATAAATAAAGAAGATTTATAAGTAAAGTAAAAAATCTTTATTCTATTGCATGCATTCCCCAGTGTTGTCATCTGCAGGTTCCGGCGATAGTGCTGTTGGCGATGTAACACTACTATAATTGCCTTAAGATTCCGACACTTCTGGCAGATTTTCCATTGGACCATCAAAACTAACTTCTCCAATGTTTTCGCTGGTTCCGCTGTAGCTGCAGCTTGTGGTAAAGTATTGTTGTTATCTGTTGATGATATACTTGTTTTGCGTTGGGCAGCAGAAAAGTTAATCATCGCATCGAATGCTAAAATACTGGCATTAGATAATATTATTGATACCTGTTCGGTGGAAGGGCATGTCATCGGGGCTGTAACCATTAGTGGTTTGTAATTGTTCTAATTACGGACTGAATTATGTTTTTCTGGAGGATATAAAGAAAATAATTGTTTAATTATCAAGTCCAGATATTTAGCAAATTTTTCTGGCTACCCATTGAGAACAATTGCTTGCGCTTCAGTAGTAGACCAAAAGCGGCAGTTTTTACTTTACTAATGTTTAAAGATGTTTCTTTTATTGAGAAATCCACTCTGAAACACACAAACAAACTTTTGACTGAGATATTTTGATGCTGCTGCCGAAACATCTTGAATATATAACTATTTTTGAAAACTTTTTAATATTTTGCTGCAATTTTTGGAACAAATACACTTTAGCTACGCACTTTCGATTGAGATGAAATTTCGCACATCGATACAAAATTGAAAAATACGACAAAAATTTTAAATGGTGAAAGTCTCGGAAATGCATGGTTTTCTAGTTATGGACTTCCGAAATTTGCATAAAAATGAAATGTTTTCCTACATTTTTTAATTTACTTAGACAATATTGGTATTATTTGAAAGGTTTTGAAGTAATCTTATGATATATGCAAAATTTATGAAAATATTCTTCGGCTTCGCTAAATAAATCTTCTCTGCATAGCCGGACTGAAAGATTTTCTCCTCTATGGTATAACAAACACCGGCTTCGCTAACTAAGGCTTCTCTGCATAGCCGGCCTTCGGCCGGACTGAAAGATTTTGTCCTCTATGGTATAACAAACACCGGCTTCGCTAGCTAAGGCATCTCTGCATAGCCGTCCTTCGGCCGGACTGAAAGATTTTCTCCTCTATGGTATAACAAACACCGGCTTCGCTAACTAAAGCTTCTCTGCATATGCGGCCTTCGGCCGGACTGAAAGATTTTCTCCTCTATGGTATAACAAACACCGGTTTCGCTAACTAAAGCTTCTTTGCATATGCGGCCTTCGGCCGGGCTGAAGAATTTTCTCCTCTATGGTATAACAAACACCGGCTTCGCTAACTAAGGCTTCTCTGCATAGCCGGACTGAAAGATTTTCTCCTCTATGGTATAACAAACACCGGCTTCGCTAACTAAAGCTTCTCTGCATATGCGGCCTTCGGCCGGACTAACTAAAGCTTCTCTGTTTTCATACATACATATACCTGTGTTCATACATATATATACCTAAATAAATTAAAAAATGTAGGAAAACTGCGTTTTTATATGAAAATTTCGGAGGCCCATAACTCGAAAACTATGCATTTCCAAGACTCACCATTTTTAAAATTTTCGTCTTATTTTTCAATTTTCTATCGATATACGAAATTTCATCTCAATCGGAAGTGCGTAGCTAAAGTGTATTTAAGCCCAATTTTTTATTAAAAAAAACAATTTGTGTACCTTGTAAACAAACTTTTGACAATGAGTAAATAATAGACAGTAAACAATAGACAGCTGCGCTAGTGAGGGTACCTGCTTAATCTGCCTTGACCTAAACTATTTCATAAAATATTGTTAGATATTTATGTGTTATTATTTGTCTTCTTTTTGGCCACATAGTTTTTTCGGGACTCTTGTATATTTTTAGCAAATCGAAAAAAAAGATTTTGTATTTCGTACGAATTCGTCTTCCCCCACTCCAATAGAAATTGCAGCATCTGTGAAAAAGTATATTAATACTAATATCTGCAAGCTCGTCTTGCAATAATTTGCGCCAACAGTTTTTTGTGAAGTTAGAACTTTTGGCCACCGTAAGCAGTTCTTTTTCCTTAAAAGAAATAATGTAATTTAGAGCACTCTTACTTATGAAAAAGTATTTTTTTAACTCACAAATTATTTCAAAAAGTTATTCATGTATGTGCTGTGAATCGCACGATTTTCGAATCACATGCAACTTGAAAAACGCCAATATCTTTTGAACGTATGCTGGAGTTCACACGTTTTACTTATTTTTCGAAAACATTTGTTTTAACTGCCAAATGTATAAATAAACAAATAAAAAATAAAAACAAAATAATTTTAAAAACGCCGGCTGCTTTTACAAAAAGTAAAATAATCATTGGGATTTTTGAATTTAAAATTTTATAACAAAAAATAATTGAAATTTTAATTTTCTTTGTCAGCAAATAAATAAAAACAAACAAAATTTTAATTCTACAAACAATTTTTAGCTCTTGAGCATTTAGTTTTAGTAAATAAGAGAAGTTCGCATACAAGTCACTTAGGCAATGGTCTGTGATTTGAAATCGAAAAATTCTTTGCGACTGCGAACTCCAGCACACCAATTTTGTGATTTCAAATCGAAAACGTTAATTTCATGCGATAAGCGATTTCCATCACATGGCCGATTGTCTTCCTGCAATAACTTTTCAAATTTGAAAAATTCGTCCATAACTTTGAAAGGGTTATCAGGCATAACTAACTGTACTCTTGACTTTTCTTCCTTAAGTTCTTTAATTTCATTACGCAGACCATTGATTTCCTGTCGCAATGAAGTCACTTAATTCGTGAGACGTAAGAACATGGGTTGAATCACCTTAGAAAAGTTAGCCACCGTCCCTTAAAATAAACAGAAAAAAAATTTAGTAGTTTCTTGTTTTGAGTCCCAAAGGGTAACAAGTGAATAATTACCTTCAAATGCCACAGATTCCGCGTGTATTACATTTTGACCTTCGGAAAAGGAATTATTCAGCACTGTTTGAAGGGTTGTTACATTTTGAGAATTTTGAAAATGATTATTGAAATTTATGTTATTTTCATCAGCCATAATGGATAACTGGAAAAAAAAATCCGAATTCGTTATTTTTGTTGCTTAAAGCACAACTTTCAGTATTATGTTTTAAGGAGTGTACGATTCTCTTGAAAATGTTAAATCTGTTCTTTCCCAAATGTCGAGAAGAGAAGATTCAAGCGGATTGTGAAACATCGACCTAAAATTTAAAACTTGTTGACCAATGACTTTACTATTGGATATTGATCACACACGATAAATATTTTTTCCAGTCTTATAATAATTATTTGAATAGGTTGTTGACAAAAGCGTATTTGCTTTTTTGGGGTGTTAATACTTTGCTCAACCAATCGGTTATATAGTTGTGCGGATATATCATTCTTTTTCTTCAAAAGTCGTTTCAATATTCCGAGGTTATTTTCAAATTTAAAGGCACTAAAAGTTTCGCATGATCCATATTGGAAACAATCTGTAGCGAGATGGTTTAGACAATAGAAATTTTATGTTGAAATAAAATTATCATAATAATCAGGCAATGTCTTTACAAAATTCTTTAATAATGCATCAGCACAGGTGTTGTTTGCTTTACATTGTTCGGTGTGCAATAAAATTCTCATTGCCAAACTCAATTGCAGAAAATGAAAATATCGCTTTTCATCTAAAATATCTTTTAATGTGAAGGGTTCAACATACAGAAGAAATGTACGAAACTCGGCAGCTTTATATCGATCGAACTCATTGATTTCTCTTGTACTTATCAGAGAACTTCACTTGCTGATTAAAAAACCGTTCAACAATAACAAAGGCACAAAAAACTTGTCTTTTATTTGCAAATGATCAAACTTGCCCGCACACTCTCTTTTGTTGTTGATTTTAAATCAACCGAACATATGCCTCTTTGCTGGTTCTGATGCCAAACACATCGGCTTACTCACAACAATAATCTTTTTTAAGCTAGGAATAAAAACATTAATCAAACTTGCTCAAGCTTTTATATGCGTTGTTCATTATAAGGCAATCGAACCACATGCAAGTTGAACACTTGCTTATTTTCATCATAGGTCGAATCAAACTTGTCAACTTGTGTACTTGTCTATTCCGCTCAACGCTCAAAAATTTGATCAACATTAAAGTACAAAAAGCAAGAAATCATTGTGTATGAATTTGTTCATTCCTATCAACAAAGGCACGCTTGTTTTTTTATTTTATTTTACAGTGGTTTATGATGTCCATTCGCGTTGTTTATGACAAAATAGGAAATTTTTTTAAGAAAATATTATTTTTATTTGCAGTTCGATATTGCAAAAAATATTTATTATTATTTTTGTTTATTTTTATTTGTTCTCCTTTACAGTGGTGTTTTTTGTGTTATTTAATTTGTATTTGTTATTAAGCTAAAATTGAGAAGCACAAATTTTCTGCAGCATAAGTAGCCCTCCAGTACTTATTCGTTTTCCATAATTATTTCACTTAATATGGACCGTATTATATTTTTTCCCTTACGCCGAGGCGACAAGGTGTAAACTTTCTTGGAAATTTGACTTAAAAAATTTTTTTTCCCTGTTGTCATATTTGCATGTGTATTTCGGCGTATGTAATTCAACTAAATTTGTTCTCTTAATCGGACACATGTTTAACAATAAAAAACAAACAAAAGATCAAACTTGTGCACACATTCTCATTTGTTTCAATTTTGTAAAGAAAAAAGTCCCATAAACCACCGTGCATTTGCCCATGTGTATTCCCTTTAACTTTGTTTTTGATGAACAAATTCAAATAAATACTAAACCTGTACCTCCACTCATGTATCAGTGTTGAATTGGTTATGTTGTTTGCATTGTTCGTATATCATATTGCTCAAGTAACACATACGGTCGGTTAAAACATGTTGTGTGAATTAATGAGAATAAGAGCGTTTGGACACGATGAATTTACTGCAAGCCCTTCTCTTGCCTGTGCGATCTTGCTCATAAAATGCTTTTGTTAATTTTACTCATAATCAGAATTTGATGTATACATCAGAATGAAATGATTTTTAATCATCATTGAATTTTTCTTTAATCTTTACAATGAACAAAAATTTGCGTGCTGAACAAAATCAAGAAAAATCGTGATTTTGAAGTACTCTGGTACTTCTACTAAACTCACGTGGAAGTTGTTTTTTTAAGTACAAGAGATGCTCATTTAATTTGCAAATGTTGTCCTTTTGAAGAGAGCATTGTGTGTTTCTTTTTTTTATCCAAGCATTCATTAAAGACTTTGCAACACCCAGACAAACCACATGCATATAATCCATGGGAAATGATCTAATTAAGTCTATTTGCAAGTCTTCTATGGCCATGCGACTAGTTATTTTATGAAGATTTTTGTCTAAACGTTTTCTAAAACTTTCATTAGTTCGTAATATGTTATCTTCATACTTGAACACCATCCGGCTATTTATATGCTCACCCTTTTGAAAACATTTGTGGCAGCAACTATAGCCGGTACGTGTTTTAATTCCCATGACAAGGGACCTCGCCGGTGCATCACATATGAATTAGAGTTGTACAAAACAGCTCTTTTGAGTGAGCGCTCTTTTCCGCTCCGCTCACTTTACTGAATTAATTAATTCGTTTCATTTACTAGCTCAGTTAATTCCTTAGCTCAGCCTTAATTCATGAAATGAAAATGTCATGAAATAAAATTAAAGAATCAGACTAGCTAATACAACAACCACTTATGCCTTTTTATTTTTCCCTTAATATGTAATATAAAACACATTTATTGAACATAAGTAATAACTAGATAAATATTTAAGCGATTTTAAATATTTTGCTTTCGAACCTATTTTAATAAAGTAATATTATCTATTTAACGTTGTATTTTGGAGATTTTTCTCAGTCAATTTAGGTATATGTTTATATGTATATGTATATATACGCACCAAGTTAATAAGTACTGAAATGTGTATCATGGCAGTGCTGTTTAAAAATTTTCATCTGGCAGCTCTAATAATATAAAGCGCCACACAATGTGTGTATCTGCATTTAGTGAATTAATTCCTTTTTTCATATAGATTTTGACATACAAGCATTGAAAAGAGCTACTGAAAGAGACAGATTCAATGAGACAATTGAAACAACTGAAAGAAAAGAGCTACTGAAACACCTGAAAGAAAAGAGCTACTGAAACAACTGAAAGAAAAGAGCTACTAAAACAACTGAAAGAAATAGTCCGGTCCAGTGATGTTAACCGTACGGTAATTACCGTATTGTACGGTAATTTAGCCTTCCGAACGGTAGGCAGGTAATTTCTATATTTGTACGGTAATTTTAAAAAGATTTAATTTTTAATTGTTGGTCCCCAAAAATTTTTTTTCATAATGTGTCTACCAGGACGAATTCATAAGTGTGTTAATAGATCAGTTTTGTGACAGCCCAAATATAAATTCTTCACTGAAAATTCTCTTGCGACTACATATTTCTCAGTAAAAACATCAAAAAAGTACGGTTTCATTACAACTATGCAAAATAATGCCTATTGGAGTTAAATTCTATACGTTTCTTATTACATATTAATTTTGTACCAGACTTTGAGTACGGTAGTTTTACCTAAAAAACGGTAACTTTTTTAGGGCTGTACGGAAATCGAAATAAAAAAGTTAACACCACTGGTCCGGTTAATTTAGACCAAAAAATGAGAGTGAAGTTACATAAAGTCCCAACAAGCTGAATTTCAGTGAAATTGTTCAAAATATAATTATAAACAATGTCTAGAAGTTGCCCATCATTCCCCTGTAAGGAAAAAATTTAATTCAAGGTCAAAGGTAAAAAAAATGAGTTTTTCGCGATTTTCAGCAAAACGGTAAGTTTTATCATAAAAGTACCTCAGACAAAAATTGTAGATCATAAAATTATCTATAAAAAATGTATCAATACTTTTGTTTCTTACGAGCCAGCGTTTCAAAAAGTTATAAAAGTTGTTATCGTCATAATATGCATGAGTACGCCACGTATATACATCTAGAGTTGTAATATTTTATATAATATATATATGTATATATATATATATATATATATATATATATATATATATATATATATTATATATTAAATGTTTAAATATTTTTCTATCGGTCATTGTAACTTATACTTACAATATAAAATATACATAAGTTTTAACTACAAGAATATCAGGTAAAATGAAACCCAGTCCCTTAATATTTAAGCCAGTGTAACTTCGAGACATCTGTCTCTTGTTCTATTGTGTGCGTGGCTAGGGTCTTATACCTGCTATAATAAATGAAATACTGTTAGTCTTGAGCGTCACTCTGTAGTGAAAACACGTGTTTATCCTAACTTATATTGTGCTGTTTTGAGTTTTATATTAAAAATGTCTGAATATTGTTTTATTTGTGCTAAACTTTTAACTGAAAGTGAAGTTGTTACTGTTGAACGTAGTTGCAGTGCTAAATGTGGTTGCAAAAAAGTCGGACTGTCTTGTTCTTTGGCATGCACAAATTGTCAAGGCCGGTCGTGCTAATATTGAATCACAAACAATGGAGGATTCGTTTGACTCCGACGAAGTATCATGCGATACATCGCTATTGACGCAATTTACTTGCATCCAAAATGAAGATGAAGAAGAAGAACTAGAAGAAGAACAAGAATTTGAAACTTACGAATAAGACGAATAAACTTCAACACTTCTTTTTCATTTACATCGCTTTTATCTTTACCAATCTTTGAAAATTTCCGTTATTTTGCAATAGTTTTACATTAAACGGGATCACAACTGACCCGTGGAGTAGGCCTACTGGGGAAACCACTTTTAAAAAAAAACGCGCTAAGTACACTACCTCATAGGTGGCGTGGAAACGTGTGCATATTATGACTATAACGACTTTTATAACTTTTTGAATCGTTATATCTCAGAAACGGTGGCTCGTAAGAAAAAAAGTATTGATACATTTTTTATAGATAATTTTATGATCTACAATTTTTGTCTGAGGTACTTTTATGATAAAACTTACTGTTTTGCTGAAAATCTCGAAAAACTAATTTTTTTGACCTTTGACCTTGAATTAAATTTTTTCCTTACAGAGGAATGATGGGGAACTTCTAGACATTGTTTATAATTATGTTTTGAACAACTTCACAGAAATTCAGCTAGTTGGGACTTTATGTAACTTCGAATGTCTAAATTGACCGGACTAAAAAGAGCTACTGAAAGAAATAGATTGAATGAAACAACTGAATCACTGAATCAACTGAAACAACTGAAAGAAGTGAAAGAAAAGAGCTAAAAACGCTCAGTAAAGTGAAAGATTCACCTCGCTCAATTGAATGAATGATTCAATTGAATTAATTCATTCAGGAACCGTATAACTCTAATATGAATGCCCGACAGTTAACTTTATACAGTTCATTACGAAATGCTAAAGGTTCGATCATAATCTTATTTAACTCGTTTATAAAAGGCTGTAAATATTCATTGACATCTTTTGGGTTACTGTTTCCACTATAAATGCCAACTGTATAAACAGAATCGGAATCGTTTATATTAATAAAAATAGGCCAGGCCTGTGCTAAGGAACTTTGTGAAACAGGCAATCCATCTATGCTTATATTCAAATCAATACAGCTATTTCAAAATGTGGGTGCTGTTGGCTGAAGTAGTAGAACACGAGACTATGAGGGTCGTGAGTTCGAGCCCGCGCTGAGTCATGAAATATTGTGTTGAATTCTTCTGATCAGCATTAGTGCGTGGTTGTGTTAGTTGTTGCCAGCCTGTTTCAATGATGAAGGCATAGTCACTGGTCACTGAACATAATTGGCAGCGACTGACACTATCATGTACTAAAAGCAGAGTAACAGCACCCACCTTCGTCGGCCCTGTAGCAAAAATTAGCCGGCGAAGTAAAAGGTTGAAATAGCTACAAAAAAACTGTCTATCTTCTCATCTGTCCCCTTAATACTATCCCCTCGTTTTCAGTTCCGGCGCAATGCATTGCATATGTAGGGGTCATCCCCTGAGTGCTGGTCCTACTCTTAAAAAAAAAAAAAAAAAAACGAGTTTGATGATAAAAAATCGGTCAGACAATCTTTTAGCCCATAATGCACATAATTTCCACCTTGCATTGAAACAATTGGCGTATCGCGAGGTGTTTTTAATGTTTTTGAATCTTTTGGTAAAAAACGAACAACTCGAAAGCAACTCATTAATATCACTATTTGTTACAGTATGTTTAGTAGCCCAAACAGCAATTTCTTTTTTAATATCAGAACTTTCAATTATATTATCAGAACTTTCTTCCGAACTTGAAATCTCGTAATCACTTTTGTCAAAATCTTCATCATTGAAAGAACTGATCTCAATAGAGCCGGCTGGAAATTGACTAGAATTGCTTCTCTTTCTTTTATTACATTTTAAAAGTAATTCAATAATTTCTTTCGATTCTCTTCGAACAGTTTGTTAAGTGGCATATTTACAATAAATCTTTTAACTTTTACTTTTATGTTTAGCAAATCGTTTAAATATTTCGGCTAAGAAGCTAAATGTTTGGCTTTTCTTATTTCTAATACCTCTAAACGTCTTTCAAAAAGTATTAAATATGTTTAATTTAAAAACAAAAAGGAAAACTTCGTTTCATGTAGCCCAAAAAGTTTTAATTGTCCAATTGTAGAATCGCCTTTTAGATATTTTTGGTTTTTAATACCAATTTAACTCCTCCCGAAGTATAAAAAAACGATTTCATCCACAAAAAACCAAAATTAGGAACTTATATGGCAGATTTTATGTACTAAAAAATTTCGATTATCCAACCCTGGAACCGAATTTTTAGTTTTTAAAATTTTTAATACCAATTTAATTCTTAGCAAAGTATAAAATAAGTTTAATTTACTGAAATAAAGACAAAATTGGGAATTTATGTGGGTACTTTCATGTACAAAAAATTTCGATTTTCCAACCCTGGAACCAAATTTTTAATACTAATTTAATTTTTTCTGAAATAAAAATGGTTTTAACTCACTAAAAACACAAAATTTGGAATTTATGTGGGTACTTTTATGTACCAAAAATATTTCGATTTTCAAACTCTAGAAGCGAATTTTTATTTTTTTACCAATGCGCTTCTTAGCGAGGTGTAACATAGTTTTACTTGACAAAAAAGTTAAAATTTTTAAACTTTTTGGTCACTTTCATGTACCATAAAAATTTTCATTTGTCCAACCTTGGTCGAAGTTTTGATATTTTAAGATTTTAATACCAATTTTGCTCTTCCTGATTTATAAGACAGTTTTAATTAGCGAAAACAACAACGTCAATTGTCTTTTTGGTTACATTTATGCAGAAAAATTATTTCAATTTCCCAACCCTGAAAACGAAACTTTCATTTTTCTTGGTTTTTTTACCAAGGCAACTCTTCATGAGGTATAAAGTAGTTTTTTTTGCAACCATTTTGGTCTCCTTCATGAACTATAAAATATTGCACTTGTCCAACTCTTGATTCGAAATTTTGATTTTTTTTTTAATTTTTGATACCAATTTTATTCTTCCTAAAATATAAAATAGTTTTATTTAGGAAAAAAAAACAACGTCAATTGCCTTTTTGGTTACTTTTATGTATAAAAAAAATTAAATTTCCCAACCCTGGAAGCGAAATTTTAATTTTTTAACATATTTTTATCAATGCAAATCTTTATGAGGTATAAAGTAGTTTTGTTTAAGAAAAACTCAAATGTTGCAACCATTTTGGTTATTACATGTACTACAAAATATTGCATGTACCAAAAAAAAACTTTCATTTTCCCAACCCTGGAAACGAAATTTTAAATTTTATGTTTTTTTATCAGTGCAACGCTTCTTGAGGTATAAAGTAGTTTTATTTAAGAAAAATTTAAAATTTTTTACCATTTTGGTCGCATTCATGTACCATAAAATATTGCACTTGTCCAACCCTAAATTCAAACTTTTGACTTTTTTTAATTTTTGATACCAATTTTGTTCTTCCTAAATTATAAGACAGTTTTAGTTAGCAAAAAAAAAAAAACAACAACATCAGTTGCTTGTTTGATTACTTTCACGTATAAAAAAAATTAAATATCCCACCCCTGGAAGCAAAATTTGAATTTAAAATTTTTTTTTGGCCAATGAAAATCCTCATGACGTATAAAGAGGTTTTGTTAAAGAAAAACCTAAAATTTTTAACAATTTTAGTAACTGCATGTACTACAAAATACGGAATAAGCCGAAAAAAAATTTAATTTCCCATCCCTGGAAAGTTTTTTTCCCTCTTGCCCGATTTAGCCCATTTCCGAACTTAACCTGTGATATCCTTCAAGATATATTTACACCAAACTTCCAGACTCTGGCTCTTTTCGTTTGGATTGAATAGTGATTTCCACAGACGGACGGACGGACATGCATTTTTACGGGGTCGCTCTGGCAAGGGCTGTGGGAGAGATATTTCACCTTTGTCATACAACTCTAAAAATTAATGTTTGGAATAATTAAATACAAAATTAAAATTTTTTTTTTATAGGGTCACTTAAGGGGCAAAGGGCGAGGAGGAGGTAGGGCAGAGTAGTACCAGGTTACGTCCCAGCTTCGTCATTATTGCTTAAAAATGTTACTTTTAAAGAATGTAGGCTTAAGTAAAACAATTTGTTAAATTTTTACAATATTTTTGCATATAAAAACGCCCACTAAAAGGGGCGGGGTCCAAAATGTTTTATTTTCTTTATTTTATTGCTTCAAGTTTAACGCGTTGTACATTCTTTGACATAAAAATATATCATTTGGTTAAAAAAATTACAAAAACAAATTACAATACTTAACCAGTGCATATACATATTTATACATAATTTCAAGAGTCTCTTTTAGTTTGGACTGAATCGTGATTTCCACAGACGGACGAACGGACATGGTCAGATCGGCTTAGATTTCATCACTGATCAAGAATATATATACTTTATGGGGCGTCAGATGGATATATCGCTGCGTTGCAAACGGAATGACAAAGTGAGTATACCCTCCACATTCTTTTTGGAGGGTATACAAATATATCATTTGCTTAACAAAATTACAAAAAAACTTTAAAAATGATGTTGTTTTTTAGATGTTGGTTTTAGTTCTTCTTAGGGGATGTTTTTTCCCTCTTGCCCGATTTAGCCCATCTCCGAACTTAACCTGTGCTATCCTTCAACATATTTTAATATCAAATTTCAAGAGTCCGGCTCTTTTCGTTCGGACTGAACCGTGATTTCCACACACGGACGGACATGCTCAGATTGTCGTGGATTCCATCACTGATCACGAATATATATACTTTATGGGGTCTCAGATGGATATTTCACTGCGTTACAAACGGGATGACAAAGTGAGTATATTCTCCAAAAAATACTAATTTTTTACACGAACTCTACAATGTAGAGTCTACATGCACAAAACACAAACCAGATTGAGAAGCAAAACACAAAATAAAAACGTCTTACCTTTTCGTGTCACATTTCATCCGTAAAAATTTTACAAAAAAAAAAAAAAAATCAGTGTTTACTGCTTATACCCCGTTTTAAAAAGATTTGAGTTGTCACTAAAACTCGACTTTTCAGTTCCTAGGAAGCTTTCCTTAAAGTTCAAAAAAAATTTTTTTTCAAGTGTGTTCTTTTGGAATAACTTTTAAACGGCTTTACCGATCGATTCCAATTGGCTCTGGGCAGAGAAAAATTAGTTCGATCGCCACTAACCGGGTTAAATCAGTTGATCCATTCGTGAGATAGGCTGAGTTCCAAAACATCAATATGCATTGCAGTGATATTTTTGTAAACAATGTAACATGGCATCACTGCAAAGTATTTTGATGTTTTGGAATTCACCCATATTACATATCGAGAAAAAAATTCGAATAAAATACATCGTTTACCGGTAATCACATGGGAAAATAAAATGTGAGGAAGTTGCAGAGATAGGCTTTAGGATTACCGTTTCCCACATTTTTTTATATAGAATAATGCTTTTTGTTTGTTATGTGGTCAAGTACGAGTATGTCTATATGCCTGCATTTCAGGTGGAAAATCAAAATAGATTTATATCGAATAAAATTTGTTTGTTGTGTTTTCTGGAATTTCAAATGCTATGGTTTTGCTTGCTGAGAGGTTTTGTTATTTTGGAATTAGGTTAAATTCTACTGATGATTTGGTGTAAGAACCAAGGAAATGCAGGCATATAGACATACTCGACCATATAACAAACAAAAAACACTAATTTAATTCGAATAAACAATTTTAAAAACGTTTTATATAGAATATTTTAGGATAATTTTATTTTAGCTTTAAAAATTTTAACCGGCCCAGCTTTGAAAATAAAACCCAAACATCGATTTCGTTTATAAAATTTATATGTGCATATATATATATTTTTTAAATTAATTTTTAAAGGTAATAATTGTAAAAAAAAATTAACATAATAGCATTTATGAATCCTTAAATAAATCATATGTAGTAAGGACCTTACAACTTAACTAGAAATAACTTTTATTTAAAAATATTTATCTATGTTACAATGAAATTATTATTATTTACTGCCTGTTTTTGTATATAAAATAAAAGTTTTCGTTTCGGTGTTTACATTCAAACAACAATAAAAAAAATAATTTTTTTGTTTCAATGTAAAATCCCAAACGAATATTTTTATTTCATGTAAAAGCCAGACCCTTAATTAAAATATATAAACATTTAAATCGTACGGGTACATTCAAATTAAAATTTAACCTATAAAAATATTATTCGTTTTAAAACATTTTTTTATGCATATATTGAAAGTTAATAGTTATATTTTTATAAAAGTTATTATTATACCATTCAAACGCCATACAATGGATTACGTTACAAACATTTACAGAATTTTATAACACAATTCAGAAAATAAAATAATATCAATTCAAATAAGCTTTTTTTGTTTTATAGTTTTGTTTCTTTATGTCAATAAGAATTTTCAGTCTTAAAAGTTCCAAGTAAATTATATCAGTTTCACATTTTGTATATGGCCACTATCGAAGAATATTTCAATAATTTTTTCAAGAACCAAAATGGTTTTGAAACGATTTTATTAATTTTTGCTGATATTGAAAAAAGAAACAAAAGAAGAGGAATACAATAAAATCTTTAACAATTATGGGGATACAAGAAAAACACAACATTTATTATTGTTATGCCTATTTTTTTTTATTCTCATTTAGTTTTTCGTTCGATATTGAATACTAAAACAAAAAATATTCGCCATTATTCTTTAACTTTTTGTCAAGGACACGTCAAGACAATATCAAAAGTGGAAGACATATAAGAGAGCACATACTTTTTGATACAGAATAAGTGGGATTTAAAGCAAAAATGGTTTATAAAGTTCTGTATTTATTTCATAAGTAATTGCACGAAGGAATATAAGCAGTAATACAAAATTTTGCAGGGTTTATATAATTCTTTTCTACTGTAGATGTTATGTCAGAAGTTTACTAAAGTCGTTAGTTATATCAAGTTTAAAAAATTTAAGTAACATATTTGTTGCTGTCCAGTTAACAAGTAGTATGCTGTAGAAATGTTGCTAGCGAGTGTGTATATAAACATTATCTATAGTGTTTGGAAACCTGTTTAGTTGGGTAATAACAGCAACTTTTGTACAAAATACAACTTGCACATTTTGCATTAGAGAAATGAACAAGACGTGTTGAAGGAGCATTTCGGAAGGCATTTGGATTATTTGACTTTATTTCGCAACACATACATAATTTTTAAATATTTATTCTATATTGTGCCAGTAGTAGAACAAGGCAATATTAAGAATATATTTGTATTGAGATTGTAGACTGTATGTGCAAGCTAAAATAATATTTTACTTTACTGGCTCAAAAGTGTTTGAAGCATAATAGTTGTGTTCAACACGCCTTCAAGATGTACGTATTCTAATGTGCATGCATGCATGCATGTCCTGTATGTGTGTATATACATGTGTGTGCCTGTATGTACAATTTTCTGAAAATTTTAATTTGCTTATGATTTTATAATAGCTGGTAAATATTTTATAGCCGAAGAGTGACTATGAAAATGAAATTGGTGTCAACACCTAAAAACAGGAATATTTTATTTAAATACTACAGATACATATAGTATATACATACATATACATGTATGTAGGGGTGTATATAGAAGAGAAAGATGGAATTAAACAATTTGATTAAATGTGGCATGTGTTAAGTGCATACTTGTGTCGAACTTGTTCAGTTGTTCGTTTCAGACAAAATCAAAGAGTTCTGTACATTTCATTCGTTCAGTCGTTCGATCAAGTGCACATACTCTAACGCAATGCTTGATGGGAATGATTGTCACATGAACATGAACAGTTTTTAATTTTGCATTTAAATGTCATTTAATTTGAATAACAATTTAAATGCAAAATTAAGTTTTTCACAGCCCTCAAAGTTGAATGGGCAATAAATGTGCTTTTGTAGTCTACTAAAGATTTCTATTTATTGTTCTTTATGCGTAAAGCAGGGGCCAAATTACGGCATTCGATATCGATCGAAATTTGAATTTAAATTCTATACAAATTTCGTTCGATATCGAATGCGGTAATTTGGGCTCAGTTAAAACTAAATTGACGTTAAGTAAAATATTTTCATTGCTTTTTATATACAGTAAATGAAATTCCTATTTCTTGCCAGCAGAAATATTTAACTTTGGAATTTTCTTTACTTTTGCGGAGCAGCTGTTCCCTTTTTTTAATTTAGGACAACTTCGCGCCAATCCATGAGAAATTTGGTTCGTATTAGGACTTTAGTTAATCTGATTACAAAGTAACCTTTTCGTAAAATTAGTGAAAGGTTCTTCATTAAAAAAAATATCTAAATTTAGAAGTCAAATACAACTCTGAGCTGTTTTTTGTTGAGCGATCAATGAAAATTTTATAATATCTCATTAAGCTGCCAGTAGTATACCGTTTTTGAATAAGTAAAATAATCACAGAAGTTTGCTTGTGTGGAAGAATGAAAAATTTGCTGTTCGATCGCATAAATAATATCTAGAAGAAATGATTTTTGAAAATATTTTTTATTTTAAATGCCATTTGTGTGATAGAACGATAGGTTCGGGCAGGCAGTTAAACTGCATTTACATAGAGCCTAAACGAAATTAGTGTAAAACTGAGTTCCTGTAAAAATTTTAGTTGCTTTGGACAGTTTTAAGGTGATCCCGTTTGTCAATAAAGTTAAAATGTTGCAATGCCCAACAATTCCGCTACGACCGGTCAGGGAACTTCACTTAGTATCATCAGTCTTGGAAGGTTAATGAATACAAAATTCAAGAAATAATAAGTCGAACGAGCGTTCTTGGAGAAAAATTCTACTTGAGCACGATCTCTTACACCAATTGAAGGAAAAACTTATATTCTATGTACCATAAGGAATCACAACAAGAGCGTTGACCATCCCTGATGCTATATGCAAATTTGATTATAGAACATTTACCAGCACAAGACTTCTACAACTATTATAAAATCAATTGACGCATGATTCTTATAAAAACATATGTCTAGTATTTTGTTCAGGGCTTTTAGTAGCAAACTGGGTAGTTACGTCTGTCTAGTGATACAAATTAATCTTATTTGAAAATAGTTTCGTATAAAATATATTAATTTGAATAGAGTAGACTTGGGAAAATGTTTCTCAATTTAGCTAGTTCCCACTAGCATGAATTTGAAGTATTCAGTACTTTATAATAGTTTTTGCAATCGCTTCCACTATGGAGTGCCCTCTATAAATTGTTTACTATCAGTTTTCTGTGTGTTTCAGATGAACTCTTCACTGCTTTTTAAATAATTCTTGATGTTCAATGGTTTCTTTCTATGCCCTAATTTGCAATATCTAGCAGCATTACTTTCGAAAATCCATGTACATGTTTAGTTTGTGGCAATTTTTGTTGTTTGGAAAAAATTTCTAAATTTTTGTTGTTTGGAAAATATTTAAAAATTTGAGGCTTTAATTTTTTTAATAAAATTTTGCAGGATTTCTTTTTTGTTTTACGTCGTGATTAACATCTTATGTACTCTCTAATTTTAGTCTCATGCGGAGTCCCCATACAGTATAACTTTAGCAGGCTGTCGCTTAATGTAGTATATTGTACGATCGTATTTTAATTGTTTGTATTCTTTATAGATAGCTATTTTGTTAGCGGTATCAAATAAGCTTAATAAGCTTGCTTGCACCTTTTTATACAAAATTTATAAACAAGTGTAACCTCAATTGTTCAATGACCTTCTTAGGTTGTTTTCTTTTTTCTACCAGTAGGGACTGGGCTCATGATGCCAATTTTTGTTTGAAATGTTGCTGGTGTTGTTAAGAGCCTCCGAAAGGGCAGATCTCATTAGACTCTGGCACGAACTGGAATTATGCAGATAAGCTGAAGAGTTCTTGTCATAGGGCGATAAGGCATTATAGTAAAATGGTGATCTTTTGGTGATGGTATAATTATGGCCTTTATTATTGTCCCAGTATTCTTCGCTGTCGGTGCGGTAGCATATGCAGAATTCTAAGCGTTTAGAAGAGGGAGGTAATGTGATTTTGAAAGAAAAAGTATCGAATACGACATGGGCACAAGTGGCAGGACCATAAGCTTTATTGTAGGTACAAAATATATCCTGTTGGCTTTTCCAATCATCCCAAGTAACACGTACGATAACTTCCTTTTCAAAGGAGATGTTTTTTACCTTGACTGTACCCACAACTATAGATTCTTCGTCTTTGATAATAACATTTTCCAGAGAAACAAAGTTACTGTCGATGGATTGCCTGCAATGAGAATAAAAATTTTAAATATTAATTGTTATTATTATTGAAAGGAAATTCTAAAGGAAATAAGTTAACATATTTCAGTGGGGAGTTTTTTTGGAGGCATGTATCTTTACATTGAAAGAACATAATTTTCGTTATGTTCTTAATTTCGTGGCATTATCATTTGAAAATGCTTTCCAGTATGTGACCGCCAGACTGTATTGCAATAACGCGTCAATAACGCGTGAGCAATAACGCGTCAAATGTATTTAAACTTATACCGCAAATTAGTGAACTAGTGACATCAAAGATATGAGAATTTCGAACTATTTAAACGTATGATTCCAGTGATGAACGTGATGTTTCCAGGAAGAAATAGAATATCAATGACGACATTCCGATTCGGAAAACCGGGGTCTAGGAATCTGTTTATCATTAATAGGATGCGAATGGAAAATGATCCTAAAGAATTTGCTTGCTGTCCAGTTTGGAAGTCTTATTTAGAAGCATATTTCTTAATATAAATTTGATTTTGAAGTTTCAATTCAACTGTTACAAAAACAAGTCTTGCCAATTTAAAGTTATACACTTCCAAAAAAAACCCGATACATGTGTCCATACATGTATCATGATCATGATCTGCAATTTGTAAATAGTATATGTAGCGTGCGAAAACTGATTGAAGTCTGATATTCAGAAATTCTAATTTTGTAAAGCAAAACAGTTTTGTTTTTAGGCCGAGAATACAAATTAACTTTTGGAAAACCAAGCAACTCATTTGCTGAATATAAAAGTTGTTTTGGTGTTGTTCTTTTTAATAAAGAGAACAGTTTTTTGATAAATATCTTTTACGAGTGAGGCCGTAATTCTGTACTGAATGAGCGAAACTTTTTATTTAATTTCAAAGAAATTATTGCTGCTACGAAAAGTTTTTTTTTTAGATATATTTGATTGGGAAAAATTCTTTAGGAAATATATTTCAAAAGAAGATTTTGGGATCAGGCGGGGATAAAAATACAGGCAGCGTAAAAAGAAAATAATAACCTGTCCTAAAGAGGCCATCTGGTATGATTCGCGTTAGGCAACAATATAAATATAATCTTAAATCGTGTTAAATAACGTTAAACTGGTATTTTAATTATCAAAAAATTGTTTCGGTTATCTTTAATGATTTCAGATCACGACCACGGTTGCCACAGTTGGTAACATTCTACCAAAATTGGTAATTTTCTTTAGGGTTGGTAACTTGGTAACTTTGTTTTTAACTATCAAATTATTGCTTTTCTTTTATCATTTTTCCGTATTACTCAACACTGAGAAAAAAATCATTAAAAACAACTGTGTGAATGTGCGCCAAATTGTTCAACGGCGTAATATGCAAATGTCATTATGTTTGGTCAGCAAAAGATTATTTTAAATGACTGCAATATTAAATAATTTATTTAAATTAAATACGGAATTCGTATTTAATTGAAATATTTATTTATGTTCTAAAATGAATTAAAACGTTATATGTTATGTTTTTTATTAATAGAAGTTGTTGTTTTTATTATAATAAAAATGAAGATTTTTGTTTTTATAAAAAATTTTGGTAACTTTTTGGTAACATTTTCGAAAAATTTTGGTAAAAAATTTTTTTACTCAGTGGCAACCGTGATCACGACACGCTTGTATTTTATTAAAATGAAATTTTATTCAAACTTGTATTTGATTTCCACCAAATAAATATATAAAAACTATACAACTTACCTAAAAGCTAAATAATCTGAAGCAGGTTGTTTAAAGTCTACCGTCCATTGATCGGCGGGATGCGGTGTTACCAAGCCCTGGGTAATTTGCTCCAAGAATTTCATACTCCAATAGGGCGGTACATTTGAGGGCTCCGACATGACACGGACGTGGGTGAGTGATAGACCTTCATCATCGGCAAATATTACTTTTTTGCTGGAACGGCTAAAAGTGCGTAAATTAAATACATAAATTAAGTAACAAGAAATTAAATAATTATTAAATAATGCAATCAACCTTGAAATAAAAATTACAATTTCTTGGCATATAAAGTGTCAACATGTTATGCAAAAAAGAAATACATTTCAAACATCTTACCAATTGTAATGCCATTCGTTGGAGTGTTTTCTAAAGTTTTTATTTCTAAAATTATTATCAGAAAAGTACATGCATGATTTGTAGAGGTTAAGCAAATTATTATATTTAATACGCATATAATCTTATATGCAATTTAATTTTGAGTACATCAGAAGTCGTAATACTTTTTTTTTTTTTTCTTTAAAAAACGTATGGGAATTTTTCGTTTTCCTCTGGAGAAGCAAATGTTTTCTTAAGTTTCATTGGCAGTTCCTACACAAAAGGTAAAATAAATAAATAAAAAAAACCAAAAAATTATAATAAAAGAAAATGGTCATTGACTTTGTTTAACATGTTAACATTCAAGAGTAGCACCCGAATTGTCTTTATTTTCAGGTCCCGCGCCCCATTTCAATGGCTGTTGGATGTCTATTTTTAAGGCCTTCAAATGTTTTTTTGTGTTCTTTTGAATTTAGTTTAAATATACACATACACACGTACTACATACGAGCACATAATATACATATTTTGTTATTGTGTTTTCTCTCTCTTTATTTTCGGGAACTTTTAATGGCGCAGTTTTAAAAAGACTATGTTATATAAGAGGACATTATGTTCACAATTTGGAGGTTTAATTTATGTAATGCAAATCAATCATATTGCAGTTTTAAGTAGTTTATGGTTTTAATAATTTAAATTTTTAAATTAATATTGGTAGCATCATAATCTCAGAGAAAGTGTCGCTACACACGTATACGTTATATACAGTTACATGAAATTCTATGTAACGTATGCGTAGTGGTGGATACCCTAAATAAAGGCAATAAAATGTGGTATTTGTTTTAAAAATTATTTGTAATGCTTGGTTGTCACTATGCATAACTGACTGCAAACATAGATGAGGCCATATGACAACCCGTTTTCATACAATTGCCAACAATTTGGACAATTTGACAACAAAAATGGCATAGTGAAAACCAAGCATTAGAGGCCTCTTCATACAGCCCACATAGGGATATATAGCCATTCTAGCCGGACATTAGGCTAAAACTTAAAATTAAGAAATGTAAAAAATTTAAGTACGCAGCTCGACAGACAACAAAATTCTGCATCGTATAGTGAGCTATTAAGGCTTTTGCTTTTCAAGTTTAGTAAATTGCATACGCTTTTACTGAATTTGTACGATTTTGAGACATTTACAATATATATTATTGTGGCGAAACGGAAAAAGATTTTAAATTACTTGTTTTTTCTGCGACAGGCTATATTATCAGCTACTTTTATGTTAATTTTCAGAAAAATTTGATTAAACTATTTTTTTGTTTAATTTTTGGTTAAAAAATATATCAAAAAGTTTTTGAAAGTGAGTTCCGTTGAGTTCGTAAATATGTTGTAGTCCACTATAAAATATGATATCTCTATTTTTAGGCAGAAAAAAAACCTTGCGCATTTTTGGGAGGATTTTTTGAAAATTTCACCATTTTCTTGATCATTTTGCATTGGTATACATGTGTAAGAAACCGTTTTGTCAGTCATAAAATGTTTTAGTTTTTAATAATTGTACGTGTATGTTTTTTATTTAAATTATTAAACATAACACCCCTATAGCGGTTTTAGCTAACGGTGCAGCTGCGTTTTAATTGGCGTTATATGATGGAAGTAAATGTACCTGTTTAATTTTATTTTATTTTATGTCACCGCGCACAAAAGGGGGCATGGCAAAAATGGCATTTTACGATCTCCTCGGTTCACGTTGAGGTTTTTGAACTATAGCCGACGTTAACAGTTCCTTTTTCTAATCAAAAGTACGGGAAAACTTAAAACAAAATTTAATTTTTCAGAGGTAGGATTAGTTCTCCTAAGGGGAACTCTTTTCCCCTTGGTTCGATTTTTCAAGTTTACATAGGCTATGACCATATCACATATTTCTGCCAAGTTTCATCAATTTAGGACCAATAACTTTTTAGAAGCAATATAAAAAAAATAAAAAAATTAATATACGGCTAGATTTGCAAAATACCCCTATGTGCAGTTATTACAGTCTCATCGCATTTTTTTTTAACAAACAGATTTACTCATCTCAATAAACACAGCTGTTCTATTACAATATTACTACACAATCACAATTCAAATAAAATGACAAATAAAACCGATTAGAAGAACATCATTTCAATATTCCAAAAGATTTTAGCCACCTCTAAACTTTTATAATACAACAAATTCTTAAATTGTTATAATTTTTTTTTGTCTGCCATAGTTCCGGCACAGTGCATTGCCTGAGTAGGGTTCATACCCTGACTGCCAGTTCAAGTAAAAAACTAAACTTTTCAATTAAAATCTGCCCTTGTAAATATGTATTTGAATGTTATTTTTTAATTAACTGTAGCTCGTGGCACAATGGATTTAGATGAAATTTAGGCGACAACAATCGTGTTGCTGATTTTAAAATTTTGATTACTTTATAAGCAGACAAATAAAAAAGCAAAGATTTTAACGGAAAAGATGTTAAGTTTGGCTAGGTTATACATTCAAATTCGGATAAGTGCACGCTGTTTAATTTAAAAAATAGCTTCGTTTCAATATTTCTGTTTATTAATTTGGATTGATTTTCAGGCACCTTTTATGCTTATCATAAAATTCATTCAATATAAAAGCCGTTTAATTAAGACATATTTTTCTATGGATGTATGTATGTATGTTGCATAGGCTTGCACATATATAATTGAACATGAATTGCTTTCCATAATCTTTCACAATATACATCCCAGTCAGCATTTTATGAAATTAATGATCATATTCGAGTCTTTTTCGAGTCGTCCGCACGATTAAAATAATCATTTATGCGCTCGTTTTCGAGTCGAAAATGACTGTTCATTCGGGAGAAAATGGTACCCTAGCCGCGACTCTTCTAAGGGAGTCTTTTATGATTCGCACTTCTGATCAATTTCGACTCATTTTCGAGACAGTTTGTGGTAGTTCTTACAAGCAGTTGCTTGTCTTCTTCGAGTCATTTTTCAGTCATATTACTGGTCATTTACGAGTCTTTTTCGAATCATATTAAAAGCGTCGTCTTCACCACCTTCCTGCAACTTATTTTCTAAACTTTTCTGGTGCAATTGCATTTTTGTCTCTTTCCGGAACTGCCTATACATGGGAGCCAAATCGACAATGGTTATCTTCTCCGGCACATATCTGTAAAGAACCAGACAATTATATTTTTTGAACTATAACGATATAAAATCCTTACTTACTCAATGATTACGTCGTTTGCAGCTCCTGGCGATTTTTCTCGCGTTGTTTCATCACTTAAAGATTCATTCTTCTTTTCTTTTGTTTTTTCCTTAATCTTGTGGGTATTCTTGGTTCTGTTTAAGTTTTTTATTTAACTTCTTTTTCTTTCTAATTTTTATATGAATTCACTGATAAATGTAATTTGTACACTTTATATATTTTTTTGCTTGCTGTTTGTGTTTGTTTTTTATACCCTCCAAAAAAGAATTTGGAGGGTACATTCACTTTGTCATTCCGTTTGTAACGCATCGAAATATCCATCTGAGACCCCATAAAGTATATATATTCTTGATCAGTGATGAAATCTAAGACGATCTGAGCATGTCCGTCCGTCCGTCTGTGGAAATCACGATTCAGTCCAAACGAAAAGAGCTAGACCCTTAAAATTTGGTATAAATATATTTTGAAGCTTAGAGCAGGTTAAGTTCGAAGATGGGCTAAATCGGGCAAGAGGGAAAAAAGTTCCCCTAAGAAGAACTAAACCAACACAGAAAAAACAACATAATTTTTAACGTTTTTTGGTTATTATGTTAAGCAAATGATATATTATTATGTCAAAAACGGTCCAACGCCTTAAATTTGCAGCCATAAAATAAAAAAAATAATTTTTAGACCCCGCCCACTTTAGTGGGCGTTATTATATGCAAAAATAGCATAAAAATTTAACAAATTGTTTTACTTAAGCCTATATTCTTTAAAAATAACATTTTTAAGCCTTAAAGACGAAGCTGAGACGTAACCTTGTACTACTCTGCCCTACCCCTTCCTCCCCCATCACCCTCTAAATGACCCTACCAAAAATTTTTTTTTTTAATTTTGTATATAATCATCCCAAGCATTTATTTTTAGAGCTTTATGACTGCCGATTTCTGTCCTACCCCCTTCCCCCCTTTGACCCGTAAATGACCCTATAAAAATATATAAAAAGTTTTATTTTGTACATATATAATTATCCCAACCATTTATTTTTAGAGTTTTATGACAAAGGTGAAATGTTTCCCCCACAGCCCTTGCCAGAACGACTCCGCCAAAATACAGTTTTTATACCCTCCAAAGAGAATTTGACCCTATAAGGTAAATATGTATATTCTTGATCAGTGATGAAGCCTAAGACGGTCTAGCAATGCCCATACGTTCGTCTGTGGAAAACATGGTATTGTCTATTTTTGAACCCCGCCCCCTTTAGTGGGCATTGACGTACGATATTATATAAAGGAACTCTGTTCTAACCAATTAAACATTTTAAATTCACTTACTAAATATTTGGAGGGTATTGAAGATTCGACCCGGTCGAATATAACGTTTTTACTTGTTTTAAATCACTTTCTAAATATTTCTGGGAATAATTTTCGAGTCTTATTTTAAGCGCAGAACTGATTAATCAGTTTTTGCTCATCTAAGGTACTCGAAAAAGACTCAGTTTGGTGAAACAATCTTCCACATGCTGACTGGGTTGCCTACATACATATACATATGTAGGTATACGTAAGACATATAAAATATATTCGAGTATATTATTCACAAAACTACATGCATCTGAATAGTTTCTTAATAAAAGGTCTCACGACAATTTTTTTTATAAAATAAATTTCAAAAAGTTTGTTATTTTGATGTTTGAATTACATATTTTTAAATAAATATGTATCTATACGGTCACAAAAATTTTTGCTTATTCTCGTGGGCGTAGTTGTTTTCATATGGATGCACATATATGTACATATGTATGTATATTGGCTAGAAACACAATTTGGGTACATACTTGTTATGAAGTTATTTCTGTTTGTATATAGTATGTACGTAAGAAATCGATTGCAAAAGAGAACAGCTGTATATAGATATACATATCTATGTATATAGAGATATCTGACATACATACATATGTGTGTTTTTATGCGTGTATAAGTTTTGTTAGCAAAAATGTGCAAAATATATGTACATATCTACGCTGTCAAAAATGCATAGCTCCTAATTGACTTACCTTTGGCTTCAAACTTAAATACAATAATGCAAATAGGAATCCATTCCATAACGATTACAATTGGTAACAGATTGTCTGAAATTATAACAAACTTCAAACCGAAATGACATGTAAGATACAAATTATAATTCTGAATAAAATTTAGTCCGTCCATAAAAGAACAACAAAAAATGATTTAAAAATAAAGCACTAGATGTGAATTTTCAGCTGAAGTGAATATTGAACAAAATCTTCGCTGAACATAGAAGTTTATCGCTTTATGTGTTTATTTGAAATTCATTAGACTCTCCTCAAGAATATTGTAATGTTTGCAGCTGTTTCGCAGTCAAATGATATTAACAGCTGATTAATAATATCAATTAGTACTCAAGCACGACGTTTTGTCACTTTAACAGCTGGTGTAGTTATTTCCGTTGTGAAGAATCAATTTATTAACGGGTGAACAAAAATAAAGTGGAAGCGTGTTCTACCTGCTAAAAATATTGATGCATAGAATACGTTACATATTTTATATAGCACGAACAACACGATGCACGTGCGAGTATGTTAGGTTATTTAGCAGTACATTCTTATACAATATACTTTTTCATATATAATTACACTATTCAAAACGAAAAAAATTACGGGGCTCCGACAATTGATTCTTGTAGAGGAAAAAAAGATATACGTGTGTCGGCATTTTGACAGATCACATCAGAATTTTATTTTAGAGGCGGTGAAAATTTTCCATCTCTCGCCAATTCTTCCAGCATATCGGTATATAAAACTATGTTTTCCTTACATCTGCGGTGTATGGTATGTTCAGCAACTTTGTAGAAAATATCACAACAAATATTTTCGTAAAACATATTAACCCTCTAACTACCCCTCATAACTGCGTTTTGCGGCTTTATTCTTAAAATATATCCCTTTTCATTGTGGCGCGGTAAAGTTACTAAAAGTTTCCATGTAGGGCGGCCAATAAATAATTTGACGGACTATCGAAATTAAACCAAATCATAAAATCAAGTCTTTTGTATTGGATTAGGGTTGTATTTCAAGTCACATGTTTACGCAAATGAAATTAAACAAAAAAAACTAAGAAAGACGATTTTTTGGAAATGATTTGCAATTGATGTTTGCCTTTGCATAACTTTTGATATTAGGCCTGTTCTGTGCTGTTGGAAGAAGTAGTAGAACGCGATACTATGAAGCAGAGGGTCCTGAGTTCAACCCCGCGCGGCATTAAGGTTACATTAGTCCTGACTTATCCATAACACCATACCCATAACAGATAATGCAGTTTCGAACCTAATTTATGGATAATACTGTATTCTATTATACTTCACATAACAATAACCATAGAAACAAAATGGATTTTGGTTGTAGGTTATGGCGTTATGGGTATGGTGTTATGGATAAGTCACGACTAATTTAACCTTTCGTGCGTAGTTGTGTTAGTTGTTGCCAACCTGTTTCAGTGATGAAGGCAAAGCATTGGGCACTAAACATATGTAATAGGCCGCGACTGACACGATCATGTACTAAAAAGCAGAGTAACAGCAGCACCCTCCTTCGTCGGTCCAGTAGCAAAAAATTAGCCGGCGAAGTAAAAAGGTTGAAATAGCTACAAAAAAATCTCTATCTTCTCATCTGTCTCCTCAATACTATCCCCTCCTTTTTCATTTTCGGCGCAATGCACTGCATATGTAGGGGTCATCCCCTGAGTGTTGGTCCAAGATAAAAAAATCAAAATATTTAGGTTAATGCAACTTAAAATAGTTGCAATAAATGTTTTTATAATGAGAATGCCATGACGGACTATTTTCATTTGAAGTACATTCAGAGCAGTCCCCAATACCATGGTTTTCTAGATTTTGGAATACTTGTATATCATTAAATTGCGTTATGAGTGAGCACATCTACCACATATTCCCAGTTGCATAGTATGTTGTGGTGTTGTGCTGTATTTGTATTTGTATAATCTCTTTGTTTCTTAAACATTCCGGCAAATATTTGTGTGATAACTTGCCGTTCTTTTTATTAGCATTTTGACTTAAAGCAGTAAATTAGCGAAATGTTTTGTTGCTGCTAATTAAATGCATTTCTGCGCATTTAGGTATATTTGTTTTTTTTTTATAAAATGACAAATCTTTTTGGTCTTATTTCACAGGTTAACATTTGAGTTTGTAGATTTACTGTTTATACAAATTTATATGTTAATTGTTTTTAAACAACGAATAAAATTTGTGTATTATAAAAATTCAGATTACTTTTGTTTTACTTTTATGATCTGTGTTGGAGTGACAATATTGGTTTAAGATAATCATTAATGCGTTTATTACTGATCACGAGTCTGATGCATGCTGCACTTTTCACATGCAACAGGTTTTTGTTGTTGGCTATAAAATTTGATATATAACAACTAGGGCTAATAAAGATTGCTGTTGGAGGATTGCAGACTTTTTTGGTGAATTCGCAAGTAATACTGAAAATAGCTTTACTCATATTCGTGCAAAATAATTATGGATGTCGTTGAAAATTGTATATTTTCTATTTTTTGTTTTATATGTATACGTAAATACTGACCCCCTTATTCATAAAAATTATGAGAAGCTTATAAGAGTGTAATAGAGCAAATTTCATATGAAATTTTGTTTTATTACGCTGTTATTAGACTGTCGTAATTTTTATGAATAAAGGGGTGAGTATATACATACATAGATACATACATACATATGTGTGTTCATTAAAAATATTTGTTTAAATTCTCTGAGTCAGCAACAGAATAAACAAAACTCCAAAGATGCGATGAACATTAAAAAGTATATTTAACCGAATCTTAACGAAAAGAATTGTAATTCTGTCTATACAATTTAATAAATAGTTAACACGGGGCTATGAAGCCAAAAGTACCGAGTTCAGAGACGAAGGCATAGCACTGGTCACTGAACATAACTGGCAGCGATTGACATTATCAAGTACCCCCCTCCAGAGGCACAAAAAACAAAACAAACGGGATTTAGGTGAGTATACATTAGTGTGGTAATAATTCTAGTATAAATATTAATTATGAAACTTTTATAAATAAGGACTAAGTCACCTAGAAAGTCGTGGAAAACGTAGATTCATATGAACGATGAACGGCTATTGAGATGAAACGTGGTGAAAGTTGTGGAATATATTGTTTTCTGGTGGGTGTGCTTTTTAGTAAATGATTGTGCCAATCGCTGTCATATCCATATATTTCTAACTCATGAAAAACCTAACCGTAGCTGAATTAATCGTTGGGTGCGTTAATCTGTAACTTTACAGTAATCTACCCGTTAATAATGTCTCCATTGCCATTAATGAAATAAGTAAACTGTTACGGATATCGCCTCATTCTGTCATTTGTGGGGAGTTGTTGATCGAATCGCTCTAAGTAACTCGACTTGTTGTCAATATGTTGCCAAGTGGATATGTTAAAAGAAAACCGGAATTTTGAAACTTACAAGCTTTTGATTAAAGGTATGAATGTGTGCGAGAGGAACTATATGTATGTACATATGTAATTATATGTAATTATGTGTGTGTTGTATGTGTGTGTATATTTAGGAAGTGTTATGTCCAAGTTGTATTGTGTTATAATCAAAGTTTGCTAAAATTGTTTACAAGTTGTTGTGTGCATTTAAAGCACGTTTTGTAATTTGGATTTTCTCTTTGTATTTTAACGAACAAAAAACATCAACTTAAGCTCACTACAAAGTTTTTAAGTATGTAAATCTAAATATGGAGATACTGGTTTTTTAAAAATAAAGGCACTTAAGATGTTTTTCTTTTATAACCGATTTATTAATTCTTGTTCTCACAGTTGAACTAGGTTTAGTTATCACAAAACTCAAGTATATTGCAACTAATATTTATACATTGTATAGCGGCTGTCATAAATATTTTTGGAATATTACTTTTGTTTTATTTCAGTGCACCTGAATATACAAATTAATAATAATACATACAAAACAAATTAATAGCAGTCGCTTTTTTACTATAAAAAATACATCAATCTTCTTAATGATGAAACAGAGCTCCAGCATGACGCTTCTGATATTGAAAACAGGTCTCATGTAGCCATTCTAAAATAAATGTTATATTGTATTTTGTGTGTTTTTGTTTTGGAGTCCTGGCTTCCAAAATATGCAGAGGGTATGGACTTACACATACGTAGAGGATCATCTGTGAAAACCTAAAACTAATCGAACACCTAAGCGTAAGAAAATGTCAGCATTAATATAACTTTAAGACAAAAATATTTTCACATTATGTATCATTTGACGTTATATAACTAATTTAGTATTAAAATTATTGGTTTGATAAGCTATGTGTGAAATCATTAATTAATTCGGGTTAATATTTTTTTATCTTGGACCAGCACTCAGGGGATGACCCCTATGTATGCCTTGCGCCGGAACTGAAAACGAGGGGATAGTATTGAGGGGACAGATTAGGAAAGATAAGAAGATAGACAGTTATTTTTGTAGTTATTTCAACCTTTTACTTCGCCGGCTAATTTTTGCTACAGGACCGACGAAGGTGGGTGCTGTTACTCTGCTTTTAGTACATGATAGTGTCAGTCTCTGCCAATTATGTTCAGTGATCAGTGACTATGCCTTCATCATTGAAACAGGCTGGTAACCACTAACACAACCACGAACTAATGCTGTTCAGAAGAATTCAACACAATATTTCATGACTCAGCGCGGGCTCGAACTCACGACCCTCCGCTTCATAGTCTCGTGTTCTACTACTTCAGCCAACAGCACCCGCAATATGTACATATATACTTAAAACAACCCTAATCGGGATTAGGGGATAATTAACACACGACTAAAATGCCGAAATTTTCGAGTTTGAATTCCCGCAGTTAGTAAAAAAATTTACAAAAACAGAAAAATAAAAAACAGGAAAATAAAATAACAGAAAAATAAAAAAGGATGAAAAGAGAAAAAAACCGAATTTTTTTGTCAACAATATCAATACCGATTTGGCATTGAACCAGACTAAAATTCAGTATTTAATACTTAAATCAATCTTTCGATTTAAGAAAAAGAGTACTTTTGACACCATTTGGGATTGATTTAAGTACTTTTGGACACATTTCAATATCATAAGAAACCATATTGTAAGCAGCTCAAATACCATTGAGAATAATTTAATTTTGGCTCCATACTACGCTGACGAACAATATAGTTCAAAAACAATCGAAAATGGTTTCACCCCACCCGAGGCTTTTCTTTATCTTGATAAAAATGGTTTTATTCAAAACGACAATGGTATTCCCATACTTTATCACATCTACAGACGATCCAATATAAAAACTATAAATTGTAACGAACTAACACCAGAAAACTGTCGTTTTGACACAAGTATTTATTTAAATGATAAAAATATCATATCTAATTTAAATCTTAACAAATATTGGTGGCTACCTCAACAATAAATCCTTGTTTTTAACCCTTGACCTTGTATTTTATACTTATCCATATAAAAGTAAGATTTTTATTATATTTTTGCTTACAACTAATCTCGATACCAAAACTTTTATATATGTACATATGTATGCTAATATTTAATTAACTGAAAAATTAACTTTATGCTAGAGTTAATGTCGACGTCGTCGACGGCGTCAAATGTCAAAAAAAAGGTTGAATCGTATGAAATTGTATGAGAGCAGTTAATCTCAACGCGTTGCAACGCCGTAAAAGTTCAATCTATTTCAACTTTTTCGGCGTTGAAACGCCGTCAACGGCGTCGACATTAACTCTAGCATTACTACTAAATACGTTTTACACTTGAGAGCTCTTTAAAATGGGACTTTGTATATAAATAATATCATTACACTTTTTGTTTATTTGGAGTTTATAATTTTATTCTAAATATATATTAAATAAACAAACAAAAAAATTACATGCATATACAACTTACATTAGAGCGTCTCGCCTTAAGCCTAGTACTCTGTTTAAAATTTCATGTGAAATTCTGACAAAACCCATACAAAAAATATTCAATCGAAATATTTGTGGAAAATTGTTGCTAAGCTGGTACCAAGGTATATAAATACAAGGTAGTGCCACTTGCTTTTATTAAATTTTAATAAGGATTTTTGAAGTTTATTTTTCTACATCATATTGAATATTACGTTGCCACATTATAAAAAAAAATTTTGTTTATTTGGAAATTTTAAAATAAAATCTGTAATACATATATATATATATATATATATATATATATATATATATATATATGTATTTTAAATGAAATTTATTTGTTGGTGGTCAAGCAATGTCTCTATGCATTTCATTGGTACTTTACCAAATCATCAGTAGACTTTAACCATGATTTGGTAAAGCACCAACGAAATGCATATAGGCATTGCTTGACCACCAACAAATAAATTTCATTTAAAATAGTGTTGTGACAACAATATGTCAAATAAAAAATTTCATATATATGTACATATGTATATAAGTTTTTCCATTTGTCTAGCAATTTCGTTAATTAAATTGTATATACTAAACTTCATTCCTTGATCTCTAACTTATTTAAATTTCAAGGTGTCCAGTTCAGCAATTTCCAAAATAATGGCCTCTTTAGTACCAAGCCACATTTTCATGAGATCACGGACAAAGCACCATTATAATATATTATACCATGGTATTTAACTATTATTTTATCCCCTCTCTTTTAACATATTTCATTGTATTACCTCATTTTAAATTTAAACATACTGAACGTACAACATTGATAGACTATCCCGCTCAAAATCTCATTGTGAATCGTTTTTGCATATTGACCGAGAGAAAAATTTCATTTTGAGGTTTTGAACATAAACATTTTGCAATATTTTGCTAAAATAATTTAATAAAAGCTATATAAAATGTAAAGAATATAGAAAACTACGGAAAATCCCTGTTTCTATGCATTTCCACAAGAAATAAAGTCATTGTGTTGCTTTGCATTGAAGCAAAAATATTGAAACCATTACATTGATCAATAAGACAATTTAACAAAATCACGACAAGATTTTTATAATAAATTAATTGGCAAACGAATTTTAATTATTGTTAATTATGACATCGATGCAATCAAAAATTTTAACAACTCAAATGAAAAAAAAAACGGGTAACTTAAAATGATATGGTAACTTAATTTTTATGGGAATGTCAGAATCCTTAAAATTGTCAGAAAATTATTTTAAATTTAATAGCTCACAGTGGCAGTACCTTGTTTTATTATACCATGGCTGGTACTCTGTTTTAATTGTGAAAAACACAAAGTATATCTATATCAAGTATATGCAAGAGCCCAGCTGACTAAAATTTTTTTTCAGTTTTTACATGAACATATGTCAAAATTTGTTTACTTTTTTAGTGAGCCATATTTGTTTATTCGTTGAAAAAATAATTTTGTAAAATTGTGAAAAACATTATTAATTCAAGAAAAGTAGCAAAAAAGAATTGTTGTGGAAAAGATTTTTGTGAAAAAGTGTATTGTTTAAGAAAAGTAACAAAAAGAAATTGTTTTAAAAAAGTTCTATGCGAAAAGTATTTAAATTTTTGAAAATAATTGTGAACAAAACAAAATAAAATAAAAGAAAATTTCTGACATAAGATATTAATTTTACACAAACAAAATGTACGGTGCATTTTGTTTTTGTACTCTTGCGACTACTTGATATTGATATACTTTGGAAAAACATGTGAAATAATATGAATGTTATTTATTTTCTACGAAAATTTTTTACACTAAAAATTTTTGTCATTGAAAATGAAAAAAATAATTTCAATTAAAAAGGAAAAAAAACTGAAACTGAAATAACTGATGTTGCGCAACATTTTCCACAAATTCGAACAGAGTACTAGGCTTTACAAAAAAAAAAGTTCGCCGTACACCACCGAATATAAAGCATTGTTGCTAGGCGGTTCAATAGTTCAGCTGGAATTATTGAAAAACTTCCTTAGCAAAAGTTTAATGATTTTTTGCCTGCTGTAATATTCTGATAGTAGGGTGGCAGGAACTAAGATCTGGTAGGTAAATACAATAACGGTATATTTGATGCCAATGACTATTAAAGCAAAACATTGGCCTCCTCAAGACAAAAACATCGACGTATCACTTTTTGAGATCCGACTATAAATGTAGAAGAAAAATGTATTTTGGCGACCCTACTTTCGAAATCACCTTGCAACAATGCTTTATATTCGGTGGTGTACGGCGAACTTTTTTTCGAGACGCTCTAATGTACATACATACAAATGCATGTACGTTTTATTATAAATTAATTAGGTGGGTGGTCGTATAAGGCTGCCATTAAAAAAAGCTATAAAGAAATAAGTAAAGGAAAAACACGGAAAAACTGCGCACTTTCAACAGAAAAATTAATATGAAAAAACCAAGAATTATGAAACAGATTTTTAAGAAGCCAAATGAAAATTATTATTCTCAGAGTTGTAATAACCGCGTATACGCACGCAAATTTTTATTATTGCATGTACATACATGCGAGTGTGTAAAATTTTGATAAGTAATTTTCATAGCAAATTTGTACATATCAACGTTAACACACAGATTGTGTCTATGAAACATATAACAATACGTAGTTTCATATCTACATACGAGTATGTACATATGTATGTATATGTGAATGTATATATGGCTTATATTTACGTAAACATTTAAACGATAATGGCAACAATTTTCTGTAACAAACGCATAGCAGATTAGAAAACTACATATGTGTACATTCAGCCAGTCAATCAGACAATGTTAAATGCACAGAAGAAAAAATTATATAAAATCTGAAGAATGTTTTTCACTTATTTTTAGAGAATCTGCAAAACCAACACGTTCAGTCCACGTGATCGCTATGAAACAGTTTCGATTATGCATACTTCTTTTTGATTGTGCAGTTTTAAATATTTATTTTCTACTTAGATACATTTGTTGGATGACAAAAATACATTACTAATTAAAGATCATGGAGTTTTTGTAAAGATATAAACACAAAATTTGCCTATATTTCGTATATAGAAAAATGGTTTTCTAAAGCATCAGAAATTAAATGGTGAGGAGGATAATAAATAAATTAAGTGGCGCGAGCTGATTTCGCTAACAAAAATAAATAATATCTGATCGTCGAAAGGATATTAAGTGTAAATAAAATAAAATTAATAATTAACAAAATAAGTCACGACCTTCGCCCCCATGTACATATTTATCTATTTTAACTGATGTTGGGCACGGAAAACAAGGTCGAACAGGGTGAAAAATTGTTATGAGAAGTACTGAGCTTTCTGAGTGGCCTTTACACAACTTTTTACTAAAATCGATTGTCTCCTTTCTATTCTATAAACAGCACTTTAATAATTTAAAAAATAAGACTAAATCGGGGTCATCTGACTCTTTTTCGATTTCTACATTCATGAAATCGAAAGTTTTTTTTATAGAATATAATTTAAGAATATTCTTGTTGAGTGGGTCTCTAAAAAGTTTGCTATTAAACATCAGCTACAACTGCTAAATTTTGTTGACAATAGCTACAATGTTATATAGATACTAGTATGAAGTGTAGAAAGCTCGATAAAAATTATCAAGTAAAAATGAGTTTTGAGAAAGATTAAAAATTGATAAACAGTATAAACAACATTTCTTCCTATTTCGTTATCCTTGATACAATTATTCAATTTTTTGGTTTTGCATATTATACTATAAATATTTACTCGAATCTACGAATATTATGTATATAGTCTAGACCAGAGGTTACAAGAATTTATTTTCTCGTAGACCTCTTACAAAATTTTGCTAGTTCCGGTGGACACTCTGTAGTAAAAATTGGATCTAACAATGGACATTTGCGTTCCGGCTGAGTTCCAACAAGGAAATAATATTTTTGGAAAAAAGTGTGACTTGATTGGTTAATTATTGATTTCAATATTTTTGTTTTTATTTTTTAAGTTTTTTATAGAATTTTGAATTTTATGACAAAATATTTATCATACGAGTATTTTTATTGGTTTGTTAATTTCTTCGTTATTGTTAAAAAGAAAAAAGTAAGCAAATTTATTTTCTTATATATAGGAATTTCCTATTACTTATTCCTGATGATGTTAACAAATTGTTGACGAAATATTGAATAATAAGAGAAAAGTGAAATAATTTGACCGAAATAAAGGTCAAAAAGTTAATAGCAAAAAATAAGCTATATTTTCCTGCAGAAGACACCCAAAGGAGTGGCGAAATATTGGAAATATATAAATGGTTTAAACATTTGTTTGTATAAAAAAAACCTCCTCAAATTGTTATCACTAAAATTAATTAATTGCTTGTACTCTGAGTAGATGTAAAAAAAGTAAAGTTGGATCTTTATCCATCGAATTGTACTTTTTTTAATTAATTAATTAACCTATCAATTCTCACTTTTTTTATTAAGAAAACTGCACATTCTGAATTGTATAATATACATTGTAATTTGATAACAAAATTTCATAATTTTAATGGGAGGATGTACTTGATGGGTTGACAGCAAATTATCTATATTTTAGTCTTGTTACGAATAACAGGAATACTGCCCATTCCGTGAAATTCAATCTGCTCCTTTTTTGGCTAAAAGGTTTGTAATGATACTAAAACATTTTTCAACAATGACCGACGAAGGAGGGTGCTGTCACTCTGCTCTTCAGTACATGTCAGTGTCAGTCGCTGCCAGTAATTGGTTAGTTTACTGAAAAAGAGTATTCAGAAGAAACACAAAAACACCCGAAATAGCAATACTGGTATATACAAAGTATTTTGACGCTAGTAAGAGGCACTTAAGTGCATCTTCAATTATTTTAGATATTATTTACAATAATTTTTAAATAAAAAACTGTATAAATACTCGTAATATACTTGTACTTTCTTTTATTTTTTTTATTATTCAACACATGTTATCCGTCTGTCTGCTTAAACATTGTAATGTTTGTTTTTATCTTTTACTTTCCTGAAATTGGTGTTTGCTATTTTAATATACCCAGAGCGTAATAAGATTGTTAATAATGCACATTGAAGAATTAGTTGATTATTTAATACCAGCTTGTAATTACATTTGTTATTGAATGTTATGCGCAATAGTATAAGTTACATAGTTAAATATAATAATTTAATTCACTTGGCGCCTTTACTTTCAAACGTTTGTATTTATATAAATAATATAATATGTAAAAGAAAAGTGATTGAAGTTACATTCATTAATTATGTTAAGTAGAAACGAAATAACATTGCATTTTGTTCAAATAACTACTTTCCAAAATATTTAAGAATTTTTGGGACTCCAAAAATATCTTATATATATGTGGAAATGAAGCAAAATTATAAATCGCAACAATTCTCATATGAGTAATTTTTATGTTTAATTGAATGATTTTTGAACGGAAACTTTTTGACAGTGAAAAAACCTCCCTGCTGCTGTTGAAACGATATTACATATAATGTGCGTTTGCCTAATAAAATCGATGTGAGAATTAAATTAAAATAAATATTTCTATTTATTTATAGAAAATTAAAATACTATGTACTATTAATAAAAATTAAAGTTTGCAATGCTTAATGCAGAAAAAATCCCATTAATGCACCACAGTTTCAAAGCAATTAAAATCTTATACAAAAAACCGCTATAAGCAAAATTTTAAATTATTGTGTTGCAAATTAACAACAGTTTTCTCGATATTTTAATAAAAACTTAATCGAAAATTTAAATTCGCTAATATTAAGCTCCACTTATTAACGGGTGAGTTTTAAGCAACCGTCTTTTTGCCAACACTGCCTTTGGCAGCTCAGCTGTTTTCGTGTAACATGTTACTGTTAAAGATGTTCAGTTTGGTCTGTTGCAGATTATTGATTTTTATTATCAAAATTCATAAGCGGTTATGAAAGTGGATCGTGCTCATTCCTGGTTGAATGGAAGTGAGCAAGCGAAATTGACTTATTTGGTGTGCAGATCAGTCACAAGCATTTCAAGAAGTGCCAAAACATCTCGAAAAATGTACTGTTTGGTATGGATTATGGGCCGGTGGCTTCATTTTTCAAGGTCGACGAAAGCAGGAACTTTACTGTGAATGGCGAGCGCATCTGTGCGATGATTACAAATATTTTGTTTGCCCAAAATGAAAGAGCTGGACTTGGCTGACTTTTGGTTTTAACAAGTTCGGTGAACACTTTATTTCACGTTTGCGGCCGGCCAATTGGCCGCCTGCGATTTAACGCCTTCAGACTATTTTTTGTGGTGCTATGTTAAGGCTCATGTTTATAGAGTCGAACCCGCCTCGGGTAACGCACTGGAAGACAATAACGTGAGACCCAGGGTATTAACCATTTGAGGCGTAGCCGCGGTCAACATTTAAATGAACTCAACTTTAAATATTGAATTATATAGATCGTCCTATCACCTCTAATAAATATATATATTTCCCCAAATTTTATGTGCTTTTTTAATCAAATCCGAAAGCTCTTTAAAAATTACCTATTACAAAACGTTTAGGTCATATTTAGGAAATTTTTAAAAATGTTTTCTTACCTTTTCTGTTCCAAAGAATCAGTCGTTTCGGTGTCTTCATCTGTCATTACCACAGAGAAAGGGTTTATTCTATGTTGGCAGGATTTGCGGCGTAAACATGACTTCGGTTGTATTTGTAGCAATGGCGCTGAGACAACACGCTCCAAGCGGTGACCCACATCGGTTAAATTATTTGAACCATTATTGGGCTGAGTGGATGAGTTAAACTTGTTTAAGCTGCTGTTAAGCAAACGATTGCTGGTATTATTGTTTGGCCCAAAATTGGGGCTAGTGGAACGTTGATGAGCGTTATTGACTATGGCCTTGGAGGCAAGTGTTATGACTTGTGGACGGCAATAACGAGAAGTGCGATTGTGTTCATCATTGGAGCTGGAACGAAAAGAACAATAATTAATTTAAACTTTAAATATAGAAATTAAAAATAGAAATTCATACATTAATTTAATTTAAACTTTGTTCGTAGTTTCTCGCGTGCTTGTCTTATTTTTATTGTTAATAAATTTATCTTAATATAAGATATAACACAATTTTATGCAAAATTCAAGACTTAATAGCATAATTTTGTTGAAGCTCAATAACAAGGAGCAAAAAATATCAACTGAATCTCTTTTTCTGTTGTCAAGCCTCAAGTTGTTTATTCGCGTTTCGCCGATATTTTATTTATTTTAAATATCCATGTGATATTTTTTATTTATGAGTGTAAAACAAGAAAAAATTTAAATAAAATTGTATGTGATATTCATTGTTAAGAAAGAGACGTTTAATTAACGAAAATAATTTATATAACGTTATAATCATGATCATGAGCCATCATCACTATCAGTGTTGCTATATGCATAATTAAGTGCTTAATTTACTTAGAGGACATTACGATTAAATCAGTGTTATTTAGGCTCTTTCCTTAAGCGATAGGACGCGTAAAGGGGTGTGTAAGATAATAATATGTATTATATATTTATGAATTCTTTTTTGTTTGCTCGTTTTAGTTCAAAAGCTATTGTTATTATTTTTTACTAATAAAATCGAGTCACATCCTAATCCGCTTGCTCGTAATATCTTGAACTTTACTGGACACATCCGCTTAAAAAAGAGGGACACAAGGGCCCTAATACTCAGCACCCCAAATGCTACTGCTTGAAAATAATTATTGTGCTTAATACGAAATTTATGTATTACTAATTACTATCACTAAGTTTATGTCCGATACTGGTCGGGCCTAATAATTATATTTAGATTTAAGATTTGACTACTTATTGTTAGGTCATATTTGAAGATACAATAAATAAATATAGGTGTGTATAAAAAAAAAAAACTAATAAACTGCAAATAATAAATAATTTATAAATTTGTATTTAAAACTGTATTAATCGGTTAACCTATCAAAAACAAAATTAACTGGTTAAAGCAAAAGCCCGATTAAACGAATAACCAAGTATGTAGTACATTATTTGTGAAATATCTAAAAAAGCCTTTTAAAATAGCATGGTTTTATTGACAACGTATGTCAAACGAGTTATATACACATTTATAAATTGAAATGCACATTTAAATAAAGCAAAATTCTAATATTATTTAATTTTGTTATTTTTGAACTATACAAGACACAGAAAGAAAGCTTCAAGATCAAGGCAAAAATGAATATCATCTCTTTTCAGTGTTCTCCGCTCACACAAGCAGACAACAACAAAAATACACAATTAATAACAATTTATTTTTAAAAATTCTAGATCAAATGTACAAACATGTCATACTCGTACATATTGTGTTGCAGCAAAAAACAAGTAAAAGTGTTGAAGATGATAACGCGCGTATGGATGTATGTACATATGTAGATATGTATGTGCATATGTATTTACATGTACGTTATTTATATGCGACAGAATCGAAAAGATTTCTCCACGATGTGTATATTTTGGGTGCTTCGCATAGCCAACGCACAGTGCTTTGTTCCCAATATAGTAAGAGTACAATTGGCAAACACTAGTAATTCCAAACAAGGCCATGGTCATAATTTCCTAACTTTTAAAATTTCATATTATGACCATGACTGTTTTTTGGAGACCTCATCTATCTTAAAGATTGTTTAGGACACGGTAAAAAAGAAATAGCCGTGATTTCACTTTTTGTTTTCTTAGTAGGAAAGAAAGATGCGAAAATAGAGTTATTATTTGTTATAGCTATTTTAATCTTTACTTTGCCGGCGAATTTTTTGCTACAGGGCCGACGAAGGGGGGCGCTGTTATTCTGCTTTTCAGTACATGGCCAGTGACTAGAGCTGTGCCTTCCTCATTGAAACTGGCCGACAACATAGTATGTTATGGCTCGATATTCATGACCGAGTGCGGAATAAAACTCGGTATTTTCGGCTTATTAGTCTCGCGTCAACCACTCCAGCCAGCAGCACCCTTTACAATCTTGGAGAGAGTAAGTTTCCTCTATACTTCTTTTTATATTATAAGAGTGATATGTTATTCGAGTTCACTTATTTTTTGTACTTACATAATTATTACCAAAGTATATCTATATCAAGTAGTCGCAAGAGTACAACAACATAAAATTACAAAAACCACCGTACATTTTGTTTGTGTAAAATTAATATCTTATGTCAGAAATTTTCTTTTATTTTATTTTGTTTTGTTCACAATTATTTCCAAAAATTGAAATACTTTTCGCATAGAACTTTTTTCAAACAATTTCTTTTTGTTACTTTTCTTAAACAATACACTTTTTCACAAAAATCTTTTCCACAACAATTCTTTTTTGCTACTTTTGTTGAATTAATAATGATTTTCACAATTTTACAAAATTATTTTTTCAACGAATAAACAAATATGGCTCGCTACAAAAGTAAACAAATTTTGACATACGTTCATGTAAAAACTGAAAAAAATGTTAGTCAGCTGGGCTCTTGCATATACTTGATATGTAGATATACTTTGATTATTACCAACAGTTTTGGGTATTGAATTAAATTTCTGAGAGGGTAAAATATAATTTTTATGTAACAAAAACCTACATACGAGTATTTTCAAAACTTTAACGCTGTTGCTTGCTTATTTCCATTGCACGATTTTTGGATTAGGGCTTGCATATTTATAAAAATTGTCCTAGCCAAGCATATGTATCAAATAACAAACAAATGAAATAACATTTTAACCAATGATTGCTAAAGGTATAACATTTTTTACATTTGAAGTAATAACCTAACAATATCATTAGGGAAAAATTAAAAACAGGAAGAGATCATTTACATATTAAATTTTTTAAACGATATTAACTGAATTAGTATTATATTCTTAATTAGTATGCCCCGCTTAGTATATGTATATCTTAATATATACATATAAATTACGTGTCACGTTGTTTGTTCGGGATGAACTCCGAAACTACTGAACCGATTTTAACGTTTTTTTTTAAATGCTCACACTTAATAGAGAGGATAGTTTATTTCTCAATTCGATATTGCAATTTTATTTATTGCGAATTAATTGTTTTTTATCTAACAAAAAGACATAGTTCGATAAGATTCTAACAGATGGCGGTATAAGGTGGTCAGTTGACTGGATTGAGTAAGTATTCAATAGATGGCGCTAAGTTAAACGTACTAATGCTTTAATTAATAAGATACAGTTCGTAGTATAACCGACCACGTGTTGCTGAGTCCAAAATATAACTTAAATTTATTTTGTAGTAAACGAAATACCGTGAAATTCAATTGTTTTACTTTTCAAATGTTTGATGTTAGCCTAGCCGGCCACGTGTTACTTAGAGTGAAGTGTAAATTTATATTATAGTGAAGATAATACAGTGCTTTTTAATTATTTGTGCTTCATTTCTCAAAACTCTTTAATTAAAATATATACATGTAAGTATGATCACATAGTTATAAAAGTTCATTAATATACATATCTATGAGAAAATGGTACAAAGCTCAGCACACTGTTTCAATAATTGTAAAATATTTTTGTTATTACTTTTATTGAACCTCTATTAAAAATTATTTTGCACTTCTCATATCAATCCTATTAATATGTATTATAAAGCCAAATGTTTATGAGTGTGGATGTTTGTTCCTCTTTCACGCAAAAACTACTGAATGGATTTTAATAAAACTTTACAATAATTTAGCTTATACAGCAGAATAGCACATAGGATATAATTTATAAAGATATCGTGTAAATTGTCCAAAATATAACGATAGTGTCAAGTAAGTAGAAACAAACTCTACAATCGGCGACATGTTTTGGCGTGCGCGGCAAATATAGTTGAAGTTACACATATATAATTTTGACAGTACATTACGGGATATCTTGGGAGTAAAAAAGGCTAATTTTGTTTCTGATATCTCAAAAGGGTGTGACACATAGTGGGATTTCTTCATACATCCCATGGCATTTCAAGGCAAAAAGTATAACGAGAGATCCCAGAACGCTGAAATTTTGCACAGATACTTTGATCAACTCAGTCAAGAAATATTTTAAGTTTTATAAAAGATGACCACACCCACCGCATCACGCCCATATAACCTAAAAATATTTTTCCTCCCCAAATGTTGGTTTCTTCTCCAAAAGTTACTACACTTGGCACAAGTTATCAGTATTATGAAGTTAACACATCAGGAAAGTGTCATAGAAATAGCCCACGTCCACGCACCGCGCCCATATAATTCGAAAAAAATTAAGTAAAGAAATAAAAATATTTGTACTGAAAATACATCAAAACAGTTTTTAATTTTCTAGAAGGTGGATGCAAAGCATTAAATGAAAACCTTTTGTACAACGTCGAATAGTTGGGGAAGCCGGGCAACGTCGGGTCCAAGTAGCTAGTATACATATATATATATATATATATATATATATATATATATATATATATATATATATATATATATATATATATATATATATATATATATATATATATATAATAGTAAATAGATTTGTTTAAGCTTTTGGGTTATTTTATATTAATAATTATTGTTCGATATTTCGCTAACCATTGGTTAGCTTTTTCAGGAAATTATTTAGTTTTGTCAAAAAAATTTTCTTTTCAATTAGTATATACAGAAATTTTTAACAACATACATTATAAATTTTATATATTAAAAAATACTAACTCTAAAATGTATAAATAGTATAAATTAGTAGAATTTTAAATATTAAAACATACTAACTCTAAAATGTATAATTATTTTAAATTTTAATTATATATAATAAAATACTGAAACCGGTATGTGTGTTAACTACAATTCTTTTAACGTTGCGTAATTAAATAAATAGTATTTATTAGTAAAATTTTAAATATTAAAACAAACTATCTCTAAAATGTATAAATATTATAAATTTTAATTATATATAATATAATGAAACCGGTGTGTGTGTTAACTACAATTTTTATAATGTTGCGTAATTGGTTGTAAACAAAAATTATATATATTTTTTTTTAATTAAATTTTAAATTTTAACATAGTTAAATTATCTTAACATATGTATGCATACAGCACAAATAATTTAACATAATAATTATTATTATCGATTTTAAATCTATACATGCATGCATATGTCAAAATATTGTGTATATAATTTAACATAACAAATAATTCTAATAACTTAATAATAAACAAATAATTTTAATAACTTAATTTCTATGAATTAAATATCTATAGTATTGAGCTAAATTGTTAGTATCAATCTTAAAGTTCATTCTTTCTCTAACAGGTATATTAATAATTTCTAACATTTCTAACATCAGTCTTCGTTTATAATTTCTTTCTGTTCTTAAAACTGATGTATTTTCAAAGTCAGGATAGTGATTAAATTTAAAACAATGAGATGATAATGCTGTCCTGCTATTCTGGTTTTTAATTTATTTTTTGTTGTACCTATATATACCTCGTTACAATTGACAGATCCATTCCCTTTACATGGAATTTTATAAACTATGTTTGACCTATCCCATTTGTTCACCCTATCTTTCATATTACTAAATAGTTTATAGTTGGTGCAATATGTTTTAAAATCCATTTTGTATTTTTGAGTATCAAATATTTTTGATTTCTCTAGTCTTTCTGACATTTCTGGTATCTAAATTAAGGATTTATAAAATTTGGTTCTGTGTTATTATTTATATTATTTGTAATCCTTTTCTTATATTGATTTATTAAACTATAAACTAATTTTTCTGGAAAGTCATTCTCAATAAGAATTTCTCTAATTTTCATATTATTTTTTATATGAAATACGCTATCACTAATTGTTAAGACTTTTTCTATCAAGTTTTTTGCTGTATTAATTTTAATTCTCTTACTGTGTTTAGAATAATAATTAATTATCCTACCTGAAGCTGTTGGCTTTTGATACCAATCTTTTACTATATTGTTATATCTTCTCATAACTAACGTATCTAAATAATGCAACTCTAAATTACATTCTTTCTCAATTGTAAATTTAATATTACTATTAAAACTATTTAATGTATCTAGCATATCCTCAATTCCATTCTCAGATATAATACAAAACAAATCATCTACGTATTTTGTAATAAATTTAGGTTTAATGTTAAGATTGTTAATACATCTAAATGTTTCCAATAAAGTCCACTTTTCTTCTATTGCATTTATAGCTAAGTCTATTGGGACGTTTGGAAACAAAGACACTACATCAAATGAAATAAGTCTATCATTTATATCTAACTTAATTTTCTTTAATCTCTCTTTGAAATCTAATGAATTCTTTATATCATATACAGATTTTTCATTGACTTTTTTCAAAATATTTGTAATATACCTACTAAGTTCATAAGATGGTGAATTTATAAATGAACAAATAGGTCTCAATGGAAATCCATCTTTGTGAATTTTAGGTAATCTAGGAGCTACTGCACTCATTGTTTTAAGTCTATTCTTCTCCAATGTTGTTACAATCTTCTTTTTGAAAAGTTCTTCTACTAATTCATTATTTTTCTTTTGTAATTTTCCTGTCTGATCCTTATTCAGAGTTTTATAACTAAAGTTATCACTTAAAATATTTTCAATTCTTTGATTATACTCATGTCCTTTAATTGCAACCGTTGTGTTACCCTTGTCAGATTTAAGAATTAGTATATCTCTATTTCTTCTTAAAAAACTTTTACTTCTCCATCAGCTATCATTTTTAATTTTGGAAACTCTTCTTTACTGACTGGTAAGGCGTGTTTTTGGCTTGAGAAAGAATCCACTGTATATCTTTTGGTATATGTAAGTTTGTTTTGTTCACAAACCATTTTTTGTTAAATTTAATATTTAGTTCTTTCTCTTGTAAATACCTAAGATGTTCAAATTTCTTTTTATGTTTTATATTCACCTTTTTACTAACTGAAAACCCTATTCTTTCTTCAAATATTATAAATTGTTGCATTTTATTTCTTGTAAAAATCACATTTAAATTTGATGTTATGACTTTCATCTCTCTTTGAAATTGCTTCAGTTTTTCATGACATTTTTTGAATGAAAATCTTAAAATTTTATTTTGAAAACCTTCAATAAATCCTGAAATCCTACTGTTCATAGCTGTTGATCCATTTTCCCTAAATATATTTGTGATGTTTTTTTGTTGCATTCTTGATAAAATTTGGTATAATTCCAGAATTTCTGCATCTCATCAAAAATGTTATTGCTGCTTTTGTTCTACATAATTATTTTATTCCTTACTGCTTCATATTTATGAATCCAAAACCTAGCGTATGGTTTTCTTTTTAAGTATCCGTAATTCATCCTACTGATTTTTCACAGCGGGCTCTCTGTTATAATATGATTCTTGTGTATAATTTTTTTAACCTTTTTTCTTTTAATAGTAAATAGATTTGTTTAAGCTTTTAGGTTATTTTATATTAATAATAATTGTTCGATATTTCGCTAACCATCGGATAGCTTCTTCAGGAAATTATTTAGTTTTGTCAAAAAAATTTTCTTTTCAATTAGTATATACAAAAATTTTTAACAACATACATGATAAATTTTAAATACCACCAACTACAAACTATTTAGTAATATGAAAGATAGAGTGAACAAATGGGATAGGTCAATAATAGTTTATAAAATTCCATGTATAAGGAATGGATCTGTCAATTGTAACGTGGTATACATAGGTACAACAAAAAATAAATTAAAAACCAGAATAGCAGGATATAAAAGTAATCAAAAATATAGACATAATTCAGAAAAAACAGCATTATCATCTCATTGTTTTAAATTTAATCACTATCCTGACCTCGAAAATGCATCAGTTTTACGAACAGAAAGCAATTATAAAAGAAGACTTATGTTAGAAATGTTAAAAATTATTAATATTCCTGTTAGAGAAAGAATGAACTTTAAGATAGATACTGACAATTCAGCTCAAAACTATAGATGTTTTTAATTCATATAAATTAAATTATAAGAATTATTTGTTTATTATTAAGTTATTAGAATTATTTGTTATGCTAAATTATATACACAATATTTTGACATATGCATGCATGTATAGATTTAAAATCGATAATAATAATTATTATGTTAAATTATTTGTGCTGTATGCATATGTTAAGATAATTTAATTATGTTAAAATTTTTTATAAAAAAAAGAAAATTATAATTTTTGTTTACAACCAATTACGCAACATTATAAAAATTGTAGTTAACACACACATTGCATTCTTTAGGGACCTCCTCCTATTCCTGTAATTCTGTTGGTATACGCTATTCTCTAACCTTCCTCGAGTTCTTGTATACTGACTTCTGGCACGTATACACTACGCCCTCAAGCCGGCAATATCATTATTCCACCAATAAACCGGTGGCATCGCACGACCGCGTGATATGGTTTACCAATTGTTCTACCATATCCTCAGCTGAACCATTTAATTCCATACCTTCCATACAGATGGTAAAAATATCCTTATCAAAGGTATTCACTTTCCATCCCGACAAACTTTGTGCACGGGGAGTCACATGCTGTATATCGTCCTGTGTATCCATAATAATGGCACTGTGATCGCTGTGAGTATAAACATCAGATACTATCCAGTTTACACGGTTTATAATGGTATCGGTGGCAAACGTAATATCAATAATTGATCCACCATTTCCTCCTCTAAATGTTTCCTCATCTCCAGAATTCAAGAGCACAACATTCAGCGCAGAAAGGGCCTCTAATAGCATCCTTCCGCTTGCATTTGTCAAGGGCAGCCCCATTCAACGGCCCACGCATTGAAATCCCCTGCTATTATAACAGGACTCCTGGCTGCAGCGTCCATCACTATGTTATCTATAACAACACGAAAGTCATTAATAGAATACCTAGGAGGAACATAACAGCTGTACAAACATATGCCGGAAACAGTGGCCCGCGTGTACCCACATTGCGGTGGTAACCTTTCCCTCAATATCAAAGATCCGGTACTCCATATAGCTGCTGTATCTGTATCATCAGTAACCCAATTTGCAGATACAATCTTCTTATATGGCTCACTGAGTACAGCAACTTCTACCTTTAAATCTCGTACGGTTTGCCTAAGCAACTCAAGCTTTTGTAGCGCCCTCTTGTAGTACGGGCAAACTACGCATCCGGTGACATGGTCACCATTAGTATTTCCACCCTTTCTACAGAGCATGCACGAAGGTCTGTTGGAACATGTTGCAATCTTGTAGTCAGCTTCCCCACAACGCAAGCAATTTCTGGATAGATCCTGGCCGCTACAGTTCGTCGTTCTATGTCCAAAGCCGAGACAGTTCTCCCCCAGATTACCAAGTTTAGGGTCCTTCTTCACTTGCCTGAGAATCTCAGCATAGGAAGCGTTCCCACATGGTTTAATAACCAGGGCATCCGAACGTGACCCCTGCTTACTCCTAATCCTATTTCTATTCCCTTCCCTGGGACGGACCTTTATCCACCCATGTTCCTTAGTGCCTGGGTTAGGCAAATCAGCACCATTCGCTGCCGCCGACCCCACAGAGCTACCTCCACTACTCCTGATGGCATCTACTGCTTCCTTCCTCTTCTTTTTAGCCCTATTCTCCCTTGGCCCAAGAGTACTCTCATCTCTCCTACGCTTCGGGGTCGCACCTGCAGCGACAGGGGGAGATGGTCTTACCATAGCCCCTGTCTGCGTCTGCTTATTGCAGTGTACCTTGCAATTGCTAGCAGTTCCACTGCTCAGCTCATCTGCAGCCTGCATATACAATGGCTGTATTTCTCGAGACATTGATACTATATCCTTGTGGACATTCGATCTTGTCTTGAGAAAGTCTAATAGTTTTGCTATTCTCTCTCCTAGTTTCTCAACCTTACTTTTTGGTTCCTGACCACGAAAAGCTGTGGTGCCAAAACCTCCCCTATGCAGCGTGTTCACCGCCGTAAGGGGCGATCTCGCGATCACCGGCCTCTTCAGGAATGGATTCTAAATCTCACCATTTCCTGAGCTTTCAGCTCTCGCTTCTAAATTAATTCTATTGTTTTTCTGCATTTCTTTTAATAGGGTCCAAACTCGCAGCCGCTGTCTCCGTTCGTTGTGCAGTCACGTTTAGATCCCATAGTTGTCTTTGCAAGCAGTGAGGTCCATGCGAGGGTTGACGAAGAGACCTTATGGATCAACCCGCCAGTGCCAGATCGGCGCTAACTGGGATTCAACATCCGGACCTACACCACCAACTTAATGATGACGAACTTCAAACGTACTTTGAGACTTGCCAAGTTTTAATAGGACGGAGGCAGTTGTGGCATTAGCCACAACTGCCACATCTACCAGCCCAGGGTTCTGCCATTTCAAATCGTTCTCCCAGGAATGCCATAATTAAGACCGTACTGGACTTGGTCTTAGTGCCAGGGACTTCAAAGCACCACCTCAGTGTGCCAAATAAAGGGCCACACAGAATAACAGGTATTCTTGGGGCATCTTTATTCAAGCCCTCCAACCCGTTATAATAACTCAGGACCGCGGGGTCGTTACTCCCCGTTATCCGTACAAATATCCTAATGGATTTTATATACGAATATCCTTGCGGATATATATATATATATATATATATACATATATATATATATATTTATATATATATATATCTGTATAGAGATATACTATACATATATATATATATCTAATGCAAAATTATTCTTGTATATGCAACAAGCATGTACCAAAGAATATATGAAACGAATATAAACGAGATGTATGAGTAAGGCTCTGTGCAACATTGAACCAACCGCCTATACATACATATGTATTTCTTATTATTAGTTAAAGCTATCAACCACAATGTTTGAATTTTTCCGGTTTTTTTATTTTTGTAAGAATTAAATATAAATTTTTAATTGTATGAAAATATTTTCAATTATTTTTGGCAATTATTCATAACAAACGTAATTTAGTTTGTGGCATTGGTACAAATAATTTTTTAGATAAACAAAAATTTATTATTTATTTATTTTATTTTTATTGCAGTTTTTGATGTATGTATGCCAAAAATAATTAAGAGAAATAGTGCCCACGGAAATGACGCTAAAGAATTTGTCCTACAGATGGCATACGTTATCTCATCATTTCTTAGTGAATGCTTTGATTGGCTTTTGTTTTATTTACGTAAGAAACAAATTAAGTGCATTACAGTAAACAAATTACATACAAGTATACATCTGTGTTAATAAGTAATATGCGATTAAATGTACTTAATAATATGTAAAGTTTTGATGCTATTGCAAAGGCGTTTATTTTAATTATTCCTTTTTTTGTGTCCCCTTTCTGGGTTAGGTATGGTTCTGGCTACTGAAAACTTCGTTGAATATTTAAGGAATAAAATAGTGATTGGAAACATTTTTCGTAAGTAGACTTAAGCGCTTATTACGTATTGCCACAGATAAATATGTATGTAACACTTACATGTGTGTTAGAGGCAAATTGATTTTTTAAGTTATTTCTTCAAACAGTTTTTGCTGTTTTAAGTACCCTAAAGTGGGCCTATGATTAAGTGTAGACAAGTCAACACTTTGTGTATTGTTTATGCTGTCAATGTCAACGTCTACACTATTATTTTGCCGATGTCAGTAGAAAGAGTTTGTTCAAATTTGATTCTTCTTCTTATTCATTTTGTGTAGAAGAAAAGTGCGGAAATTAGAGAAGAAATAATTTTAACAATGAGTGCCTCGGTAGGCTAGTAAGTAGTGCGTTAGCCTATGGGTGTGGAGGTCGTGGGTTCTATTCCTTGCTAGACTCTGGTCCGTTCCAGTAGAACGGGTGAAGTTTTTTATAATTTACTGTAACTTAAAAGGTTTGAAAAATTAAAATTAACTGCCTATTTGATAATGCCAAAAGAGGTCTTTCTTTCGTATAAATACTTTTGAAACAAAAACAATTTATAATATTTTGCTTTTGTTTCAAATACATTTGTACGAAAGAAAGAGTTCATTTGACATTGTGAATATATGGTTTCAATGATTACATGCAATTGTCACCAAACGAAGCACCTAGTCGGTACAAAATATCTGGTTCGATGTCTACATACTATATCCCCCGTTGTAGTACAGAGTTCGAAGATCTAGTGCATTATCAATTTTATTGTCCAGAGCACACTGCATTGCAAAGGTTATAGTAAGACATTAACACTGGCCGCAATGTCTCTAGTGAATAAGCAACTTCGATGGTATGAAAAATCGCTTTTGGTTAAATAATTAAAATTTAGATTTTTTGAGATATGACTATCATGCATTAAAGGAGCAATATGTAGGTCGTTATTAAAACTCTAAAACTTACTTTAATTTTAATTTATATTATTGAGTTGCATAAATTCAATTTTAATACCAAATAACTTGAAGTTTACGATTGTTTTTGTTTTTTCAGTAGCAAACTATACAAAGCCAAATTCATCCAAACTTCAAGTGAACCGTTTATTGTAATTATTATCTTAAATAATGTGAGAAGTGTATACGTTTAACATTTTATTATAATTTGTTTCAGGTGTAGACAGTTTGAAATCTGATTTACGGGATTGATATTTCGGTGATTTATTTAACCAAGTAAATGCCTTTGAGAAATTGCTTGCAGGGATTAATGAACTGGTAACGTAAAACCCATTGATATTATTCATTTAAAAAGGAAATATAGCTCAAGGTTTTTTAAAAATGTTAAAGTGCTTAACGATAAAAAAATATATTCATTAAATTCATTAATATTTATTTAATGACTGTTTATTTGCAGTAGTAATTTTATACGTACGATAACCAAGTAATAGCGCCAGACATTAAGCAAATGAGACTGAAGCTCAAATTTAACCTCAATTTTCAAAATACAATCAAAACATTAGGAGTTTTGTTTCAAATGCCATGTTTAAGGCTTAACCGCAATAAATTTTATGCGAATATGATCTACGCAATCATGTAACAGAACAACTATTTCCATAAATCGAAATGTTTTAATGATTGAAATAACTTCCACTACAATTTTAAAATAATAATTAAACTGTATATGGGTATTTCCATGGTTGTGCACGTGACAGTCGCACGCATTCAACATGAAGAAAATCAAACCAAGGCCCAAATATGTTTTTCTTCATTTAGGTTTTTGGGAAGCAATTTTAGAGCTCTTTATTTAGTGGAAGGCATGGGTGCTGTAGAGTCGGGGTCCTGACATATTGGCCAACAAAAGCTGTTGTGTGACAAAAAATAGAAGTGGTTTTTTATACATTTAATTAAGTGCAAAAACCAGCGAAATATGCTAAAAACTTTTATGTAACTTATTTGGATATTATTAAGGGATAGTTTAGATTTATTTTCATAACTGTTTTTTTTTTTGGTGATTTTATGTTTAGTTTTATTGATACAAGCCATAATATGAAGTGTGACGTGACATTTTTTTTACTTATGATAAACTCGAATAATTTTTGATGTAGTTTGGTTTAAAGTTTTAATTCAACGAAAATAAATGAAAATTCAACTTCAGGTCAATGTTTGAAAAGGTACATAAAAATATAAATAAATAGTAACAAGTAAAAACGTTATATTCGACCGGGTCGAATCTTAAATACCCTCCAAATATTTAGTAAGTAAATTTAAAAAGGTTAACTTGGTGGGAAAGGGTTGCTTTATATAATATCGTACGCCAACGCCCACTAAAGGGTGCGGGGTTCAATGACAATATCATGTTTTCCACGGACGAACGTATGGGAATTGCTAGACCGTCTTAGACTTCATCACTGATCAAGAATATGTATACTTGGAGGGTATTAAAACTGTATTTTGGCGGGTTCGCTCTGGCAAGGGCTGTGGGGGAGACTCTAAAAATAAAGGTTTTGTTTGATAATTATATACAAAATTAAATTTTTTTTTTCTTTTTGATAGGGTCATTTATGGGGCAAAGGAGGATTAGGGGGTAGGACAGGGAAGTACCAGGTTACGTCTCAACTTCGTCATTAAAGTTCGTTTTAGAAAACTTCAACTTCCGCTGTCGATATTTTTGTGCTCTTTCCTTTGCTGTTAAGCGATACGCATGCAATTTTACGGAATCTTTCATCTTTTCCCTAAATTTCTTATCTTTGTTTTAAATTTTTTCAGAAACGGTGTCCATTTACATAAAAACATTTATTGCTGATTATAAAAATATTTGCAGCAAAAATTTGAAAAAAGTTTAACTTATACCAGTTGCGTTACGTGACAAACTTCAATATTAAATAGAAAGGGTCTATTATTAACTTCGGTCAAAGTAATTTATTTTTTAAGTTGTATATATAAAACTTGCTTTAATTTTAAATTTTTATTGAATTTCGTTCCACAGCGCTGATGATATGACTAATAATTATGCTTTTAAGGTGTGTATGTGACATTAGAATATCAAGGAAAACAAATTGAAAAATTGCAGTTAGATTTCTTTCACTTTGCTCTTTTCGAATTTTTTTTAGTTTGTTGTTGTTGTAAGCAAACTATTTTGTAATTAATGCAATCGTAAAAAATGCGTTTTAAAAAATCAACCATTAAAAAAAATTCAATTAAAAGTAATCGAAAGCAAGTAACTAAGTTAAGGTATAAATTCTTTAAAATAACAAATTTTAATATTTTTCTCTCATAATGTTGGATAAAAATAATTGTTTAATAACTTATAATTTTTTGGTCGCGGTAGACCTTTCTGTGGAAATAGCCATATACAATGTATACACACATACGAGTAATTCTGACAAAGTAGATATTTGGCTCGTGTAACCATGGCGTCTACTTTCTCTATTGCATCTAGAAATATATTCAAACTAATTCTTGCTTGCTTTTGCAATTACCTTTAGAGTTGTACGGCTCCTGAATGAATTAATTCAATTGAATCATTCATTCAATTGAGCGAGGTGAATCTTTCACTTTACTGAGCGTTTTTAGCTATTTTCTTTCACTTCTTTCAGTTGTTCCAGTTGATTCAGGGATTCAGTTGTTTCATTGAATCTATTTCTTTCAGTAGCTCTTTTCTTTCACTTCTTTCAGTTGTTTCAGTAGCTCTTTTCTTTCACTTCTTTCAGTTGTTTCAGTAGCTCTTTTCTTTCACTTCTTTCAGTTGTTTCAATTCGTTAGCCAAACATGCAAATATGCTCTAAGTCCAGTTTTACACATTTTTCAGGAGGAAGAAAAAATTTTCTAACTTTTTCTGTTTTAAATATATTTTTAGTCTGTAAACGCAGGAATGTTTTACTTATTACGCCGTTTAGATGCCAATAACCTCCCGATTAAATAAAAATACAAGAGTGAAGTTATTTGATGTTTAGCATATTTGCATTTCATGATTTTTATTTTTTTTGTGGACTTACCATATTTTCTTATAAAGTGGTATTATTGTTATTTCAAAGAAACAAAATTTGTTATTAATAGTTATTATGTTTTTTTATTTTTATTAATTAGAAAGAAAACAAAAGAAATAAAAAAAAATATTCCACAAGTTGTAAATTAAAAAATTAAATGTAATGAAATTAATGTAATAGTTTTCAAAATAACACAAAAATAACAGTCTTTTCATTGCTGTTAACAAATGGGGTATTGTTTATAAAAAGTTATGCTGCGTACAAGGTGAACATAATGTGCTACTCATGTGGTAATTCATCATAATATTTATGGTGGTCCTTGCGGAGACTTGCTTTTAAATATTGCAAGTCTTCGTATTTTTTGGCAGTTATTTTTCTTCTTTCTGCGTATAGTCCAAGGAAGTTTGAAAAATGCATAGCTTTTACACTTTAGTTTATTTGTTGGGGTAAAGTACTCCAGTCATCCGGAAATCGGTGTTTAAAAAAGACTTCGCCATTTGGAGTATATTTCATACCACGAATATCCGTCACCTTCGCATCGCCTTCTCCATGACCAGGTCGAATACTTTTAAGAAATCGAATATTTTTAAAAGTTTTAAAAAACGTATGATCCAAATACATGACATCATTGGGTTCAGGTTTCTTACGGGCTGATTTGCATATGTCAATGTATTCAGCAGGGACGTCAATGTTTCTGTTTTTTAAAGCACGTTCTATTGTTGAGTGAACACTGTCTGCTTCCATTTGGGTGTGACCGACTTCAAGCATTTTTTGCTCAATAATAATGCCATGTTTTACTGCACAATTAAGCAAGGCATTACTCATTACACAGTTACGGTTTTGATAGGTACAACCGTCAGTGTAAAAAATTTTTTTTGCTGGATTGTCATTGGCAGGGAGAATTATTCATTTTCAGACAAACATAATTTATTTTGGAATTCTGTGTGGACTTAACATATTTGCGTTTTGTGTGTTGGACTTAGCATATTTGCATACCACTGCAAAACGAAGGGGAAAAACGACATAACGGTATTTTTTTTTCTACATGATGTATTTTTGATTGTTCTATCATTCTGTATCAAAACCTCAATTTTTATAAAAATGGACTTAGCATATTTGCATGTTTGGCTAACGAATTGCTTCATTGAATCCGTCTCTTTCAGTAGCTCTTTTCAATGCTTGTATGTCAAAATCTATATGAAAAAAAGAAATTAATTCACTCAATGCAGATACACACATGGTGTGGTGCTTTATATTATTAGAGCTGCCAGATGAACATTTTTAAACAGCACTGCCATGATACATATTTCAGTACTTATTAAATTGGTGCACTATTTATATGTATTTATTTTATATATATATATATATATATATATATATATATATATATATATATTTATATATATATATATATATATCCGCAAGGATATTCGTATATAAAATCCATAAGGATATTTTGTACGGATAACGGGGAGTAACGACCCCGCGGCCCTGAGTTATTATAACGGGTTGGAGGGCTTGAACAAAGATGCCCCAAGAAGACCTGTTATTCAGTGTGGCCCTTTATTTGGCACACTGAGATGGGGCTTTGATGTCCCTGGCATTAAGACCAAGTCCAGTACGGTCTTAATTATGGCATTCCTGGGAAAACGATTTGAAATGGTAGAACCCTGGGCTGGTAGATGTGGTATTCTGGGACTTAAGTATGTATGAGTGAATTTGTACAGAAATGGCTCTCAGGCTAATGCCACAACTGCCTCCGTCCTATTAAAACTTGGCAAGTCTCAAAGTACGTTTGAAGTTCGTCATCATTAAGTTGGTGGTGTAGGTCCGGATGTTGATTCCCGGTTAGCACGGATCTGGCTCTGGCGGATTGATCCATAAGGTCTCTTCGTCAACCCTCGCATGGACCTCACTGCTTGCAAAGACACCCATGGGATCTAAACGTGACTGCACAACGAACGGAGACAGCGGCTGCGAGTTTGGACCCAATTGAATGAAGATCAATAAAAATAATTTAGAAGCGAAAGCGGAAGGCTCTGGAAATGGCGAAATTGAGAATCCATTCCTGAAGAGGCCGGTGATCGCGAGATCGCCCCCTACGGCGGTGAACACGCCGCATAGGGTAGGTTTTGGCACCACAGACGGTGGTCAGGAACCGAAAGGCAAGGTTGAAAAACTAGGAGAGAGGATAGCAAAGCTATTAGACTTTCTCAAGACAAGATCGAATGTCCACAAGGATATAGTATCGATGTCTCGAGAAATACAGGCATTGTATATGCAGGTGGCAGATGAGCTGAGCAGTGGAACTAGTCAGCTCAAGGTGCCCTGCAATAAGCAGACGCAGACAGGGGTTATGGTAAGACCATCTCTCCCTGTCCCTGCAGGTGCGACCCCGAAGCGTAGGAGAGATGAAAGTACTCTTGGGCCAAAGGGGAATAGGGCTAAGAAGAAGAGGAAGGATGCAGTAGATGCAATCAGGAGTAGTGAAGGTAGCTGTGTGGGATCGGCGGCAGCGAATGGTGCTGCTTTGCCGAACCCAGGCACTAAGGAACCTGGGTGGATAAAGGTCCGTCCCAGGGAAGCGAATAGAAATAGGATTAGGAGTAAGCAGGGGTCACGTTCGGATGCCCTAGTTATTAAAACATGTGGGAACGCTTCCTATGCTGAGATTCTCAAGCAAGTGAAGAAGGACCCTAAACTTAGTAATCTGGGGGAGAATGTGAAGGGCATTCGGAAGACTGGGAAGGGTGAGCTGCTACTGGAGCTCACTAAACCCGCTCACCAGAATATAGGTGTGTTCAGGTCGGAGGTGGAAGCGGTACTGGGTGGGACTGCCGAAGTACGGGCACTATCCCAAGAGGTTAGGATTGAAATTAGGGACATAGATGAGGTGACTTCCAAGGAGGACATCTATGACGCCATAGTTAGTAAATCCAACGATTTTAAGGTACTGCAGTTGACTGCAATTAAATCACTGAGGAGAGCGTATGGGGGAACACAAACTGCCACGATTGGCCTGAGTGCTCCTCTAGCTAGACGCCTTCTAGAGATGTCCAAGATACGCATCGGCTGGGTCGTGTGTCGAATACGGGAAAAGATAGCACCGAAGAGGTGCTACAACTGTCTCGATTTTGGACATAGGGCGACGAATTGTAGCGGCCAGGATCTATCCGGAAATTGCTTGCGTTGTGGAGAAGCTGGCCACAAGATTGCAACATGTTCCAACAGACCTTCGTGCATGCTCTGTAGAAACGGTGGAAGTACTAATGGTGACCATGTCACCGGATGCGTAGTTTGCCCGTATTACAAGAGGGCGCTACAAAAGCTTAGAGGTTAAACACTACTTAAAAATCAGGATGCGCATATTACAGCTAAATCTCAATCATTGCCAAGCAGCACAGGAGTTGCTTAGGCAAACCGTACGAGACTTAGAGGTAGACGTTGCTGTACTCAGCGAGCCATATAAGAAGATTGTATCTGCAAATTGGGTTACTGATGATACAGATACAGCAGCTATATGGACTACCGGTTCTTTGATATTGAGGGAGAGGTTATCACCGCAATGTGGGTACACGCGGGCCACTGTTTCCGGCATATGTTTGTACAGCTGTTATGTTCCTCCTAGGTATTCTATTGATGACTTTCGTGTTATTATAGACAACATAGTGATGGACGCTGCAGCCAGGAGTGCTGTTATAATAGCAGGGGATTTCAACGCGTGGGCTGTTGAATGGGGCTGCCCCTTGACAAATGCAAGGGGAAGGATGCTATTAGAGGCCCTTTCTGCGCGAAATGTTGTGCTCTTGAATTCTGGAGATGAGGAAACATTTAGAGGAGGAAATGGTGGTTCAATTATTGATATTACGTTTGCCAGCGATACCATTATAAATCGTGTAAACTGGAGAGTATCTGATGTTTATACTCACAGCGATCACAGTGCCATAATTATGGATATACAGGATGATATACGGCATGTGACTCCCCGTGCACAAGGTTTGTCGGGATGGAAAGTGAATACCTTTGATAAGGATATTTTTGCCATCTGTATGGAAGGTATGGAATTAAATGGTTCAGCTGAGGATATGGCAGAACAATTGGTAAACCATATCACGCGGTCGTGCGATGCATCTATGGTGAGGCGGAAAGGATCCGTAAAGGGGTCACCGGTTTATTGGTGGAATGATGATATTGCCGGCTTGAGGGCGGAGTGTATACGTGCCAGAAGGCAGTATACAAGAACTCGAGGTAGGTTAGAGAATAGCGTATACCAGGAGAATTACAGGAATAGGAGGAAGGCCCTAAAGGATGCAATTCGTAGGAGCAAGCGGCAGTGTTTTCTTAATATCTGTGATGAGGTGGATGATAATCCTTGGGGTCTCGCATATAAGCTGGTCACCAAAAAACTTAAATGCCTGACCCCGTTGCAACCGAGTGAGGGGCCAATCCTGGAGGAAATTGTAGACCATCTCTTTCCCCAGCAGGACGCACCACCTTGGGAGCACAACCCTCCAATTGGGACATTAAATTTTCCCCCGGTTACAATAGCTGAGATTGAGGACGTTGTCTCTAGGTTTAGAGACAAGAAGGCACCGGGACTCGACTGCATTCCAAATATAGTATTAAAGGAGGCCGTCAGGCTTTGTCCCGAGCAGTTCTTAAGAATGGTGAATACATGCTTAGGTAGGGGAATTTTTCCAACAAGATGGAAGAGGCAGAAGTTGGTATTAATACCAAAAGCCAATAAACCCCTAGATGATCCCTCATCTTATCGGCCACTGTGTATGATAGATACATGTGGGAAGTTGCTAGAGGGTGTGATCTGCCGAAGACTTGGGAATTGCGTTGATGACAGAAATGCTCTATCAGACAACCAATTTGGCTTCAGGAGGGCGAGGTCAACAGTGGATGCTATAAACGTGGTAGTAGAAACTGCTGCACGGACTATCTATGGCAGGAGTTGGAGGAATGGCACAAAGGAGTACTGTGTAGTTGTGACGCTGGATGTGAAGAACGCGTTCAACACAGCGAGCTGGGTGCATATTGTTGATGCTCTAACTCGATTGGACATCCCAGAATATCTGATAGGGATAGTGCAGGATTATTTCCGGTATAGGGAATTGATCTATAGTACAGATGCGGGTATAAGGAAACGTAGGATTAGTGGTGGTGTTCCCCAAGGATCGATACTTGGACCATTGTTGTGGAACGTAATGTACGATGGAGTACTAAGGTTGAGGTTACCTGAGAGAGTGCAGATTGTGGGATTCGCAGACGATAAAGCGCTGGTGTGTGAAGCTAAGGAATTGCTGGAGGCAGAAACCATTGCAAATGCCAGCGTACAATTAGTAAAGTCCTGGATCACTGCAATGGGATTGACTCTAGCTGATCATAAAACCGAAGCGGTTTTGATTAGTAGTCGTAAGGCTAGGGAAACTATTACCCTCAATGTTGGCACCTGTTCCATAGAATCAAAGGCATTTCTGAAATATCTGGGTGTGATGATTGACACACGGCTATCTTTTCGCGAGCACTTGCGATATATAGCATCCAAAGCATCAGGGACCTGTTTGGCGCTATCTCGGATCATGCCAAACACGAGAGGGCCAAAGTATCTTCAGAGGAAACTGCTCGCTGGAGTAGTAAGGAGCATTATCCTATATGCACACCCGGTATGGTCAGACTCACTTAGATATTCCACATATGTGGGGCTGGTATGCCCTGTGTATAGGCTAGCTGCTTTAAGAGTATGTAGTGCATTTCGGACAGTGTCGGACGAGGCGGCTTTTATCATTGCGGGTATGATCCCTATCGATTTAGAAATCATGAATAGGGATAACTCTGATTTATGTATGCAAAAATGGCAAGAACGGTGGTCAACCACTGAAAAGGGAAGATGGACTTATTCATTAATACCCGACATCAGATTATGGCTGACTAGGAAACATGGTGATCTGAACTATTACCTAACACAGTTCTTGTCTGGACATGGTTGCTTTAGGTCATATCTATTTCGTTTTAAGCACGACGACTCTCCGTTCTGTCCACACTGTGGTGGGAATGTGGTTGAGGATGCTGAGCATGTCGTCTTTGTCTGCTCACGATTCAGCAACTGGAGGTCGTATTTAGAGGAAGGCTTGGGGCGTACGATCAGCCCGGAGAATATTATTCCGACCATGCTGGAATCCTTATTGAATTGGACCAGAGTGTGTAGTTTTGTACAGCTTGTTCTGATGGAACTTCGCAGATTAGCACAGATTCGTAGGAGAGTTAGTACGTCTTAGGATTCGTTAGCTACTGACGATTAAATATGCGCATCAGTTCCGAACCTCCTTACCTAGGAACTAAGGAGGACGTAGGAATAATACTGATAATACTACCCACCCTGATGAAATGCCAAAGCTGTCCCAGGGTGGTGCTAGTGAAGTTGTCGTGGGGCCACTATTGATAGTTGCTATCATTACGTCCATAAAAAAAAAAAAATATATATATATATATATATATATATATATATACATATATATATATATATATATATATATATATATATATTTATATATATATATATATATATATATATATATATACATATATATACATATACATAAAAATATATACATATATACATCTATATATGGGGTGCTGTTGGCTGAAGTAGTAGAACACGAGACTATGAAGCGGAGGTTCGTGAGTTCGAGCCCGCGCTGAGTCATGAAATATTGTGTTGAATTCTTCTGATCAGCATTGGTGCGTGGTTGTGTTAGTTGTTGCCAGCCTGTTTCAATGATGAAGGCATAGTCACTGGTCACTGAACATAATTGGCGGCGACTGACACTATCATGTACTAAAAAGCAGAGTAACAGCACCCACCTTCGCCGGCCTTGTAGCAAAAATTAGCCGGCGAAGTAAAAGGTTGAAATAGCTACAAAAACAACTGTCTATCTTCTGATCTATCCTAATCTGTCCCCTCAATACTATCCCCTCGTTTTCAGTTCCGGCGCAATGCATTGCATATATAGGGGTCATCCCCTGAGTGCTGGTCCAAGATAAAAAAAATATATATATATATATATATGTATACATATATATATATATATATATATATATATATATATATATATATATATATATATACTTATACATAAATTAACTGAGAAAAATCTCCAAAATACAACGTTAAATAGAAAATATTACTTTATTAAAATAGGTTCGAAAACAATATATTTAAAATCATTTTAATATTTATCTAGTTATTACTTATGCTCAATATATGTGTTTTATACATATTACATATTAACGAAAACATAAAAAGGCATAAGTGGTTGTTGTATAGGCTAGTCTGATTCTTTCATTTTCTTTCATGACATATTCATTTCATGAATTATGGCTGAGCTAAGGAATCAACTGAGCTAGTGAATGAAATGAATGAATTAATTCAGTAAAGTGAGCGTAGCGGAAAAGAGCGCTCACTCAAAAGAACTGTTTTGTACAACTCTAGTTACTTTACTACTCTTTTATTTTAGAAGAAAATAAATTTTATTCCCATGAATTCATGGGCTAATTGTTCTGCTCTGCTGTGTAAGTTGAATAAAACTCATGTTGACTTTCCTTGGAATATTTATCATGTCTTTCTGAGATTTAAAAAAAAATTTCGAACAATTAGCCTATGAATCTTAATTCAATTTAATATAGCAATATAAATGTTCGTTAAAATTCTTACTACATGCAAAATTTTACTTTAATTTGAAGAATTTATAGAATATGTTATATGAATATTTTTTTATAAAATATGACAAAAATCATTTGGTTTAAAAAACCGAAACGAAGAACAACATTCAAAAACGTGATCCAAGTATAACTTCCTATTCAATCTTATCTAACATGTTTACAGCCATTATCTAACAAAATTGAATTAATTATTTTTGCCGAATGTTGGTTTTAATCAATTGACTTTTTGAAGGTAATTGATAAAAAATTTTTCTTCAAATTGTTTACTGACATGCATTACAATCATGTCAAGTGCAAATAAATATCATAATTTAGCAATAAATTTTAATTTTAAAAATCATTTTCATACGGAATTAATACAAGAGTAAATTTGTCAAAGTATAAGATCTTAATGTTAGAAACTACATACTAAAATTTAAAAAAAACACCGAAATTCACTTAGCAACATCCAAGAAATGAAAAAATGCGTTGCATGTTTAAAAAAAATATTGGCAATATATTTTTTATTGAATGTCAAAACAATTAATTATAAACAATATATTAGCAAATATATAACTAAAGCACTTTTATGAGTCTGTGTTTACACGTATTGCAAACAGACTCACATCGATAATCGCAAACTGTTTAAATTTAGTGCTTTAAACTGGGAAGCCCCATATAAGGAAAGATAGCATCAGGTTTTTTACACCACACAGCAATAAGCTGTTGCACTATTGAACTGTTTTTTTCAGTTAAAATGTTATATTAATTAAATCCCTGTTTATTTTAATGAGTTTTAGTTTACTTTTCAACAATGTTATTAACAGATTTTAAATCAAGATAACTTTAAAACAAGTAAAAACGTTATATTCGACCGGGTCGAATCTTAAATACCCTCCAAATATTTAGTAAGTGAATTTGAAATGTTTAACTTGGTGGGACAGAGTTCCTTTATATAATATCGTACGTCAACGCCCACTAAAGGGGACGGGGTTCAAAAATATGCAATATCATGTTTTCCACAGACGAACGTATGGGCATTGCTAGACCGTCTTAGACTTCATCACAATTCTCTTTGGAGGCTATAAAAACTGTATTTTGGCGGGGTCGCTCTGGCAAGGGCTGTGGGGGAAACATTTCACCTTTGTCATTAAACTCTAAAAATAAATGCTTGGGATAATTATATACAAAATTAAAATTTCTTTTTTTTATAGGGTCATTTAGTGGGCAAAGGGGGAGGAGGGGGTAGGGCAGCAACAGGCAGTCATAAAACTCTAAAGATAAATGCTTGGGATGATTATATACTAAATTTAAAAAAAAAAATTGTTTTTGGTAGGGTCATTTAGGGGGCAAAGGAAGAGGGGGGGGGGGGGGGTAGGGCAGAAATCGGCAGTCATAAAACTCTAAAGATAAATGCTTGAGATAATTATATATACAAAATTTAAAAAAACATTTTTTTTGGTAGGGTCATTTTGGGGGAAAGGAAGAGGGGGGAGGGGGGGGGGGGTAGGGCAGAAATCGGCAGTCATAAAACTCTAAAGATAAATGCTTGGGATGATTATATACAAAATGTAAAAAAAATTTTTTCTTGTATAGTCATTTAGGGGGGCGAAGGGGAAGGAGGTGGTAGGGCAAAGTAGTACCAGGTTTCGTCTCAGCTTCGTCATTAAAGCTTAAAAGTGTTATTTTTAAGGAATGTAGGCTTAAGTAAAACCATTTGTTAAATTTTTATGCTATTTTTGCCTATAATAACGCCCACTGAAGTGGACGGGGTCAAAAAATATTTTTATTTTATTTAATGGCTCCAAGTTTAAGGCGTTGGACCATATTTGACATAAAAATATATCATTTGCTTAACAAAATAACCAAAAAACTTAAAAAATTATGTTGTTTTTTCTGGGTTGGTTTAGTTCTTCTTAGGGGAACTTTTTTCCCTCTTGCCCGATTTAGCCCATCTTCGAACTTAACCTGCTCTAAGTTTTAAAATATATTTATGCCAAATTTCAAGAGTCTAGCTCTTTTCGTTTGGACTGAATAGTGATTTCCACAGACGGACGGACATGCTCAGTTCGTCTTAGATTTCATCACTGATCAAGAATATATATACTTTATGGGGTCTGAGATGGATATTTCGATGCGTTACAAACGGAATGACAAAGTGAATATACCCTCCAAGTTCTTTTTTGGAGGGTATAAAAATATGAACCTCTTTATTTATATAAATGAAATTTATTTGTTGGTGGTTAAGCAATGTCTATATGCATTTCATTGGTGCTTTACCAAATCGTCAGTAGAATTTAACCACAGTTTTGAAAAGTTAAAAAGTTTTAAAAATTTGGTAAAGCACCAATGAAATGCATATAGACATTGCTTAACCACCAACAAATAAATTTCATTTATATATAGTATTGTGACAACAATGTGTCAAATAAAAAGATTTCATAACAGTTTAATTTAGATTTTATTTTTCATTTTGCCTTATAAATACTTTTCTTGTTATCCAATGGATTTCTGATTGTATAAAGGTGTAGAAAAATAAAATAGATTCATATCGAACATACTTTATTTGTTGGTTTAGTTTTGTATGAGTTGCAAGCCTATGTTCTTGTTCTGTTGTTATTTTTGAAAATAGTTTGTAATTTACAAGTTGTGAATTCTCAGATGGTTTTCGGAAGTATATGCATAAGATAAGAGGTTTTTAACTTTTCAAAACTGTGGTTAAAGCCTACTGACGATTTGGTAAAGCACCAATGAAATGCATATAGACATTGCTTAACCACCAACAAATAAATTTCATTTATATATAGTATTGTGACAACAATGTGTCAAATAAAAAGATTTCATAACTCTTTATTTATATATTTCTTTTCAGTAAAAAAAGTGAGCACAATATTTTCTATTACAGAGCTACTAGCATCGTAGGAATAATATAAACTTTTTTTCTTCAAGCAAAACATACTGCCGGGCCCACGGAGTCGCTAGATACAGAAATTCATAACGATATCTAGTGACATCGTGGCAATTAAACAGGAAGATATATAGAGCCTAGAGTGGTAGAATATTCAACGTAGGCCCATGTTACTATTACATGACAAGTTTTTAAGCAAACCTTTTTTAATTGAATGCTGAAAATTGCAAATATTTATTATTTATTATATGAGTTTTAAATTAGTTTTTATGAAAAGTGTAACAGTATGCAGCTAGCATTTTTTTAAATTTTTAGTATCAACATAAAATTTTTATTAAGAACGTAAGAATACGAATTAAAAAAATTAATTCCTAAACTACTCGTAATCATATAAAATATAAATTATGTGGTATTGCTTTAAAAGGGAAGTGGAAACACCTTCAGAATTTGTCAACGTCTTAAGGCACGTTCACACTTGTCAAACATTTGCCCAAAAGAGCGTAACCGCTAAATACGTATGAAAACCATTTTAATTCGGCCAATTTTTTATTGAATTAAACAGTTTCCAATAATATTGGGATAGAACCTACTGTCTATTAGTTATGTATGAAACCTACCTGGATCAAAATATTTTTCATTAGTATTTGGTGGTTACACTTTTTTGAGCAAATATTTAACAATGTACCTTTAGAAAATAAACTGTCAAAATCACTTTTTGTATTGTTTTCGCGTCTATGAATTAAAAACTTATAATTGATTAATCATGAAAGATATTAGAACGTCTAAACGAGCAACTTTAGGAGAAAGCAATCACAACTTTAGGAGAAAGCAATCACAACTTTAGGAGTCGAATTGAAAAGACTTAATGAAAATGTATTCATCAAACTAGGTTCTTAACCTAACAAGTTTTTATGGTGTTTGGGTTATTACATTGGGAAGTCTCCCTAATTTTTTACTAGAGCGCCACCTGTAACGGATTGGGACCACTTGTTGCCTCTCTGTTCAACATAACCTAACCTTCACAAATTTGCTTTTACTAAATTTTAACGAAAATAAAACATAAAATTTTTATTTGACATATTGTTGTCACAATACTATTTTAAATGAAATTTATTTGTTGGTGGTCAAGCAATGTCTATATGCATTTCATTAGTGCTTTACCAAATCATCAGTAGACTTTAACCACAGTTTTGAAAAGGTGTAGAAAAATAAAATAGATTCATATCGAATATAATTTATTTGTTGGTTTAGTTTTGTATGAGTTTCAAGTCCTACTATGCTTATTCTGTTGTGATTTTTGAAAATAGTTTGTAATTTACAAATTATGAATTCTCAGATGGTTTTCGGAAGATTGTGCATAAGATAAGAGGTTTTTAACTTGTCAAAACTGTGGTTAAAGTCTACTGATGATTTGGTAAAGCACCAATGAAATGCATATAGACATTGCTTGACCACCAACAAATAAATTTCATTTAGAAAATAAAACATTTGTGTGAAAAATAAATATGTATTGTAAAACGTTTACTTAATTTTTGTTGTTGGCCGGATTGTTCCATAGGCCTTATGAATCGGCTTTGCGTGTATAAAATAGCACAGGTGGTAAAATTATATTGTCCTGACAACATCTTAATTAAATTTAAAGAATATTTTAAGCTAGACCAAAAAGTTTTCTAGAAATTCTATATTTTTTTTAGAATATGTTTTTTTAATTAACACCTTCAACCATTCCAAATCAAAATAGGACTCGCTATTATTTTTCCTAAAAGTTAAATTTTTGGGGCCAAGTTGCAAGTTTCTTTTCTCTCATACTGATTTTTAGAATTAAATTAAAAAACTATTTTAAATGACTAAGATGAAAATTGTTAGTTAAGCTTAAGTTCAAATCGTCTGACTAATCATTTTTATCTCAGTAATAATAGTTTCCTTAGTATCATTTCTAAAGAATCAATATGGAAAAACTATCTTTAGATCCTTTCATTATTTAGAAAAAATAAAAATTTGAATTTTAAGTATTTCCGTCACTGGGTTTGAGGATTATATATGTATGTATTTATATGGCAAGCCAATAACTCAACTCTACAAATATATTTTCGTTCTTTGTCCCAAACTCCACATTTCTTTTTTTTTTTATCTAAGACCAGCAGTCAGGGGATGACCCCTATATATGCAATGCATTGCGCCGGAACTGAAAAGGAGGGGATAGTATTGAGGGGACAGATTAGGAAAGATGAGAAGATAGACAGTTTTTTTTGTAGCTATTTCAACCTTTTACTTCGCCGGCTAGTTTTTGCTACAGGGCCGACGAAGGTGGGTGCTGTTACTCTGCTTTTTAGTACATGATAGTGTGAGTCGCTACCAATTATGTTCAGTGATCAGTGACTATGCCTTCATCATTGAAACAGGCTGGCAACAACTAACACAACCACGCACTAATGCTGTTCAGAAGAATTCAACACAATATTTCATGACACAGCGCGGGCTCGAACTCACGACCCTTCGCTTCATAGTCTCGTGTTCTACTACTTCAGCCAACAGCACCCACAAAGTTATGAGTTTTCGGTTCATTAAGCACAACAACGAAAAGAAAATACCTTGTTATGCCCTCCAAAAAAGAATATAGAGTGTATATTCACTTTGTCATTCCGTTTGTAATGCAGCGAAATATCCATCTGGGACCCCATAAAGTATATACATTGTTGATCAGTGATGAAATCTAAGACGATCTGATCATGTCCGTCTGTCCGTCCGTCTGTGGAAGTGTAATGATAAGCAAATTATATATTTTTATATTAAAGAAGGTCCGACGCGTAAATTTGGGGCCATAAAATAAAAAAAATAATTTTTGGACCCCACCCTCTTTAGTGGGTGGTACTTAAGCCTACATTGCTTAAAAATAACATTTCTAGACTTTAATGACGAAACTAAGACGTAACCTGGTACTACTCTGCCCTACCCCGTCCTCCCCCTTTGCCCCCTAAATGACCCTGTAAAATAAAAAAAAAAAATAAAAAAAAAAAAAAATATATATATATATATATATATATATGTATATATACATATATATATATATATGTATATAAATTGTTAATTTTTTTAACAGGCTTAAGTTCGAATCTTGCATGACTGCAAATTATTTTTTGTTATTTTATTAATAAATGAATTTGTTTAAATTCCATTTATTTTTTTTATATTAAGATTGGAATATTAAGAATATTTTTTAATAATCATCAAACCAGCAGAACGGATCAGTACTGATTTCGAGGCCGCTACGCCATCTCATCAGCGTTCTTTGTTCAATTTTTCCACTTTTGCAAGTGGTGCTAGTTAGTAGGAATATCAACTATTTAACCAATATTTTAACGAAAATTGAATATGAGAAGTTATCACATTCATATTATTAAGTTATTACATTTTGGTTAGTACGAAATTCCCCAACCCTGACGATTAATATTCCAAATATTCCAATATCTCTTTTGCTTTTTCCAGAGCCATCGGCTGCTGATAGGTAAAGCTTCTTTGTTATTTATGTTCAAGTAATTGAATTTAGTTGTCAATTTACTTTGAACAAGTGCGCGTGCCCCCGCAATGTTTTAAATTATGTATGAATTTTTATTAGTCGAACTTTTTCTTTATGTAAATTGTTAATTTTTTTAACAGGCTTAAGTTCGAATCTTGCATGACTGCAAATTATTTTTTGTTATTTTATTAATAAATGAATTTGTTTAAATTCTATTTATTATTTTTATATTAAGATTGGAATATTAAGAATATTTTTTATATGTATATATATATATATTTTTTTAAATTTTGTATTTGATTATCTCAAGCATTTATTTTTAGAGTTTTATGACAAAGGTGAAATGTCTCCCCCACAGCCCTTGTCAGAACGACCCCGCCAAAATACAGTTAAAAATTTTAAATTTACTTAGTAAATATTTGAAGGGTATTTAAGATTTGACACGGTCGAATATATTTCGTTTTTACTTGTTTTTTAAATAAATATAGTAATAACACTCATTTTTGAATTTGTTTTATAAATTTAAATTAATTAGCAATAGTTTTGTTTGAGTTTTGGTGTTTTATTTATTATTAACGATTTATTTAGATATTTCGCCAACCATCCGTTAGGAAATTATTTGGAAATAATAAATAATTTCCTGTCGAAGCTAACCGATGGTTGGCGAAATATCAATATCAATATAAAAATATCAATATAAAACCTCAAAACTCAAATAAAACTTTACTTGTTAAAAAGAAAAAGGTTAAAATAATAAAAAGAAAAAATTTAAATTAATGTTAATACATTCAAAAATTTCGCGGGATGATAGTGGGGTGTTTACGTTCAAAAAGTGCCGCCAGATTTCACTCGAGTAACAAATAACGATCAGAGGGGTTATTGTGTAATTCGATTCGAAAAGAAAACTGTTCGAATTTGTATTCTATTAACATTAAGATTCAAAAGCAATTGCTATCGAATCGAATTATACAGTAACCCCTCAGGTCTTTTGTACAAGTCTATAAAAACTTAAAATGTCATCGCGGAAGTGTAAATATAATGTTGATGTATTTTTTATATGTGACAAATTGATTTAGGTTCGAGACGTAAAATTTGAGCTAAAGACATCTCAGATTTTCTGTGAATACATCTCATATTCTCAAATCACAAAACTGCAAAAAGTTGGTTGAGGGTATGCTAAACAATTTTACGGTTATTTAGATAAAATTGAACTGTCTTGCTTAAAATTTAAAAACTAGCCAGAACGGCAGGGATTATGTTTGAGTTTTGTTAAGAGAAAGAATTTGTGAACTTAAGAGATATAGCAAAAGCGTGCAGTTTTAATTATTTTCCACTTTTTTGTAAGACATTTTACTAAATAGTAAAACTCACTAAAAAGTTGTATCATCTTCAATTAAAACCACAGAATTTGAAAAATCTTATTCTATTGGTCGGTCGCCTAATATAAAAGCAAACTTTTTCATGCCACACATTCTTTTCACCTAATTATAATCTAACCTATCGAAGCTCAATTCTTTAAAAATAAAAGTCAAATTTGTTGTCCGGTGTAATAAACAAGCTCGGGATTTGTGCTTTTACTATTATGGAAAAAAAATTTACAACAATATTTTTATTTAGGTAAGTATTGATATTCCAAACTTAAATCAAAAGAAGCTCTTATTTCTTACCCTCGTAGATTTCGTTGGCGAATATTTCTAAACTACATAAACATAAGATATATTCGCACTCGTTAATTATTTGCCCAAAAACGTAAGAACTAAATACTGATGGAATACAGACAAGTGCTTATTAAGTTAAACAGTTTATTTATATATGAAACTGTCTTAGTTAATAAACACGGCAAAGTATTTTTAGTACCTATTTAGTGGTTACGCTTTTTTGGGCAAATATTTGACAAATGCGAACTTCTCTTTATAGTACTCAATAAAAAAGTTCAAATAAGTATTTTTGCAAAAATTAGTTTTATGATTTCGAAATTATTCACCAACTTATTATGTAAAAAAAGCCAGAAAATAGGCTTGTGTAAAATTTTGCTTATAGTACATATATGAAAATGTATGATAATCAGACCACCCTGCAGAATTGTTATTATTTTTTGTTTTCAAAATCAAGCCCTGTCGTCTTTACAATCTCATTTGTCCTAGATTTTGCAACACGTGTAGGTATTAATATAATTTTTTTTAAATTTATTCGCGTATATAAAATGGTTTTTTTTTTTTTAAATTGCTTAGAGTATATTTACTTATATTTTTAGAAAATTGGTTGAAACAGTGCTATATTAAAAATTTTGTTAAAAAGTTATTCAAATGGTATTAATATTAATGTGCTTTTGCAAAAGTTTGCTACAATCATTGGTATGACATTTTAAAAACAATCAGCCTGACGAAGTTTTTATTGCACTCATTTGTACCCATTTAAGATGGCTTGCCCTGTGTGCCCAGCTAAATTTAAATTTCCATAAATATTTGAACTCAACTTCGGTTTTGTTATCAACTATTGTCGCAAATGGTAGATGGATGAATGAATCACTTTTAACTTTGTTTGCCTTAAAATATTTTATTTTATTTTTGTTAGTAGTAAATTTTTTCTTAGTATTTATTATTAGTTCAAGAATAATTAATTTGTTTGTACTCACTTTATACTTTGACGATTATTCATGAAGTCTGCTAAGAAACTAACTGGCGGACTGTGACTAAAAATTGGTGGACTATGTGAAATCATATTGACTGACTTTTAATTTACTGTTTATGTTGATAATTGTCACATAGAAGCATACGTTGTTGTTCTTATGCCGCTGTTATTGTGCTGAGGTTTTCTTCTTAATTTTTAAATTAATACAACAAACAAGTGATACGATTTTTTCTTATGCAGAGCAATAAAAAGAATTTTAAATAAAAATAATCACAGTTTATACTATATGCCTTCTGTTGTAATTTTTATAGAAAACTATGCCTAAAAATAAAGTAAAAGAGAAAACAATACAAATTGATTAATGACGAGAAAATTTGTGCAAGCAAATTATAAACTACTTAAGAGTACATAAATGACAGTCACATATTTGGAGGATTCACACTGTAGTCATAAAGTTATGTCATAAAATAATAGCATGAAATATATGACTAGTGTGAACAACCCGTCATAACTTAGTGTGCTATTTCAAACATCGATCAGCTAATAAGAAAACAACACATTTGTAATTAGATGTTATCAAAGCAAAAGATAATTAAGATAATTGTAATACAGTTGTTTGAAAACGCCAAAAAGTCTAAAAACTCCATTTCTATTTAAAATTATTAAATGTGTCTTCTGGTGCAGAAGAATATATAAATGAATTTGTATGCACATATACAGTTGCTGCCTTGATATGACCTGAATAAATTTTATTTTGCGGCGGCATACGGAAAAACATTCAGTGGCTGCCAGCTACCTAAGTTAAACGAGAACAATTTTTCACATGTATATATTTAGTTTTTGCGATTTAGTTCTCTTTTAATATTTTTTATGATATAAAAATGTGATTAACTGTAGACATATACATATGTACATAGGTATGAATAATTTTTTAGCATTATTTTAGTTGTGAATCATATATAAGTAACGGCGGCAAACATATACTATCGCCTTCTCTGCTAAAGATTTTCTGCCGTTCGACTATAGAGCTATTTATGCCAAAAAAAAAGAACAATCCTGAAAGAGTGCTATTATTTTTTACCTTTTTTGTATGCAGCACAAAAACAACTTTCTTAAACTGATCTAAAATATTCCGACTTTATGACAATATGACTAAATAGCACGAAGTGTGAATACCCCAATTATTTAGTTTAATAATTGAATGACTTTAAAGAGTTGAATTTAGGAAATACATATATTGAAGGTATATTTCAAACATTCATAGAACTACTAACCTTAATTATTTTAAGAATAGAAGTATGAAATTATATGTTAAATATAGCTAAGTTTAGTGATTTTTTTTTTTGTTAAGGAACTTGTTGCAATTTATTTTTATATATCACGGTTTATTCAATATAGATATATTTTAAATTATGCTTTAAAATTTTTTATATCTTTTTATTTTTATAAATGATCACGCAGCTGATGTGTGTTACTTTTTCTTGATACACGTTTCATTAAATTATATTAAAAATTTTTACTTGATTCTTTTACTAAGGAAGTGATTCTTTTATTTTCATTAATTTATTTGTATTAACTTATGAATGGTTTTATGTTTGTTATATAGTTTTTGTTGTAACTAGAGTTGATTTGTTATTATCAATGTCACCTTTTTCGGCAGTTGTTGTAAATTTCTTTTCGAATAAAACTTCAACAAATAACAATCCCGTTAATTAAGTGTTATAAATGCTTTAATTCATCACACATACATAAATTAATGTAACAACATTTAAACACAGATATTTTTTGTTATTTCTCCTTGTTTGAAGCAACACAAATATGTTATTATTTTTAAAAAGTTATTCACGCTGTGACGCGCTTGCTTGCCTGTTTGGCTGCTCGACAACGAATGATCGTTTCTTTGCCAACAATTCAACACGTTGAAAATTGGAAATGCCAAAAACACAGGCAACAACAACTACACTTAAAACTTGTTGTGAGCGGTTTGCTGCTATTTAAACATGTATTGCTTATGTTGCCTCTAGAGTTGCCGAAGTCGTTACACCATTATATTACACAACCAAAACCATGATTCTCTCTTCTGTACCTGTGACATATCATTTGGATTATGTGAGGTGTTGTATTAATAAGATAGAGACGACTCATGAAACAAAGATATACAAAATAGCGCATTGCGTAGGTCCTTTAACTTTGTAGAGAGATCAGCTGGTTTTGCTGACGTCAAAGTAGCAGAAAAGATAATTTGCAAAATGTGTTTGTATTGTGTGCTATTTAAATAAAAAAATTAATAGGGGGATTCACATTGTAGTCATAAAGTCATAAAATGATAGAACGAAATATAAGACAAGTGCGAATAACCCGTCATATCTTATATGCTATTTCAAACATCGATCAGTTGATAAGATACCAACACATTTGTAATTAGCTGTTATCAAAGCAAAAGAAAATTAAGGCAATTGTAATAAAGTTGTTTGAAAATGAGAAAAACTCCATTTCTATTTAAAATGATTAAATTTGTCTTCTGGTGCACAAGAATATCTCAATGAATTTGTATGTATAAACTAAAACAGCTGCTGCCTTGATATGGCCTGAAATTTTTTTTGCGGCGGCATACGGAAAAACGTTCAGTGGCTGCCAGCTACGTAAGTTAAACGAGAAAAATTGTTCACTTGTATTAGGTATATTTAGTTTTTGCTATTTAGTTCTCTTTTAATTTTTTCATGTTACAAAAATATGATTACAGACGTATATTTAGGTATGAACGATTTTTTTTGCCGTTTTTTAGTCGTGAAACATACAGTATGCAAAATCCATATTCGTATACCCTTAGTAGGATAAGTTTTTACGCAATATTTTAAAATATATTGCGAACTATTCAGTAATTCATTATATAATATTTAATAAATACAATTTTTTTATTTATATTCTAATAAAATAACTTTGAGTTTTAATATATTCCAATAAATAATTGGGGTTTCACACTTTTTGCTATTAATAATTTTGAATAGAAATGGAGTTTATTACAATTATCTCTTGCTTATATAACATCTAATTACAAATGTGTTGTTTTCTTATCAGCTGATCGATGTTTGAAATAGCATATTAAGTAATGACGGGTTGTTCACACTAGCCATATTTTTCGTGCTATTATTTTATGACTTTATGACTACAGTGTGAATCCCCCAAATGTATTTTAATTATTTCTTTTCTTTTGATAATTATTAAGAAGGTATATGGATTTTGCTTACTGTATATATGTAAGTAGCGGCGGCAAACATATGCTATGGCCGTCTCGCATAAAGATTTTCAGGCGTTCGTCTCAGATCTCTAGAGCTATTTTATGACAAAACAAACACATACCTGAAAGACTGTACTATTTTATGACTTTTTTGTATGCAGCACAAGAACTTTTTTGAACTGGTCTAAAATATTATGACAATATGACTACTCCAAATGATTTTAAAGTTTAAGTTGTGAAAAAATATTTCACTAATAAACATGAATTGCAACAAAAGCAACAAAGGAAAAGCTTCTGACTGGTTTTTTGCTTTCCCATCAGAACGTACACGTCGAAAGAAGTGGATTAGCATCTGTGGCCGTAGGAAATTTAATCCAAATACTTCTCCGTAACAGAAAGAATGCTGAAGGATGACGTAGTTCCAGGTATAACCATTGCGAATATCGAAAAGAATGATTTGCACGAAGAGCGCTCTCGAAGATGTGAACGGAGGAAGATTGGAAAAATTTTTGATATATAAAATAGTTTTAGTTAGCAAAAAAAAAACCAACAACGTCAATTACCTTTTTGGTTACTTTTATGTATAAAAAAATTTCAATTTCCCAACCCTACAAGTGAAATTTTAATTTTTAAAATATTTTTTATCAATGCAAATCTGCATGAGGTATAAGGTGTTTTGTTTAAGAAAAACTTAAATTTTGTAACCAGTTTGGTTATTATATGTACTACAAAATATTGCATGTACCAAAAAAACTTTAATTTTCACAACCCTGGAAGCGAACTTTTAATTTTTTGTTTTGTTTTTATCAGTGCAACGCTTCATGAGGTATAAAGTACTTTTTTTTAAAGAAAAATTTTAAATATTTAAGCATTTTGGTCACTTTCATGTACTATTATATAATATATTGTCCATCCCTGGATTCAAAATTTTATTTTTTATTTTTTAATTTTTGATACCAATTTTGTTCTTCCTAAATTATAATACAGGCTTAAAAACAATTTGAATTTAAATTTTGGAAGCAAACTTTGAATTAAAAAAATTTTTTTTGGCCAATGCAAATCGCCATGACGTATAAAGAGGTTTTGTTAAAGAAAAGCTTAAAATTGTTAACAATTTTAGTTACTACATGTACTACAAAATACGAAATGGGCTGGAAAAAAAATTTTAAATTTTCCATCCCTGGAAATTTTTTTTTCATTTTTTTAGTTTTTAATAGACCATTGAGGCTTCCCAACGCAAGAAATAGGTTTAATTTACAAACATTAAGGAAAATAATTGATTTTTGGTATAAATTTTGCGTCGAGAAATAGGTGTAAGCTTCCCAGCTCTAGAACCATACTTCGGATCTTTCTGAATTTCAATAGTAGTCTATTTAAGTTCATTTCCAATCAAAAGGTGCAAAGACAAAGTCTCTAGCTCTTCTAGGGGCTTGGAAAAACTGTACAGACGGACGGGCATCGCTCAATCGTCATCGATATTCATAAGGATCCAGAATATATGTATATACTTTGTGGGGTCCTATATTGATATCGAAGAAATTACACACGGAATGACAAACCTATATACACCCTTTCACTTTTTTCTGAAGGGTATAAAAGTTTTCTCGGAACAAATTTTTTGTTCCGAGACATATTTCTGATTCCTTCAGTAGTTATATTAAAGAGTTAGTAATTAAGGAAAATAGCATACTACTCTCTCTCAGCTACTTTCAAAGTAATATTATTTACATATGTATGTGTGTTTGCACGTACATATATATCTTTAATTCATGTCCTTGGTATTTAGCTAATGATCTTACACTAACTAGATAGAGGTAAGTTAAAGAAAATGTCAGTCTTCTCTGCAGTAAAAATTAAGGCCCTTTCACTTTTTTCTGAAGGGTATAAAAGTTTTCTCGGAACAAATTTTTTGTTCCGAGACATATTTCTGATTCCTTCAGTAGTTATATTAAAGAGTTAGTAATTAAGGAAAATAGCATACTACTCTCTCTCAGCTACTTTCAAAGTAATATTATTTACATATGTATGTGTGTTTGCACGTACATATATATCTTTAATTCATGTCCATGGTATTTAGCTAATGATCTTACACTAACTAGATAGAGGTAAGTTAAAGAAAATGTCAGTCTTCTCTGCAGTAAAAATTAAGGCCCTAATTGTGTAAATCACAATAACAAAATATCAAATATCTTTACTCTCTTGCTTTTGCATACAAACAAATTTTGAAAATTTCCAATATTTGATTGTGTTCTATCAATTTCATTGCCGCGGAGTGATATATAAAATTTTGGCCTAAATCTCTCAGCTACTCTGGCAGTAATTTCATGTGAATGTGTATGTATGCGTGCAGTGAATATTTTCATAATTCTTGTCCTTGTAATATTACCTACTGATGTTGCTGAGGTGTAAATATTTAATATCTTCAGATATTACTTAACCAGTTAGATTTAGTTAATGAGTAGATTGACATACTCTCCAGAAAACTTAATTCTTTCCAGTTCTCTCATGTATATATGTGCATTTCTTTAATTTATGCCCTTTATTAAGGGTATTGCCAATTGTGTGCTAAAACATGAAATCTTAATGAGAAATGGATTGCATAAAGAGATTGCATTGTCTGTACCTACAATATTGAGGTTACCTTTTCATTTACTCTCAATGTAATTTTTGGTACGTATGTATGTAACATATTATGTGTGTATGATATACGAGTATGTATGTATACTATATGAATAATGCATGTCCTTCACATTTTATATTAATAAATTAGAGACAATTAATGAAAACGCCATGCAATTCTGCGGAAAACATTTACGCTTTCATCTAATGTCGATATAATTTTATGTACGTAGTTATGTGCCAATGTATGTATATTTTGTTAATTCATGTCCTTAATGTATTAGCTAATGACGTAATTGAGCAGCATATTCTTAACTTTTTCAGAAATTATATTAACCAGAAGAACCCAGCGAGAAAATAAGGAATATATATCATAAATAACCAAACAAAATAATGTATTAATTTCGAAAGAATAATAATATATTCATTAGAATTGAGAAGGTGAAAATATAATCAAGAACGAATTTTTTAGATAATTATGTATGTAATCAATTCCTTATTTTCACGCTTGGCATTTACCTATTTATTACCACGTACATATATTCCCACATTTGCAGAATGAGAAATGTTTATGATCATAATAATTACATACATGGGTATACATAAGTACAATCACTTATTCCATACGAGAATTACTTAATTAGCTCGCAGGACACAATAAAGTAATTTATTACAATCCTAGGACATCTTCGGTATTAATAATAATGAATTGTGGACTCAATTATACCAGCTATCCTCTGCGTTCTCGGTTCCTATTGATAACATGTTCCCGCTGCGTAATTAATGAAAATATCAATCTGCTCTGGAGAAAACATTAACTCTTTCTTATGTATGTACATTTGTGTGCATATTTTGTTAATGTATGTATATCCTTGATATATCAGGTAATAAATATGCCTAAGGTGTGTGTTTCTAATATCTTCTGAAGTTATATTAACAAGGTAGAGAAAATTACATGATGAAAATCACATGCAATTCTGCTGAAAAAATTTACTCTCTCAATTACACTTAATGAAATTTTATTCATATGTATATATTTTGTTAATTTATATCCTTGATATATTAGCTAATGATGTGGCTGAAATGCACGTTTTTATTTGCTTCAAAAGATTACGAACAGGTCAGAGATAATTAATGTAAATGTCATACTACTCTAAAGAAACATCAACTCTTTTCACTGTTCTCAAAGTAATTTCAGTTGCTGGCCTACCATCGACACACCCACCAGTGTTAGTTACTTACATATAATATAGACATTTAATATGTGCAAGTCGTTCGAAATCCACTGGCATTGGTACTAGTGACTCACTAGTACATTTCAGTAATTTTAGTCGACACTTTTAGTACTTTTCGGAAATAGGTGCCTATTGTTTAGTTATTTCTTAACTAAAACAAAATAAGTTGAATTTTTGTAAACCACTGATTTTATTTGTAAAATATCTCTAAATACTAACATGACAGTGGTGATAATAAGATAAGATAATAAGTATGCAGCCTAAGTGAATATAAAACAATTTTTGAGTGAGATAATATGTATTTGAAAGAAAACATTACAGCTAAGTTAGGCTAAACTATGTTTAAACATATATAATGAAAATGCATAGTTTGTCAACTTTTGAAGTTTTATTAGGCACTAATTCGTAAAAGTCGGTTTTTTTATATATTAAAATAAAAATAACTTAATAATTCATTTCAGTGATCTGCCGTAGCCAAAACTTTTTTTGCTCATCAAAGGCAAATTTAAAAACATGATGACGCCAAACATTCATCAAAAGTGGTGACTTGTGGACACTCATCCCCAGAAGGAGTAAATGAAAATATATAAGCATAAAAAGGGACGTTTTAGTTATAGCACACTTAAATATGTTAAGATCTCTAGAAATTATTTGAATTTGCACCACTTCAAGTTTGCAATTCTTTAGAAGCTCCATTTTCACTATTATGAAAAGTCATGAATGAAACTTGCTACAATAGCTTACAAATAGGAATACAAATATTTATATATGCAGACTTGTGTCCCTGCATGGTCCCGTGCTAATCGAAATAGAAAACATTTCCTTCTTCAGAGTCAAATAAACTTATGTATGTATGTATATCAATCGATTCAATACCATTTAATAGCGCCATTTAATATATGTATACCGCATAATTACCATAGAAATGGGCAACACTGATTCGTTGGCTCCCAACACATACATATGTACATTGATATGTACAATGTACAACATATATGTATATATATTGTACATACATATATATTGTACATGTATATAGTACTGGTATACAATTTTATACAGAGCAACTGCGAATACGGTGCATATAATGGAGTAAAGTACAATTAAATTGCTAACACGACTGAGAAAGATCGAGCAAAACCCCCAGTAGTTAAAAGCGAAAGAGGAATTTTCTTCTTATTCTCTACGATTCTTTGTTATTATTTATGTAAATGCCCACAGCAAAAAAAAAATAAAATAAATATAAAAAGAAAAAACGCACACTCAGAAATAAAAAATGAAACAAATAAAAAATATCTGAGACAAATCTCTTCATATCCATTGTTGTTATGGTACATGGGTACTGCATAAAGTACCGCTGAACGTACTTTTGCATGACAATTTTCCTATTTTACTTAAAACCTATTAATAAGGTCTAACTTGGTGGGTTAATATCCAATAGTTATGTGGACCGTGTTAGTAGACTTTAATTCGGCTTACGAGAATATATTATAGGAATTTTCAAACTCATAAAGCATGAACCATAAAAAAAGCCTTTTGCATAATTGTATGGTGTATCATATCTTAATATGGACAGCCTCACATAGTAGAGAAATCAGGTGCATAACGAATAAGAAACGTGCTCAGGCATGCATGGAATTATATATTCACGTAAACAGCATGAAGTATATTATCTGTGATATTATCTGTGCAACTGTAAACCCTGTGATGTGAGAATTGTCGAGCATTCGGTGATTTTTAGATGTTCGTATTCACCATTTAGGTGAATATTTCTGGAATGTTTCATAAGTAAAACATAAAATACAATAATAATAGTGATAATAATAATAATAATAATAATAATAATAATAATAATAATAATAATAATAATAATAATAATAATAATTATAATAATAATAATAATAATAATAATAGTAATAACAAATATAATTGCATAAAGCGTACAAGAAATTTTAAATAAATTGCAAGAGAAGTTAAAAAAGTTTCTTTACTTTAATTGAAGAACGAATAATAGCAACTGGTTACAACATTGATTTTTCCTACAAAGATCAATATTTCAAAAAATTGCTTACATTACACGTAATTAGAGTTAGGTGGAACCACTTCTTTCGTTCGTGCTAGAAAAAACTCTAGAATCAAACCCATTCATATTACATTGAATTAGTCATAAGGTTTTGAGTTAGATGAGCGAATGAAAATATTCGATCACAGTCTGACTACAATTTCGTATCGATTTTTTGAATAAGTAAATCTTTGAAAAAAAAGTATGGATAACGGTTGCCCTTAAAGGCCATCCCTACAACTTCACGCTAATTTTTAAGCGCTAAAATGACGTTGTTTGATTCCAAAACTGTTTTAACTTTAACAAAGTAGTTGATGTAGTTGCCCGATACCTATTCAAAAAAAAATCGAGAACACTAATTGATCACGTATATAAATTCGGAGTGTTTTGAAAAATTCACTTTTCATGGTATTTCACGAACTCGTTAACCCATATTGACATGCTTGGTTTTTGGTTATAAAAAGCTGATCCGTGGAATCGATCAAAACAGCTGCTTAAAAGTTATTCTAAAAAAAGTTTAGTGTTTTTATATTTCTCGAAATTTACAGCAAACTTCGATTTCCAATTCATTGGAAATCGAAGTTTGAAAGAAAACTTTGCAACGCGACTAGCTTACGCTGCGATTACACATGCAAGTAGTGGCATGCCATTGTTGTATACGTATTATCAACGAAAAATTATTCGAAATAGTCGAATCTCATGCAATTTGCTTTTCTGTCTACACGTGCCATTCTTAGTTCATTTTCAAAATGTCGTCCAAGCGTAAACTTCGATTTTGATTCCATTTCAACTTTTTGTTTTGTTTGTTATGTAGAGTTACCGAGTTCACCATATAGGCGCATTTTTGGGAAAAAGGTTAGCATATATTATTATTAATATTATTTTAATAATATTAGTGCTCTTTAATTAACAAACTTGCTATTTTTTATGCAAATTTCAAAAAATACTGCATAATAATATATTAAATAAGTTAAAACTTTAATTACAATTTTACTGTAATCCAGAAAGTTTGCATTACATTCTTGGCAGGGTAACATTGATTATCGTTTTGACATTTAGTAGCAGGCAAGTGCCAAATTTTTACTCGCATGCAAAATTAGCTGCCACTGGATCTGCCACTAGAAAAAATTTATGTGTATTAGTAAAAAGTTGTAAGTGTATTGAATTTTTCGAACTCCCAGTGGCATGTGAAAACGATAAGTTAGCTGGAATACTAATTGATCAGATATATACCGGTTCCAACTCACAAGAAATTTAAGTTTGAAGGAACTCTTTGAGACGCGGCTAGTTTGGTTGGGATCGGTTCAGCATCTCAAAAGTTATAAGCGGGTCACATACTTACACACATAGACACACATGCATACAGACACAGTGATGGCTTCTCAGGAGTAGTCAGGAAAGCTTCCTAGGAACTCAAATCGTCGAGATTTGATGAAAACTGAGTTTCTACAAAACGGGTCAAAACTCATTAACTTCCCACTTTTTTTTAAATTTTCAATTTTCTTAGCGGGAAATTAAAAAATATAATTGACAATTTTGTAGGCATTCATTTATTACAGGAATTTGTATTTTATCGTTTAGTATTTGGGGAACTACTTATAAACTTTAATGTACGCGAAGTTTTTTTAATACAAAATTTTTCATACATCATTTTGTAGACGTTAAGAGAGCCCAAAATAAATGTCTTTAAATTTTACTTATAATACTCGTGTTCGAATTCGTAAATATCAAAAATCGACATTCGGCACTTTCCTAATAAACACATACATATGTATGCACATAGAACCTGTTAAACCTCTGTTATTAGTAAGTCAAAATTTGTATGCCATTGGAGAGGAAATTTTCTTAAAATTGCGTAAAAAATTTAAATTTGATATAGATCTATTTTATTTTTCTACTTCTATAGAACAGGATGTGTTTCTTGTGGTTTTAAAAGTTTCTTATATATGTAATTCTCAATAGATTTTTGAAAGTTGGTGAATAAGCTGAGAGGAACTACTTACAGAAAGTGGAGAGTTTTCCGGTACATATTTCTTATAGCCTTCACAAAAAAGTGAAAGGGTATACATATATATATATATATATATATATATATATATATATATATTTGTCACTCCGTGTGTAAGTTCCGCAATATTAGCATGGGACTCCATAAGTATATATATTCTTTTGGATCCGATGACGAATAAGCGATGTCCGTCTGTCAGTCCGTTCATCTATCTGTACGTGAAATCGGTTTACCCAAGATCGCAGAAGATCTTGGATCTGACGAACTGTAAATGAATTTAAATAGAATGGTATTGAAATTCAGGAAAATCCAAAATATGATTCCAGAGCTGGGAAGGTTACACCTATTTGTGGACGCAAAATAACCTAGTAAAAATCATTTGTTTTTTGTTCTTTGCTAATTAAATCTACATATTTGATACTTTGGAATGAATTAAATTTGTATTAAAAACTAGTAAACATTTTTATTTCATGAATGGGATATTTAATTTTTTGGTACATAAAGGGGTCTCCGATGTTTATTTCGCTGCGGTACAAACGGAATGACAAAGTGGGTATACCCCCCCCATATTCTTTTTTGGGGGGTATAAAAAGACTTAGTTTTGTGGAAAATATTTTCAAAAAGCATGAAAACAAAATAATATTTCCAATATTTTGCTTCATAAGAACCACAAAAATTTTCTAAATCAATTTTTTTAAAAATTGTAATTGTTGCACAGGTCTCTAGCAATAATTTGGCTTTTACAGATTTAAAAATACCATTTTGTCGACGAGATATAGTCAAAAACCCATATAAACAATATGCTGAAAATCGGCATTTGACTGCAAAGTTCGAAGGTCGATTAAAAAAAACTCGAACTAACATAAACAAACCGCCGCGATACGGGTCTTCTAATTTAGCCTCTATTTTCACCCCTCACTCTCAGAGTCGACCTAACTTTTGCTGACTTGAATTTGTTCCACAGTGCTATTTTATACGTTTTAAGAGTTGCATTAGTAAAAAAAGAAAAAAAATTAAAAATTCGTTTCCAAGGGTTGGGAAATTGATATTTTTTTTAAAGTAATCAAAAAGGCAACTGACGTTGTTTATTTTTTGGTAATTACAACTCTTATATAATTCAGGAAGAAAGAAATTGGTATTAATAATATAAAAAGTCTAAATTTCGATCCCAGTGTTGGACAATTCAATTATTTTTTGGTGCAACTGACGTTGTTTATTTTTTGGTAATTACAACTCTTATATAATTCAGGAAGAAAGAAATTGGTATTAATAATATAAAAAAGTCTAAATTTCGATCCCAGTGTTGGACAATTCAATTATTTTTTGGTGCATAAAAGTGACCAAAGAAGTTAATAACTTTGAATTTTTTATGAAATTATTTTATACTTCACTAAGATTTGAACTGCTATTAAAAATAAAACAAAACAACTAAAAGTGCTGTATCCCTCACAGTTGTATATCTTCTTTCTTCCTAAAACAGAATATAGGTTTAATTAAAAAAACCAAAACGTTGTTACCAGTTATTTTCATATTTAAGAAAAAGCAAAAATTTTTCGGCTATGTTTGACTATTGTTATTTCTAATACTTCTGAACTTCTTTCAAAAATATGTTCAATTTACAAAATCCGTTTCAATTACCCCAAAAGTTCTAATTGTCCAACCGCAGGAAAGTCTTTTAGATTTGTTTGGTTTTTAATACCAACTTACTTCTTCCTGATATATAAGTAGGTATAATTCATCATAAAAATCAAAAATAGCAAATTATATTGTTACTTTTATGTATCAAAAAATTTAGATATTCCAACCATGAAATTGGATTTTTAATGTTTTTGGTTTTAATACCAATTTAACTCTTTCCGAAGTATAAAAAATATTTAATTCACAAAAAACCAAAATTAGGAACTTATATGGCTACTTTTATATACTTATATAAGGCAAAATGAAAAATAAAATCTAAATTAAACTGTTATGAAATCTTTTTATTTGACACATTGTTGTCACAATTATATGCATTTCATTGGTGCTTTACCAAATCGTCAGTAGACTTTAACCACAGTTTTGAAAAGTTAAAAACCTCTTATCTTATGCATATACTTCCGAAAACCATCTACTGACGATTTGGTAAAGCACCAATGAAATGCATATAGACATTGCTTAACCACCAACAAATAAATTTCATTTATATATAGTATTGTGACAACAATGTGTCAAATAAAAAGATTTCATAACAGTTTAATTTAGATTTTATTTTTCATTTTGCCTTATAAATACTTTTCTTGTTATCCAATGGATTTCTGATTGTATAAAGGTGTAGAAAAATAAAATAGATTCATATCGAACATACTTTATTTGTTGGTTTAGTTTTGTATGAGTTGCAAGCCTATGTTCTTGTTCTGTTGTTATTTTTGAAAATAGTTTGTAATTTACAAGTTGTGAATTCTCAGATGGTTTTCGGAAGTATATGCATAAGATAAGAGGTTTTTAACTTTTCAAAACTGTGGTTAAAGCAGTGATGGAAAAGTTGTTACGATCGTACTTTTTTTGATACTATTTGATTTGAAAAAATACCGTGTTACTCCTCTGTTACATTTGATACTCTCAGTGATACGTCTACAATTTAAAACCATTGATTTTCTTAAATTCATCTGTTTTAGCATTTCCCCTTCATCACTTATAGTTTAAGAAATGGCAACTCTAGTCCTTATTATGTCTTCTTATTTTGTTTTACATATTCGTTTTGTTTTTTCGCAATGTAGGGTAGCTGCAAAAAAACAGCTGTTGCGTTTTTGGTGTTTCTTTTGATAGAATTGTCAATCTTAATACAAACAAGTAAAAACGTTATATTCGACCGGGTCGAATCTTAAATACCCTCCAAATATTTAGTAAGTGAATTTGATATGTTTAACTTGGTGGGACAGAGTTTCTTTATATAATATCGTACGTCAACGCCCACTAAAGGGGGCGGGGTTCAAAATTATACAATATCATTTTTTCCACAGACGAATGTATGGGCATTACTAGACCGTCTTAGACGTCATCACAATTCTCTTTGGAGGCTATAAAAACTGTATTTTGGTGGGGTCGCTCTGGCAAGGGCTGTGGGGGAAACATTTCAACTTTGTCATAAAACTCTAAAAATAAATGCTTGGGATAATTATATACAAAATTAAAATTTCTTTTTTTTGATAGGGTCATTTAAAGGGCAAAGAAGGAGAGGGGGTAGGGCAGAAACAGATACACACAAAACTGTAAAAATAAATGCTTGGGATGATTATACACAAAATAAAAATATATGTATATTTATTTTTAATAGGGTCATTTAGCGGGCAAAGGGGGAGGAGGGGGTAGGGCAGCAACAGCCAGTCATAAAACTCTAGAGATAAATGCTTGGGATGATTATATACAAAATTAAAAAAAAAAAATTTTTTTGGTAGGGTCATTTAGGGGGCGAAGGGGAAGGAAGGGGTAGGGCAGAGTAGTACCAGGTTTCGTCTCAGCTTCGTCATTAAAGCTTAAAAGTGTTATTTTTAAGGAATGTAGGCTTAAGTAAAACAATTTGTTAAATTTTTATGCTATTTTTGCCTATAACAACGCCCACTGAAGTGGGCGGGGTCAAAAATATTTTTATTTTATTTAATGGCTCCAAGTTTAAGGCGTTGGACCGTATTTGACATAAAAATATATCATTTGCTTAACAAAATAACCAAAAAACTTTAAAAATTATGTTGTTTTTTCTGGGTTGGTTTAGTTGTTCTTAGGGGAACTTTTTTCCCTCTTGCCCGATTTAGCCCATCTTCGAACGGACGGACATGCTCAGTTCGTCCAAATTCTTTTTTGGAGGGTATAAAAAGAACTAGTAATTTGAGCTTTTGAGTTTGATCGGTCACTTTCTTTACACTGCGACCACACGAGCAACATTTCGTGTCTTGAAACAAGCAATAACGCCGGCAGAAACGCGTCGTCAATTGCCAATGTTCTTGCTTGTATATCTTGGTAGCGAACACGTACAAATCTTAAAACATTATAAACAGTGTTGTTTTCTTATAAGACAAAAATTTCAATCAAATAACAATTCAATTTGACAGCATGTGTTAAAAGATTATTGCTCGGCAATGTATTATAACAGTTGTTTCCGAATATGTGTTCTAACATATATTCATGTGGTCCACACGTTAATATCTAGTGTCGGCAATCAAATTTGACGGTTGCCACGGCAATAATTGCCAAACTTATTGCTCGTGTGGACGGGTAGTTAATCGCGCTTCGTTTTTTATTTTGTCAATGTATGTTGTTAGTTTTATACATAACACATTGTCATCGCATTCAACAGTTAGTTTTTTTCTGGTGTTTCTTCTTTAAATGTAAAAGTACATATATATGTACATGCATATCTGTGTATTTCTTTAGGAAGACTTATTTTTAAATAAATAATGGAATCAGAAGAAGCCGGGTAAGTTTAAATTTATTGTTTTAATACAATTTAATAATTTAACAACAAATACATACATCTTTAAAATACTTTTAGGACGAGGAAGCAGAATACATAGTGCCTTTCAGAGATGAATGGATGAAACGATTTCCATGGTTGAAAAAGGATGGAAAATCCAAAATTTGCAGCACTTGCCATATTCCTGTCTCCGGTGGACTGACACATTTAAGCCGCCATGATTCCAGTGAAAACCACAAGAAAAAAATGAGTGCAGCTCAAAGTACACCAACAATTCAGAATTTTTTGTCATCTACTACTAAATGCCCCACAAATGAGTCCGCAAAAAAATTGGAAATTATGGTGAGTGCGTTTGTGGCGGAACACAACATACCCTTCAATGCGTTAGATCATCTTAATTACATAATAAAAGAAGGAATAAATGATTCCAAAATAGCTAAAACTTTTAATATAAACAGAAAAAAAGGACAAGCAATTGTAACAAATATTTTGGGCCCACAAAATATTACTGATATTTCTGATTTTTGTAAAATGAATTATTTTTCGATAGTACTTGATGAGAGCACTGATATATGCATCAACAAAAACTTGGCGATTGTTATTAGAACTTTTAATGGAAAATGTCGTGATAGATTTTTAGGTTTAATTAAAATAGATGATAGCTCAGCAAGTGGCATATTTGAAAGTACCTTAAAATTTTTAGAGCTATGCAATATACCTTTAAATAATATAATCGGTATTACAACCGACAACTGTGCGGTCATGATGGGCCCCTTGAATGGTGTGCAAGCCAAGTTTAAAGAAAAAATTCCTCACATTTTTACAAATGGTTGCATTTGCCACATATTAAATTTAACATCATGCGCTGCATCGAAATGTGGAATACCGATTGAAATTGATAAATTTATAAAAGACATAAATTTCCATTTTTGCAATAGTTCAAGTAGAAGGGAGGAGTTCACAACATTCCAAGAGTACTTCGGTACTGAATTGCATGTCATATATAAATATGCAGCAACCAGGTGGCTTTCACGGGAGGAAGTAGTTAATAGAATTTTGGAGCAATGGGAGCCATTGAGGTACTATTTTACGTTAAACGATTTTGAAAGGGATTCAAGAAATGAAAGGATCGAATTTATAAAATCCGGATTTTTTGATCCAGTATTCAAAATGACCTTTTTATTCCTTCAATATGTTTTAAAGATTATAAATTCTATTAACATAGAAATGCAGTCGGAAGATGTTCGTATGCATATATTTTTACCAAGATTAAAATATTTGTTTCGACAAATAGCTCGCAACTTTATAAATAAAGACATCTTGGACAAATGTAGCCTCTCACAACTAAATATTAATGAAAATCACATTCCCTTGGATGATATTTTTTGTCTCTCTGAAGTTGATTTATATTTAAATACAAACGATGTGGAAATAAGTGTGGTAAATACGTTTAAAGAAAATTGTAAACAATTTTACATTAAATTTTGTGAAGTTCTAAGAAAAAAAGTTGACTTTGACAGTGAAATGTTAATTTGGTTTAGTAAATTTTCCACTGAAAATGTTTTGTCTGGTAGAACTAATAGTATTATACCACTTCTGTTAAAACTGTTTCCAAATGAAAGGCAAAATTTTGAAAATATAAACTCTCAGTACAGGGCATTGGCGGATGTTGAAGAGCTTAAGCTTTTGGCAAATGAAAATATTTGTAGTTTTTGGTCTAAAGTGGCTAAAACTAAAAACTCTTTGGGCGAATATATGTTTTCCGATATTTCGAAAATTGCAAATGGAATTTTATCTATTCCTCACTCCTCTGCAAATGTAGAGAGGATTTTTTCGTATCAAAATCTAATAAAAACCAAACAAAGAAATAGGCTTAATGTTGAAACCGTATCAAGTCTTATTCAGACTAAAGATTTATTGAAATCTAAAGACTCCTGTTGTTATAACTTTGACATATCTAATAAAATAAAGTCAAACAAATTGTAATTGCTATTAACTTTATTACTTTTGATCTCGTATTATAATTATTTACTTATGTTCCTTTAAACACATCCACATATAAGTACAAATATTTTGTAAATATACATAGATACTTGTAAAGTATAGCTATTGTTTGTTTTTTACATAAATAGATTGTTTAGTTATAAAGATGAATTTGTATTTAAACATACATATTTATGTTCTCTGTTAATTTTTTTTGAATATGTAAAATTTTATATTGGGTATTTTTTAAGGTATAAAACTTTAAATTGAAATAAATCCTAGGTGAATAACGCTACTGGTATATATTTGGTCTTATTTGAAGGACAATACTCTATGATTTTGACTTTAATGTGATGGAGGAAGTTTTTTTGGAAATGGTCTTAAAATATAAGAGAAAATTATTTTTGAAATAAGCCCAAATCCATTCAATTGGCGCTATTTATCTAGGGGATATTTCAGTTTAAAGTGATATACCTTAAAAAGTACAAAATAAATTTAAAAAATGTTTTGTTTATAGGTAAAATGAACTTTTTATGTATAGATTTATGGGTTTTGTTAACTTTTTGTTTCCATAAAGATTTTTTTACTGTTTAATAAAAATTAAAAAAAAAATAACGATTTGTTACTCTTGAGGTTAAAAAAGTACTCTCAGAAAAAGTTTTTGATACCGAAATGAAAATCTCATTTCTCATCACTGGGTTAAAGTCTACTGACGATTTGGTAAAGCACCAATGTAATGCATATAGACATTGCTTAACCACCAACAAATAAATTTCATTTATATATAGTATTGTGACAACAATGTGTCAAATAAAAAGATTTCATAACAGTTAAAAAAATTTAAATTTCCAAGCCCTGCAGGCGAAATTTTAATTTGTTTGTTTTTGTTACCAATGCAACTCTTAATGAGGCATGAAATTTTAAATTTGTAACCATTTTGGTCACTTTCATGTACTACAAAATATTGCATGTACAAGGTGGCGCAAAAATAACCTTCCGATGTTTTTTGGCTGTAATTTAAAAAAAAATGAAAAACTTTGATTCTTCTTGTGGATTATTTTTATTTGGTCTTTTAATTTTTTTACATCAGAATATGATGTCATGTAAATGGTCATTTGAGCACTTTTTATGGCATTTTCCATCACTTTGGCCAAAACGTCCGGCGATAGGTCTTCACATTCTTGACGGATATTGTCTTTAAGAGCTCCAAGAGTCTGAGGCTTGTTGACATAAACCCGCGACTTCAAAAAGCCCCACAAAAAGAAGTCTGCAGCGGTCAAATCAGGCGATCTTGCTGGCCAGTGCAAATCGCCAAAACGGGAGATTAGGCGCCCGGGAAATGCATCCTTCAGCATATCGGTTGTGGCACGTGCACTGTGTACCGTTGCACCGTCCTGTTGGAACCACATGTTTTCCAATCCCAATTCATCAAGCTGCGTCAAAAGAACTCGTTGATCATAGCTCTGTAGCGCTCACCATTCACTGTAACCGTTTGGCCCGCGACGTCTTCCAAGAAAAAAGGTCCGATGACTCCTCCATCGAAAACAGCACACCATACAGTGACTTTGAGCGGGTGTAATGGCTCTTCGTGGGTTACACGCGGATTTTCAGTGCCCCACAAGCGTAAATTTTTCTTATTTACGTACCCGCTAAGATGGAAATGGGCCTCATCACTCATGATTATTTATGATGATAAAATCATCTTCCTGTTGGTGGTGATTAATGATGGCTTGAGCGTATGTTAGACGCGATTGGCGGTCAGCAGCGTGTATTTCGCATGTGTTTACTAAACAAATGTCAAAACAGGACTGACATTAGGGGCCAATCGCAAAATTTATAGTATTTTCTGATAGGAGGATTACTTTTGCGTCACCTTGTAAAAAAACTTTTAATTTCCCATCCCTGGAAAAAAGTTTTAATTTTTTAGTTTTTGAGACAAATTTGATGCTTCCCAAAGTATGAAAGAGGTTTGATTTACAAACAAACAAAAAATTAATTGCTTTTTGGCAGTTAATTTTGCGTCTAGAATTAGGTGTAAGCTTCCCATCTGTGGAACTGTGTTTTTTCTGAATTTCAATACCACTCTATGAAAGTTCATTTCCAATCCATCAGTCCTAGAACGAAATCTCTAGCTCTTCTGGGGGCTTGGGAAAACCACGTACAGACAGGCGGACATCGCTCAATCGTCATCGCTATTCTTAAGGATCCAGAATATATATATATATATATATATATATATATATAAGATAAGAGGTTTTTAACTTTTCAAAACTGTGGTTAAAGTCTACTGACGATTTGGTAAAGCACCAATGAAATGCATATATATATATATATATATATATATATATATATATATATATACTTTATGGGGTCTCATATTAATATTGAGGATATTACACACGGAATGACAAACCTATATATACCTCTTCACTTTTTTGTGAAGGGTATACAAATATTTAAAATTCATGGCTGGATAACGGAAATTTTTCTTGGTACTTAAAAATAATCAAAAAATTCACTTCTTTTTTTGGTGAATTAAACATTTTTTATGCTTCAGTAAACATTACATTCGTAGATAACTTCGAAAAATTCTAAATTAGATTCCAAAGTTGAAAAATCTAAATTTATTTGCTACGTAAAAGTATCCATATAAGTTCCTAATTTTGTTCTTTTTAGTGAACTAAACTTATTTTTATTTCTGCGAATAATTATTATTTTATTATAAGACAAATTGATCATTGAGCATATTTTTTGATGCATAAGAGTAACCAAATACATTACGAATTGTGGCTTTTTCTGTAATATAAACCTGTTTCATAATTCAGGATGAATAGAGTTGGTATTCAAAATTCGACAAAATCTAGAAGACGATTCTAGGGTTGGACATTAGAGTTTTTTTTGGTACATAAAAGTAAGCAACTGAAACGAATTTTTTCTTTTTGTTTGTAAATTAAACATATTTAATATATTTGAAAAACTTTCATTGGTATTAGAAATAAGATATATATAGCTTCCGAGCTGGAAAATTTAAACGTTTTCTTAAAAGTATATGAAAGTAACTGATAACAAAATTTTGGTTTTTGGTAATTAAACCTATTTTCTGTTTTAGAAAGAAAGAGGAAATACATATGTGAAGGATATTTAAGGTTCGGTACACTCCTATACAGCACTTTTACTTGTTAACGTTTTCAGACGTTTTAACTAGACGATACCAAATTTAGTACCGAAAATACAAGGTTGTATTTCATAACAGTTACTTAAAACTAATTGAAATAATTGGGGTATTCACACTTCGTGCTATTTAGTCATATTGTCATAAAGTCATAATTAATTAAGAATTACACAAGCAAAACCATAGAAAACAACAAAAAAAATTTATTCGATATATATATTTTATATATGTATTTTTATTGTTTGCCAACGGCAGACTAATTGCATGAAAGTGGAAAAGCAAAATAGATTTATATCGAATAAAATTTGTTTGTTGTGTTTTCTGGAATTTCAAATGCTATGGTTTTGCTTGTGTAATTCCCAATTGATTTTTGGCACTTTGTGTATAAGCTGAGAGTTTTTGTTATTTTGGAATTAGGTTAAAATCTACTGATGATTTGGTGTAAGAACCAATGAAATGCAGGCATATAGACATACTTGACCACATAACAAACAAAAAGCACTATTTTAGTTTTCTTTAAAAAGCACAAACACAATTTTTTTAGAAATTACTAAATTTAGGTTGGTGTTATCTTCAAGTTGTCTTTCTTAGAAAATATATATCTTGTGCATAAAAATTATGAAACTGATTTTAAATGGAAATTTGTTTCATAAACATTTAATAGATTATTATACACTCCAAAAAAGAATTGGAGGCCATATTCACTTTGTCATTTTGTGTGTAACGCAGCGAAATATCCCTCTAAGGCCCCATAAAGTATATATTCTTGGTCAGTGATGAAATCTGAGACGATCTGGCCATGTACGAAAAGAGCCAGACACTTAAAATCTGGTATAAATACATTTTGAAAGATAGCACAGGACAAGTTCGTAAATGAACTGAATGGGACTAGAGAGAAATGTTCCCCAACCTCTAAAACACTACATAACTTTTTGAGTTTATTTTTTGTATTTTGTTAAGCAAATGATATACTTTTATGTAAAAGAAGGTCCAAAGCGTGGAACTTGCAGTCATAAAATTAGAAAAATATGTTAGTTCAACGTCCCTTTAGTGGGCGTTGAAGTGACATATTACATGGAATAATAGTGTAAATATTTAACAAATTGTGTAATTTAACCCTGCGTTCCTTAAAAATTAAATTTAAAAACTTTTATGACGAAGCTAATGTGCTCTGTTGTTCTTCTGCCCTACTCTTTGTCCCTTAAATTACGCCATCAAACAATTTTTTTTTCGCTTAATAACCCCAAATATGCGTTTTTTAGTGTTTTATGACAAAGGTGAGATGTCTCCCCTACGGCCCCTCCCGGTAGCCCGTACAAAATGGAGTTTTTATTTACTAAACATTTGGACGGTATTTAAGATTCGACCCTGTCGAATAAAGCGTTCTTACTGGTTAATAGATATTATATGTATAATTCCATTAGTCAATAAATTATAATTTTATTTTACACGGAAATATTCGTAATAGACCTTTTCATTATTATAATGCATAGAAATTGAAACATACATCGATGCATAGAAATTGAAAAACATACATCAGTGGTTTTAACATCGCTTTTGGTGCTTTTTCAATTCATCAACGCGAAGAATTTTCAGCTTTAGCGCTTTTTTCGTGACGGTGGCACTAAAGCCAAATTCAAAACGATGATTTCTATAAAAAAATCATAATCAAATTTGTATTGAGATAGGCTGTTATTACATTTGACCAAGTCACGGGAAATTACTTTTGAACAGGCAAAGTTTACTTTGAGAGAGTCCTTCCAATATTCTTCTAAAATTTCTTTCACTATATAATAAAAATCCATCCATTCAAGTACAAGCGATGAAAGAAGAACATCAAAATCTGTATTCACATACGATTTATTTGCCTATTCGAAAGCGATCTAATAAACTACCAGTAGTAAATAACCATAAGTAGGTCAAAATACAGCTAATGGGAGTATGCCGACTTCCGAATACTTTGTATACCTATTCTGCTGCGAAAGTGTGCTGTTGACTGAAGTAATTAACGTGAGACTAGGAATTGGAAAAGCCATACCAATTTTCTACTTTGTCGTCTTTCTTTATCTGTCCTCTCAATACTATTCCCTCTTCCTAGTTCCGGCGCAATGCAATGAATATGTCGGGGTCGTCCCCTGAGAGCTGGTCCTATTTACAAAAAAAAAAGGAAATCGGTTGACCTTACGCGGTTGAATCAAAAGGCCATCCCCATAATTTTAACCGCTAATAATGCTATTATTTTAATTTTTAAACTACAATAACCCCCAGTTTTTTCCATAAACTTAAGTTGTGTGTTAAATACACTTTCAGTTTTTGAGTCTAAAATTAATTTTGGTATTTAATTGTGATAAAAGTATGGTAGCACAAATAAATGGTAAGAAAAATACCGCAAATGATACAATAAAACTACTTTCTTACCGACGGTTTTTTTCAATGAAAAGCTGGTTTACCAATTTTCAAGTTGTTGAATGTAAACAAACTATGAAAAACACATTTTAGTATGAAAAACTTAAATTGAATTTAAATGTACAATGTGGGACATTTAAATCTTATTTAATTTTGAAGTTAAAAACTGGGCATAACTTTTGGATGAATCAACCGACTCCCACGTGATAAGCGGTGACTGATGCCCTTTTTCGAGCCCCCTTCGAGAGTTATTTAACAAAGTACACTTGGAAAAAACTTAGACATACCATCAAATAGTATAAGCATTTATTTACTAATTTTTCTTCAAAACAAGAACAATACGTACTGACTACATACATATTAAAGCCCTTTTAATGGACTTTTAAGGTATAAACTCAAAAGTAGTGTCGAAATTTTATTGTTTTTGACCATTGCCAAGTGTGGGCAAAAAAAAAAGATTTCCTCACCATGTAAAAAATATTGGAAAAGGTTGACCCTCAAGGCCAGCCCTGCAACTTCTGGCTAATTGAAACCACATCGTAACGTGGAATTACGATGCGGGTCTTTTTAAAATTCTTTAATTCACGATGTCTCACGAACGCATCATTCCTTTAAAAGCTATACATACACACACATACACACAGGCATAATGACGGCCTCTTAGGAGTAGCCAGGAAACCTTCATAGGAACTCAAAACATCAAGATCTGGTGAAAACTCGATTTTTTTAAAACGAGGTAACTTCCCGATATTTTCAAAAATGATAATTTTTTTACCAAGTAGTTAAAATGATAATTTTTAGCAAAATGTTTTAAAACTAATGAAAGCACTTTTTGAAAAAAAAACTGATGATTTGTTAGATAATTTCGAAGTTTAGAATTTAAGTCTTTTTACGATTTACGGCTCGTTTCATAATGTACGATTAAAAGTTGTCGTAAAAGTAAACGTTAAGTCTTAATCATACATTGTGAAAATGGCCGTTACCGGCTAAAGATATATCAACGCTTTTTCCGTATGTTTAAAATGTGTTAGAATCAAGGGCTTAGTAAAACAGTTACAACCAGAAAACTAAAAGGAAAATCGATGCAAAACAATTGTGTGACCATTTCAATTTTTATACAATTCGATCCCTTCACTACTTAAGAAGTTTTATACTTACTACCTCTTTTTTTGGTAAGCCAAGTTCTATAAAATGAAGAGTTTGTTAGGATATGGTTTAGACATCACTAATTTAGTTTGCGAAAATTTCTTAATACAATTTTAGTTGTTTAAATAGAGCCATGAGTGAATATTTATTGCTGATATATAATAGTATAAGCATTTGTTTCTTTTCTTGAGGCCTCCACTGGACGGCACGTGATTTCAGAAAGACCGCACCATCGACCACTTCGCGCATGAAGCAATTGATTTATAGCAGCAACAATTTACAGAAAAAATTATTTCTTTGGGGAAACTCGGGCTTATTCGAATAAACTAGAAAGAATTCGTGAGCTCAAATCCGAGATTCAACACATCTCAGTGAAAAAGTCATTAAAAGTGTAATGGTCTGTCATCAGAGCCGTGGGCCATTTGACGGATGTCTTCTTTACAATTAAAAAAATGAAAAATGGGTGAATATAAAGGCCATCCCTACAACTTTCCGATATTTTTGCCCGCTAAAAATGGTATTATTTTAATTTTAAAACTGCTATAACCCTCGAATGGATCAGTCGATTCCCACGTTGGAAGCGGTGATTGATGTAGTTTTTCGATACCTATAAAAAATCAAAAACACTAATTGATCACGCGTGAACCGATTTTGGCTAGTTATTATAAAGAAAATTTTGTCCGGTTTTTTTGATATAATCGAAAATGTACAGGTCCGAACCGGTTCCAATTCGCAGGAAATCTAAGTTTGAAGGAACCCTCTGAAACACGACTAGTTTGGTTGGACTCGGTTCAGCCGTTCAAAAGTTATATACTTACACACACACATATGCAAATGAATTAATAAATTAATATATTTCGCATAAGAAAATGATTTTTATTTTCATAAAAATTTCAACATCAAAAGTTATTACAAAAATATGTGATGGAAAATGATAAATTAAATGCGGTTTCAGGGCAAACATCTTCATAACAGTTTGAATTTCGTTGAAACCTAAACGCTAAGTGTTGTGTTTTATAAAATAACGCCATTGAGGGTAAATTTTTATTTCTGTTTATTGCTGCGCAAACACTACGTTATTTTCATAGTTACTCGTATATTGATTATTATACCCTTCTCAAAAGGTTTGTCATTCCGTGTGTAATTTCTTCGATATCAATATGGGATCCCATAAAGTATATATATTCTGGATCCTCATGAATAGTGATGACCATTGAGCGATGTCCGTCTGCCCGTTCGTCTGTACGTGAAATCGGGTTTCCCAAGAGATTGGAAATGAACTTAAATAGAGTGGTATTTCAGAAAGATCCGAAGTACGGTTCTAGACCTAGGAAGCTTACAAATATTTCTCGACGCAAAATTTATACTAAAAATCAACTACTTTCTTTAATCTTTGTAAATTAAACCTATTTCGTGCTTTGGGCAGCCTCAATGGTCGATTAAAAACTAATATGTAGTACATGTAGTAACTAAAATTGTTAAAAATTTCAAGTTTTTCTTTGACAAAACCTCTTTCTTTATACGTCATGAAGATTTGGATTGACCAAACAAAATTTTTTTAAATTAAACTTTTGCTTCCAGGGATGGGAAATTGCATTTTTTTTTATACGTGAAAGTAATCAAACAGGCAACTGATGTTGATTTTTTTGCTAACTAAAACTGTCTTATAATTTAGGAAGAACAAAATTGGAATCAAAAATTCAAAAAATAAATCAAAATTTCGAATCCAGGGTTGGACAATATTGTAGTACATGAATGTGACCAAAATGGTTAAAAGTTTAAAATTTTTCTTAAATAAAACTACTTTATACCTCAAGAAGACTTGCATTGATAAAAAAAATAAAAAATAAAATTTCAATTCCAGGGCTGGGAAATTGAAAGTTTGTTTGGTACATGCAATATATTGTAGAACATGAAAGTGACAAAAATGGCTGCAAATTTTAAGTTTTCCGTAAATAAAACGACTTTATAACTAATGAAAACTAGCATTGGTTTAAAAAAGAAAACAAAAATGAAAATTTCGTTTCCAGGCATGGGAAATTGAAATTTTTTTTATACATGAAAGTAGCCAAAGTATGTCGGTTTTTTACTTATTAAAACTATTTTTCAATTCAGGAAAAACGAAATTGGTATCAAATATTAAAACAAATCAAAATTTCGATTCCAGGGTTGAATAACTGCAACACTTTGTAGTATATGAAAGTGACCAAAATTGTTACAAATTTTAAGTTTTTCGTAAATAAAACTATATCACGCCTCATTATTAAGAGTTGCATTGGTAAAAAAAACAAAACAAACTTAAATTTCGTTCCCACGGTTGGGAAATTGAAATATTTTTTATGCATAAAAGTAACAAAAGAGGCATTTGACGTTGTTTTTTTTTTTTTTGCTAATTTAAACTGGTTTAGTTTGAATATAATTTGTTTGTTGGTTTAGTTTTGTATGAGTTTCAAGGCCTACTATACTTATTCTGTGATTTTTGAAAATAGTTTGTAATTTACAAATTGTGAATTCTCAGATGGTTTTCAGAAGTATATGCATAAGATAAGAAGATTTTAACTTTTCAAAACTGTGGTTAAAGTCTACTGATGATATGGTAAAGCACCAATGAAATGCTATAGACATTGCTTAGCCATTCGATAGAATATAATTTGTTTGTTGGTTTAGTTTGAATATAATTTGCTTATTCTGTGATTTTTGAAATTAGTTTGTAATTTACAAATTGTGAATTCTCAAATGGTTTTCAGAAGTATATGCATAAGATAAGAGGTCTTTAACTTTTCAAAACTGTGGTTAAAGTCTACTGATGATTTGGTAAAGCACCAATGAAATGCATATAGACATTGCTTAGCCACCAATAAATAAATTTCATTTATATATAATAGTATTGTGACAACAATGTGTCAAATAGAAATTTCATAACAAAATTGGTATTGAAATCTTAATAAATCAAAATTTCGATTCCAGGGTTGGACAAATTAAATATTTTATGGTACATGACCAAAGTGACCAAAAAGTTCAAAAATTCACTAAGAATTGCGTTGGTAAAAAATATAAAAATTCGCTTCCAGAGTTGGAAAATCGAAATATTTCTGGTACATAAAAGTACCCACATAGATTCCAAATTTGTTTTTTTTTAGTGAATTAAACCTATTTTATACTTCAGGAAAAATTAATTTGGTATTAAAAATTCGATTCCAGGGTTGGAAAATCGAAAAAGTAGCCATATAATTTCCTTATTTTGGTTGTGTCTGAATGAAATCTTTTTCCTACTTCGGGAAGAGTTAAATTGGTATTAAGAACCAAAAAAATTAAAAATCCAATATCAGGATTGGAATATCGACATTTTCTGATTCATAAAAGCAACCATATAATATGTTATTTTTGCTTTTTATGATGAATTATACCTACTTTATATATCAGGAAGAAATAAATTGGTATTAAAAACCAAAAAAAACTAAAAGACTATTCAACGGTTGGACAATTAGAACCTTTTGGGGTACATGAAACGGATTTTTTGTTTGTTTGTAAATTAAACATGTTTAATATTTTTGAAAGACGTTCAGAGGTATTAGAAGTAAGAAGAGCGAAACATATAGCTTCCTAACCAAAAACGTTGTCTTTTATATAAAAGTAACTGATAACATCATTTTGTTTTTTTTAATTATTTTTTAATTAAAGCTACTTTCTGTTTTAGTAAGAAAGAAAGAATGAAGAATTATATCTGTGAAGGGTATTTAATATTCGGCATAGCCGAATGTAGCACTTTTACTTGTTTTTTAATGTTTTTGCGATGTGAACTGATAAGATTATGCCAAATATTAACTTTTCGTCAATTTCGACAATGTAAATTTTTGTTTTGGCTTAACAGATTTTGATATTGTGTAATAAAAATCCAAACAACCAAAATTGTTCAAAGCATGAACATATTATTGAATGAGTCTATTAATAATTGCGGTACATTACTAATAGCTTTTCGTGTTTTAATTAAAACGCATTAATTTTGCACACATATGGTTTAGGTATAATCGTAGCACAGCTATGAAATGTATCTTAAACCTTGAACGTCATCCTCATTTTACATACATACTCGTACTTCAAGAAACTACAAAACACTTCGTGAGCAAAAATTTATACTAAAATAGATTTTTTATGTATTAATAGTCACTTTTTAATGAATATATAAGAAAATTCATTTATTTATTTTTTAATCTTTAATATAAACTTAACATTTCATAGCCTTCCTTTAATTGGTTTTAATTTGAAAATAAAATCTTCCCTCGTCATTTTGACGACGGTTTAAGTGCATCTAGGCTCATATAACTTTAAAAGCCAGTCCATAAGCTGACCAGCTGCAGTCGTTGCAACGATTTTAGATTATTCTATTATTGTATGGTATTATATTGGGAAAATACTTTGAAAAGTATCGGTGTTTATAGGCCGAATATTTTCTGTTCCTGTGACTGACTGTGCATAATGCCTCCATATAGGAAAAAACAAAGTACATAGTAATTCCTCAGAAGAACAGTAAATAAATACACTTTCGAGGTTTCGAAAGATAGTAAACTATCAGTTGCCTGGCTGCACCTAAAAAGTAGTTGCCAACGAGGATGGATGTTGACTGACTCAGAGTTGCTTTGCGACTGTGATGCTAAAGGCTCATTTAGCCGAACGTTAAAATTGTAAATGTTAGGTAAATGTGTCAGCTGATTCAAACTATTATATGGCAAGTTGTGAAAACGATTACGTGACTTTAATGAAATGTTGCCGTAACGTCGCAACCTGCAGAAAATAGAATTTTATTCTAAGGTTACGTGAGAGTTGTAGACAGTGATGAGATGTATGTATGTTGAATGAGAATGGGGCACAATAGACCTTTTTTGGTACTTATTTCTCTTTTGGTATGTTTAGTTGATACATATGTATAAAAACATGATATACGCATTTTATATGTTTAACTTTCTAAATAAATGTTTTATTCTTAATGAAATATCGCATGTCCGTATATATGCCAGGGGACGACTCATCATCCCATTAGTTGTGTATGTTCGTGTTCTGATGCCTCTTTGTACCATTTTATTAATTTGCGTACTTTTTCAACACGAAAGCCAGTAACATAAACATATTAAAGTGCCATCAATGTTTCAAACAGTTGTGTATAGTTTTATTGCATTTATTTTTGAAGCTGATACGAATCGGATTTTTTGTGATAAACATATCTTAAACATCCATTATATTATATTATTTTCCTTATTAAATACACTCAGTCGATATAGGTTACAAGAAATACAATATTTTGCGACTTTTTTTTAATATTGTTTTTATAAATAATTATATGTTGTTTGTTTTTGTCGAAAACATATGACACGATTTTAAGCATTGAATAAGTTAGCAAATTTTACATTTATCTACCATTTACATTTAGCTAACATTTACGATTTCAACGTTCGGCTAAATGGGCCTTAACATTGTTCCCTTTTTTATGTAAAAATGTTTCAATGGTTCAAAAATTATGTCCGCCTAGAAGCATTGCTATTTTCTTTTTGAATTCATAACGCTAAATATGTTCAAGTTAGTGTTTGGTGTTTTCATAATAAAAATTTGGTGATTTTTCTTCGTGATGGTAGCACTAAAACCGAAATTTGAAAAGAAATTCTTATTTTACAAAAAAATAATTGAAAACGGTTGACCTTAAAGGACATCTCTGAAACTTCCCGCTAAGAATGATATCATTTTAATGTTAAAACTGCTGTAACTTTCGAATGGATCATTCGAAGCAAGCGGTGATTGATGTACATAGTTCTTCGATAACTATAAAAGAATTGAGAACACTAATTGATTACATATAAAAATGTACTTTTAAAATGTCGTTCAATATATCTCGCTATCGGTAATATCGTAAATTTTTAATTAATAGAGCGATTAATCGTTTAGAAATTCATCGATTAACCAATCGAATACCCGAAACTATATGTACCAGTTGTCAAAGCGAGGTTCAGTTTTTTAATTAAAGAGAAGTAAAGAAACTAAAAAAACAAGCATTTATTTGACGATTGTTACCTTAAAAATACACATAGATGAAACCCATGTACATAATATTAACTTATCATACATAATAACTTATCATAACCGCCCATATATGAAGATACACGTGTATGTGTGTGTAATTGATATCTAATACCTCCAATTGGGTAAGTGTCACATGCACAACGCCTGTTTTAACGCTGTTGGAAACTTTCTTTTTATGGTAAAAACAAAAAAGCTAAAAATAAACAGGCAAACAAACCAACATATCGAACTGGCAAAAATTTAAAAAATAGAAATTGAAATGCATATGGATGTTCTACATATGGGTGATGTAGCAAACCCCTGAAACTAAAACATATTTATTTAAAGAGAGAAACATTTTAATAATGATAACGATTTCCTCATATAACACTGATATGTAATTGTTAGAATAAACTTAACCTTAAGCTTATAGCTCATGCTCAAAGCGTGTGTTAGCAGGTCGCTTATTGAACCGTTCGAGTTAATATGCCAAAAATTTCGGACAATTAAAAAAGTTGAACCTTGTGTTTATAGTACCCTGTGGTTTAAGAGATAGTTTGTATTTGGCTTTCATTTTTAGGCGACCTTAATTAGTTTTCCGATAAAATTTCGAACAAAAAGCTAAATTGGTAGGAACATCCAACATGACAATATTTTTGTGCAGAAGAAATCTAGAATTGTACTTATCGGACATCATCTAGGAGTTATACTGGGCCATAAGCTAGCATGGAAATCAAGCGTCCAACATACAGTTAAAAAGACAATGACTGCCTACAACTCCCGACGTTAGTTCTACAGAGGGACTAAGCCTTAATATATTTAAATGCATGTATACACCAATCTGATTTCAATACAATTGTGTTTTCCAATACTCTAGTAGGCGAGAGATTCGCTTGCATCGCGATTACAGGATGTCTACAATGTCCTGAATGATGTACTAAACTTAATTCCGATCCACATTCAAGTGTTGATGATCTCCGCAAGACCCGTATCTTCTACTGGGTGATCATGCCACGATGCTTAATAAAATGCCCGCTACATTGGGGAGGTCCTCTGATTACATGGTGCCTCATCTGGCCTTTAACAAATTACATCCAGGTTGGAATTTAAGGAAAGCAAAATAGAGACAGAATTTGTTATGACGTCAAATGACGGTGTTCGGTATATCTGGAGTTTTTTTTGGATGTCCTTGCTGTAGAATACTGTTTTTGTCTACCTAAAGTAGCCAGATTATTTTAGTCTGAAATTTTGGCTGCAAGGGAGGCGGGAAGAATGTGGGTCAAAAGAACATTTCTGGGCGAATTCGGTACCTTTATCCACATCGATATTTAGATTAGCGTTCAATATAATTAATAAATAGAAATCTTACGCATGCTTCGAAATTTGACGGAGCCGTGGTAAAACGCTGTACGATCGTATATGTAAAAGTTTGTCGATAATTAATACTAGTGCACATAAAATAAATAATAGATAGAGGAAACGCCGAAAGCTAAAAACAGGAATGTTAAGCACGTAAAATTTTTTTAATAGGTGAAGGTTCTCCGAAATAGTTCAAAATAATGATGCTATGAATTATTTGATGCAGTATTTTGATCCGATTAAAATGGTTAAAAATTTTTTTATTTAAATTGTTAGGCAATTAAATTATAATGTTTTTGATTATTTTCCAAAAATTTTTAGATTAAATTTAAAACAATGTTAATAGGTTTTTGTGTCTTAATTTCGAAATTAAAAATATATACAATACAATAGCAAGTTAAAAATATAGTGGCAAAAAATGCGCGCAGAGATACAAGGTGAATAGAGTATAAAAAGAATATTTGTTAAGTTCTTAAAAATTGTTTGCAAACGCAAGGGTATTTATTGTAGAATTAAGAGAAAAGGAAAGCTACGATGGCGGATTGATATTGAACCTACCTAGCGGTAGATGGCAGCACAAACACAAAAACTTTTTTTTTTAGAAACTGCGATCTGTCAAATGTTAGCTGTTAAAATGTCACCCAAATTCATCAATTAGTTTATTTGTTGTAGTCGTTTGAAGTATGCAACTTTTGTGTTTCTTGAAAAATGGAAAAATGGACATTTTGTGCAGTGATTAAACACTATTATTTGACAGGGAAAACGGCGAAAGAGACAAAAGAAAAGCTCGAATTGGTTGATCATCCACCTTATAGTCCATATTTAGCTCCTAGTGACTTTTTCCTGCTTCCAAACTTGAAAAAATGGCTTACAGGAAAAAGATTAATCTCAAACGAATAAGTAATTACCGAAACTAACGCGTATTTTGAGGGGTTCCCAAAATCATATTATTCAAATGGCATAAAAAAGTTGGAATATCGTCTTACTAAGTGTATTGAGCTAAAAGAAGACTATGTTGAGAAATAAATGGTTTTTGAAAAAAAAAATTTTATCCTACTTAGGTAGCTTCAATATCAATCCGCTTTCTATGTAGTTACTTTGTTATTGAATAGTATTGTTCCTTAAATAGTATTATTCCTTAAATTTGGAACCCAAGTCATGGGGGTGGATAAAAAGTACTAGTTCGCCGTAATTTTTTACGTGGTGCGATTATATTTTATATTTCCTCCCTAAAATCCCTTTCATTTGATACCCATATCATGTGGGGCGTTAAAAAGTAGTAGTCCGCCATTATTGTATTTATGTTTCGTTTCCAAAAATCCCCTTCTTTGGACACTCATATTATGGGGGTGGAGAAAAACAATAAAGAGTGTACATGTGTATATATGTAAATACCAATTATGTGCGAAGAAAGTACCAATTACACTTTCGATCTTATTTGTCCAAATTTTAAAAAAGTAGGAAAATCCATTCGACATATCTCGGAGAAAAGAACGCGAAAGTTAGGTTTGTTCAGTGTATAATATATTGGAAGATATGCGTTGGGAAATTCTTTCGAAAGAAATACCTACACACCAAATATCAGCTCCCCAGCTATAGTCGTTTAAGCTGGGCAGTTATATTTCAGTCAGTCACGCTAGTCTTTTATACTATTGGGGTATTCACACTGTGTGCTATTTAGTCATATTGTCATAAATCAATATATTTCAGACCAGTTTAAAAAAGTTGTTGTTGTGCTGCATACAGAAAAGTTGCAAAATAATAGCACAGTTTTAGATATGTTTTTGTTTTGTCATAAAATAGCTCTAGAGAGCTGAGTCGAACTGTTGAAAATTTTTAGGCGAGACGGCGATAGTATATGTTTGCCGCCATCACTTATATGTGATTCACGACTAAAAAACGGCTAAAATATTATTCATACCTATATGTCTGTACATTAAATCACATTTTTATTATATAAAAAAAATTAAAAGAGAACGTAAGTCGCAAAAACTAAATATACCTAATACAAGTGAACCATTTTTCTCGTTTACATAACTTACGTAGGTGGCAGCCACTGAACGTTTTTCCGTATGCCGCTGAAAAAAAAATTATTCAGCTCATATCAAGACAGCAACTGTTTTAGTTTATACATACAAATTCATTAAGATATTCTTTCTTGTGCATCAGAAGACAAATTTCATAATTTTAAATAGAAATGAAGTTTTTCTCAATTTCAAACAACTTTATTACAATTGCCTTAATTTCCTTTTGCTTTGTTAACAGCTAATTACAAATGTGTTGTTATCTTATCAGCTGATCGATGTTTGAATTACCATACTAAGTTATGACGGGTTGTTCACACTAGTCATATTCTTCGTGCTATTATTTTATGATATGACTTTATGACTACAGTGCTGACGCTAACTCACACCACACCTCCTGGGGTAGTAGCGATACTAACGAGCGGGGTGAGTGTCTCTTTGATTTCATATTAAATAATAATCTTGAAATTGTCAACAGGGGTTCAGAACCCACTTTTATTGTGTCTAACCGTAGAGAGGTTTTAGATGTAACATTGGTTAGTGCAGAGCACACCAATCTGGTTAGCGGTTGGAGGGTTGGGGATGACTGCTCCCTATCCGACCATCGCTATATTGACTTTAATATAGGGTTAGGTGAAAGTAGACTTAATCCTATAGTTAACAGGAAGAAGACTGACTGGGAGCTACAGAACAATGTACTCTGCAACTCCTTATCGACGACTCCAACTATTAGAAATATTGGGGACATTGACTCTGCTGTGGAGATTCTAAGTGAATCGTTTCGCTGTGCCACTAATGTGGCTTGCAAACCAACGGTTTGCAGGGGTAGGGCCAAACCACCATGGTGGAGCCCGAAAGTTGCACATTCACGAAAAGAATGTCGTAGGCTATTCAACGAGGCTAAACGATCAGGCGACTGGTCGACATACAAAACCTCGTTGAATCGCTTTAAGAATCTTGTCAGAAGCGCAAAAATGAGGTCTTGGAGGGCTTTCTGCAGTAATGTGGAGGGTTGATCTGAAACCAAAAGGCTGCGTAAGATGCTATCAACCGCACCGGTTGTACCCAGCTACATACAGAAATCCTGTGGTAGCTGGACCATGAGTAGTCAAGAGACGCTGAGCGTACTACTCGACACTCATTTTCCTGGCAGCCATGCGGCACCTTTGACAGGCACTGTCGATGGCAGCTTGACGACAGGCGCAGTCACAACTCCATTGGATATGGATAGGCTCCGCTGGGCTGTACACAGCTTCGATCCGTTCAAATCTCCGGGACCAGATGGAATAATTCCAACAGATCTACAGAGAAATGCGGACATTGTCCTACCTTGGCTCACGGTAATTTACAGTGAATGTCTTAGCAGGGCATATATACCTATATTTTGGCGCACGTGCAAGATTGTCTTTATCCCGAAGGGGGGTAAGACGTCGCACACCAAGCCTAAGGACTTCAGACCGATAAGTCTTACTTCTTTTTTACTCAAAACTTTAGAAAGGGTAATTGATATTCATCTGAGAATGACCATTCCGAATGAGCTTCTCTCTAAATCACAGCACGCCTACATTAAAGGCAAATCTGTGGAGACGGCACTACATTCTCTAGTGGGCCACATAGAAAAATCTGTTGAGTATAAGGAATTTACTATGGGGGCTTTTCTGGACATAGAAGGTGCTTTCAACTATGTCAACCCCGACTCCATCATCAATGGGATGGTAGCAGTAGGGATTGATAACAATTTATGCCGGTTTGTTAGAAACTTACTAACTTTCAGGGTAGTCAGGGCCTCGATTGGGGATGTCACTGAATATAGGGCAGTCTATCGGGGCACTCCACAGGGAGGTGTTCTGTCACCTCTGTTGTGGAACCTGACCATTAATTCGCTTTTGCTAAGTCTAGAACGCAGACAGATTATGACTGTCGCGTACGCGGATGACGTAGCGGTGGCGATATCGGGTAAGCACTTGGATACCATATCTCAGTGTATGGAGTCTGCGCTGACTCTGTTGAGTAGGTGGAGTGTCAGCTGTGGGCTCGGCATCAACCCAGCCAAGACTGAGTTGGTGCTCTTTACTAGGAGGTACAAGACCGATAGCTTTATACACCCAAAGCTTAACGGCACCTCCTTGAAACTTTCTAAAACCGCCAAGTACATGGGTGTGATTCTGGATAGTAAGCTATCATGACAGGCGCAATACGATCTACACCATCGGTAGCAATTTTTGCAATGCTAAATTGGCTTCCGGTTGACATTCTGGCCAGACAATTGGCTCTATTCTCCGCGGTCAGGTTGAATACAGTATGTCCATGGACAAGCACTGACTATGGGCATGCTAGGATTTTAAGAGAGTACTCGGAAATCCATGCCAACATTGACTATTGTGTACCAAGACCCTTCTTTGGTGGACTTTTCCGTTCCATTGTCGTTGACAGGGAACAGGTGGACAGACTTTCCTTTCCCGAGGATTCAGTTAGAGTTTTCACTGAGGGATCCAAAAGGGGAACAAGAACGGGCGGAGGCTTCTATGTAGAGAACTTCAATGTAAGATCTCTATTCCGGCTCCAAGACGGTTGTACTGTCTTGCAAGCCGAAATCGCTGCTATTACTCGGGCAGCGAGATGGCTAAGGTACTATAGGAATGGCTAAGGTACTAATCGAATGATATTTTCATTGTTACCGATAGCAAAGCAGCCATCTCTGCTATTAGTGGTGTGTACAGTACATCGAAAACTGTGGTCGAATGCCGACTGTCTATCAACGAGATAGCGAAACATTCGAGGGTGACACTGGTTTGGGTGCCGGGACATTCTGGTTGTCCAGGCAACCATACTGCGGATGAGATTGCCAGACAGGGGACTGAATTGAACAGTTCAATGATCAGTCACTTTACTGGCATTCCGTTATCGCGATGCAAGTTTCTGATTCAAAGCGAATCATACAAACTAGCTCAAGGTGGGAAAGCGTGGCTAACTGTCTCGTGGCAAGGGCCACGTGGCCCCATTATGATTTGCGCAGAACACGCGACCTTCTCAAGTTTGACAAGGCGCGCATGCGTCAACTGGTGACTGTTCTGACAGGACACTGTAGCTTTGGGACTCATGCGAGAAGGATGGGTCTTACATACAACGACTATTGCAGAAGCTGCGCGATGAGAGGAGGAGACCGTCCTCCATCTTCTGTGTCAGTGCCCTGCCCTTGTAAATGCAAGGGTAGTGGCGCTGGACTCCCGATTCCTGTCAGACTTAGACAGCCTGGCAAACATGGAGCTTTCAGGGATATCATCCTTCCTCAGGGGTACAGGATGGTATGAAACGGCGGAGGACATCCCTTAGGAGGTACTCTGCTTAAGGGCATCACAAACGGACCGATTTGACGGACCCAAGTGGATTGTCCCGCCAGGGACAACGGCCCTCTAACCTAACCTTATGACTACAGTGTGAATCCCTCATATACATGTATGTATATATATATATATATGTATATAGATGGATTAAGTTTTAAAAACTTAAGAAATAATAAATTACGTGCACATACATATATTCGTACATAATTGTTATTGATAATACAACTTTATTAATGTAAAAAAGCAACTGAGATATGATTTTCATTAATTATATTACATGTTGAGAAAATGTGTCACTATATATAACAAATTTGTTGATTAAAAATTACAATAGGAGTATTCCTTAATTATTTCGATTCACTAGTTAACAAATTCTTCTGGACTCGTTATTCTTGGTTCCTTTACATACACCTGACTTTAGCTGCTGGAGAACTGCCGATAACTACGGTTTGATAAGTGAGAACATGCAGTTGTGTTGACATTTCTTTTCGATAATATTTGGCACATCATCAAGAATCGTTTAACGCCGGAACAACGCTGCAAATTTTGTGGGTGCTGTTGGCTGAAGTAGTAGAACACGAGACTATGAAGCGGAGGGTCGTGAGTTCGAGCCCTGCGCTGAGTCATGAAATATTGTGTTGAATTCTTCTGAACAGCATTAGTGCATGGTTGTGTTAGTTGTTGCCAGCCTGTTTCAATGATGAAGGCATAGTAACTGATCACTGAACATAATTGGCAGCGACTGACACTATCATGTACTAAAAACTGAGTAACAGCACCCATCTTCGTCGGCCCTGTAGCAAAAATTAGCCGGCGAAGTAAAAGGTTGAAATAGCTACAAAAACAACTGTCTATCTTTCTTTTCTAATCTGTCCCCTCAATACTATCTCCTCGTTTTCAGTTCCGGCGCAATGCATTGCATATATAGGGGACATTCCCTGAGTGCTGGTCCAAGATAAAAAAAATTTTGGGAAATTTACTTTGGAAACCTTAAATAAAGGAAATGATATTTAGAAAATAATTGCTATAAAATTATAATTAATTGCATTGCAGCAAAATTTCTCTCCCATACTAAGTTATCATGTTAGTGAAAGCGAAAAAAACTTGAACCCATTTATTTTTATTATACGAGGTCTGTTTTATAACTCCGTAAATATATGAATGAAAAACTTTTTTTTGGCAAACAAGCTTTATATATATGGGAAAAATCTGGAGCATATGGCGTATAGTTTTTTCATGTCAAAATAATCGAATAAAATGTTATGCACTCGCTCAGTTGAGATGACTACAGCCCACTTCACATATTTTGAATATACGATCGTTCAATATTATTTCATGAATTTTATTGACGATTTCTGGCTGGTACGACCACAATCACTAAACCACTTTTTATCCATTGAAATTGGTTGGAGCAGAGTTCGCATAGCGTTTACCAAGTATTTCATACATTTCAGTGATAAATATATATACACGAAATTTGTTTTTGTTTTGTTTAATTTTTGGTAAAATTCACGTGATTGCCTCCTTTCAATGCCTGTCAACACAAACTTAATGACACAGTTTGTTCAAAAATTGACAGCAGTCTATTAATAGATAGTGGTTGACTTCAGCAGGATTGCATTTATTGCGAGGGACGTTAAAAAAATCTCGTAGGTTTCAAATTGGTATCGTAATATGCATGACTCAACGGGAATTTTTGTGCACTCTCAAGGAGTTAGTCAATAACCTTTGTAGTTCTTATGTTTTCATTCTAATAAAATATACAGCATCTCAAATAGTTAGTCCAGGGTTTCTAAAAATAAGTTTGAGATACCTGACAACTAAAATATATTATAAAATATCTAGTCGGAATTTTAAGGTCAAGCATCTAATCCGCAATGGGTTAACAAATCGCTTCATTTTTCAGAGACCGTAGAAAGCTTCATATTCCGTAGTATACTATTTTATTATCACATCTTGGAAATTCCCAAAATTGCATTAGGTTTCGTGAAAGCTCAGGTCGACGTAAGGAATCGAAATATAGTTAAATCAGGATCTTGCTAGATTGAATATTAGTGCCCTTTTTCTAATAATACAACTTCCTTTAAAGGCACATATAAATAAATTTGAAACGAAAGAGCAGAAAAATTGTAGAAATATTTTATTATCCAAAGATTGTTAGCTAAAATCGGAGACACTGCTGTAGCCTGTTATTACAATAAACTGCGCAATACTATACTCGTACTTTAGTATAAAATGTTAGCTTATATGTGTGTTTTAATGTTAACAAAAGTTAACAAGATACATAGGAAAAGGCTTGCCAGAAGAAAACGAAATAAAAGGGGCTAGATGGCTTAGGAAAAAAGTTCAAGTTTTTGTAAAATTGGTTTTCATTAATATAATTAATAGATGCAAATCACATTTTGAATGTTAAAAGCTGCTTTAACTCGTATATGCATTATTTTTGTCATGGCATAACGAGCCATTAATTTTGACCTTGGTTTTTTTTAAACGGTTGTTGACGATTTTAAATAATCCCCCTTATTCTGTAACTATTTGTTAACGTCACGTCAACATAATATCAAAAATAGGTCTCTTACATACTCCTTGTGAGCAGCAAATAACGACTTCTGACAGTCTGTGTCTACTCTCTATGGCGTCTAATATAGCAAGAGTTTGCTAGAAATTGATAAATGTTGAAGAGAATGAGTACAGAAGTGTTCTAATTTTGATATTGTCTTGACGTGATGTTGACAAGAAGTTACAGAATAAGGGGGAATATATTTTCTTCAAAATAAACGTAATTAAAAAATTATGTCTTTTAAGCTTTTTTTTTGGCGGTGATGGAATGACCTAACTATTTTTATTCAGGCTCGGGCTCAAATCTGCAAGTGTGCAAACTATTTTTAAAAAATTTGTATTAAAACCACATTTTTAATTAAGAATGGTATGTTTAGAATATTTTTTTAATCACTAAACTATATTATCTTAATAATTAAATTAATAAGTTCGAATAATACGATATTCAAAATTTCAACTATGTTACTTTCATGTTCTTTATATAGCAATTCCTTTTAGTACTTTTCGGATGAACCGGTTCTGATACAATATGTTTATGGATTAAGGCAAACGGTGTTTAGCTTTACACGCATATCGGAACAGAACATTTCCATGTTCATTCTAGTTGTCAGTTTGTTTTTAAGTGGTTCTAATAAACGGTTTACTTCTGAATTTCAGAAAAGAAAAACGAAAATTTGGTTTCCTTAATGAAGTCTTTAAAATTGTGTACCTAAATACAGAATTTAGTTCCATAAATTTTTGTATTGCATATCTGTTCAGATTCTCATCTTTTTTAATTTGAGTAGCCCGAAAATTCATTAAAATGTCAATGTTTGTTTATTGAATAGTTAGAAACTGTCATCGAAAAAGTATTATTTACGGGAAGACGAGTTTTTAATTCACCGAATATATTCTAAAATAAATAAAAAGAGCTAAAAATGCTAACTAATTACAAAAAAGTGTTTCAGCACCTTACTTTTAATTGTCAATGCTAAATTATGATAAAAAGTGATAAATCTAGCAGTAAGTGTTAAAATGGCAAGCCTGCATAGTAAATAATAATTTCATGAAACCACTAAAATGTGTTATCTTACTGCTTTAATATTTAGCAACAATTCTGAAGGGATCAAGGTTGATAGCGGCATGCGAAGCATTTTTGACAATTTTTACAATGTTTCTCGTATTTCGTCAAATTATTTTGTATTTGCTCTTGCAGCTTCTATGATAAGCTGTAAGAGTCTTGAGTGTTTAACTGATACGATTTACAAACTGCGTCTCAATGTCAAGATTAATTGTTGGGACAACCCTGAAATTTTTATCTCTTAATTTTTTAATAGTAAAAACCTTGTGTAAATTTGAAGTTTTTAACTATTAAATTCCGTTCAATGTGAACATCATATTGCGTTACTTTACACAGAATAAAAATACCATTAGTTAATAAATCGATTACGATCCGTAGTGAAATTGTACAAAAATACCATCACTTAATAAATTAAGAACGATGAGTTATTATACATATTAAGAATGAAACGTTATCAAAAAGAAAGAATTAGTATTATATTAAGAAAAAATCATTATCTGGTAACTTTAAGCAAAATCGTTTATTAGTAAATAGTATCATAATAAGAACGTCGAGTTATTAAAATAAGAAAAATTAGTAACAGAATAAGAACAGAGTATTATCAAAATTGGAACACTGTGCAATGAAATGATACCAAGCTGTTCTTAAAAGATTAATACGAAGCTTTATCAAAGTAGATAATTACAAACGGAGTTGATTCAATTTCAATCCCAAATGGTATTAATTTTGCTAGTTTTCTCCCTCTTTTCCCCATCGGGTGGTATTTGGAGTTGTTATACAACCCCAATAAAATTATAAGTTTTTAAGTCGTGCAAATAACACCATTTAGTTTAATGACATAATAACATCAGCTCACCCATTTTAAATAATATACATTTTTTTTATGAACGGTATGCTTCGCCTCTTTCAGCTCACAACAAAGTTGAAATAGTTAAAGCCTATACAGGTTTGCAAGGTATGAGAGTAAGAACTTTTACCGGGCATTAAATTAAAATCCGACGTTTTCACTAAATGTGTCGTAACTTTTTAATTTTTTGTTCAATCATGCAACTTAAAATAGTGGATTTTGGAAAAAAACTTAAACAAGTTTTTTAATCTAAATGCGATAAAAATAATATGAATATGGTACAGTTCACAAGATGTTTGGAAGCTGAAAGAAAAGTTATTGAAAAACACACATTTAAAAAAAGTTTTTACTTGTTTTTTTATAAATCACGAAATCTAAGCTTGATAGAATTCATCAACATGCGACTCTGTCGAGCCGTTCAAAAGTTATAAACGGATCAGGTACTTACACACACTCATACATACAGACATAGTGACACCTCCTTAGGAGTAGTCAGGAAAGCTTCGTAGGAATGTCGAGTTCTGCTGAAAACTTGGCTTTTTAAAAACGGGATAAAACCAAATATGTATATCCTTTTTTTTAATATATAATTTTCTTAGCAGGAAGGTAAAAATGTGTACTTTTCTATAAAAACTTATTTTTTGTAACACAATTTTGTCCAATATTAGAAATAAATACGTTTTGTAAGGACTTAAAAAAAATAATATAAATAAGCATTTATAAAAACAAAAAAAATTATAATAAATATTTGGTTTTTTTTGCAAAGGGGTACACACTTTTGCAAAAATCCTATTTTGAAACAAAATTTTTTCAAAAATGTGTTTATTTCTAATAATTCCGCTGTTTAAGGAGTATAAAAAGCAAAGAAGCTTTTGTGAAGCTCACATCGGATGCTAACAGTCAACTTCCCGCTGATTTTAACTACAAAGCTTTCGTAACATGATTTGTAGTGCTGTTCTATGCTTCTAAGCTCTTCGAGATCAAAAGTCTAATGGCAGTTTGATAAAACACTATTATTTCGATTACCAAACTGCTGTAACTTTTGAATGAATCAACCGATTCTCACGTGGTTGGCGGCGATTGATGTAGTTTTCGAGTCCTAGAAAAGAATCGGAGGCAATAATTGATAAGATACATATATAGTTTCGTAGTCCGTTGAAAAGCATTTCTGAGTCAGTCAGTCGGAGTTTTGCGTCTCACTCGCATTAGCTAATTTCAACAACTCAGATAACTGTAAAATTATTCCGTGAATAACTGCGTTGCCAGTTCCTATGTGGTGGTGTAGGTCAGGTACAGTCAATCAAAGAAACGTGTTAAAAAACGGCTTAACAAAATCGCCGGTATATGGGCTGAGTCACCCATCTGTGGACCAATACTTTGCACCTTCAGAGTTTTTTTAAAATAAGTCACGATATCTCACAAACGCATTAACCGATTTTGCTCACATTTTTAGTGCTAGTAAAGAAGGAGGATAATACAGAGTATAGTTTCTGCAGCATTTTGTCATAAGCACTTCATGAATAGGTTCTACTATGAATTTGGCAGCACTTCGTGTGTAATATTGAACAGAGTTTCAGGTATAGTTCAACAAGAAATTCAGTTAAATTGTTTTATCATAGTCTTCACAAAAAATTTTTGTACGTGAAATTGAGTTTCCCCAAAAGTGCTAGAGGCTTCATTGTTGGACTGAAATGGTTCTAAATAGAGTGCTACTGAAAATCAGAAAAGTCCAAAAGACGGTGGAAGAGCTGGAAATCTTAAACCTATTTTGGTATATGAGCAAAAACTAATTATTTTTGTTTTTGTTTATTTTTATTTATACTTGAGGAACAATTAAATATGTATTAAAAGTAAAAAAAAAACTAAATTTAAAAGACAATCCCAGGGTTGGACAATTGAAACTTTTATTGCTACATGAAAGTAACCGACTGATACACATTTTTTCTCTTTGTTTACAAATTAAACATATATAATATTTTTGAAAGGAGTTCATTAGTAATTAGAAATCATGAAAGCAAAAACGCAGCTTCAGAGATGGAGAATTTGAACATTTAAGAAATATTGAAATAACTAAATATGTAACATGTTTTTGTTGTTGTATGGTAATGTCATTGTTTCTTATACCAAAACATCCTAATTCCAAATTATAATTAAGTAACTAAATTACACATGTTTTCTATTTTAGAAAGAAATAAATTAGTATTAAAAATCAGAAGAATGAAAAAATGGTGCCAAAGTTGGAGTAAATGTGTGTATATACTCCAGGCGTACGTCGGTGAAGGGTACATACATACATCGCTTTTACTTGTTATACCCTCCAAAAAAGAATATGGAGGATATATTCACTTTGTCATTCCGTTTGTAAAGCAGCGAAATATCCATCTGAGACCCCATAAAGTATATCTTGAAAGATAGCACAGGTTAAGTTCGGAGATGGGTTAAATCTCGCAAGATGGGTTAAATCGGGCAAGGGTTGACGTACGATATTATATAAATGAGCTCTGTCCCACCAAGTTAAACATTTTAAATTTTCTTACTAAATATTTGGAGGGTATTTAAGATTCAAGCCGGTCGAATATAACGTTTTTACTTGTTTTAGTATACCCTCCAAAAAAGAATATGGGGGGTATACTCACTTTATCATTCCGTTTGTAACGCAGCGCAATATCCATCTGAGACCCCATAAAGTATATATATATATATATATATATATATATATATATATATATTGTTGAGCAGTGATGAAATCTAAGACGATCTGAGCCTGTCCGTCTGTGGAAACCACGATTCACTCCAAACGAAAAGAGCTAAACTCTTGAAATTTGGTATAAATATATCTTGAAGGATTGCACAGGTTTTAAGTTCGGAAATGGTCTAAGTCGGACAAAAGGGAAAAAATTCTCCTAAGAAGAACCAAACCAACCTCTAAAAAACAACAGAATTTTTAAACTCTTGTTGTAATTTTGATTAGCAAAAGATATTTTTTATGTCAAAGAAGGTTCAACGCGCTAAACTTGGAGCCATAAAACAAAAAACAATAATTTTTGGACCCCGCCCCTTTAGTGGGCGTTATTATATACAAAAATAGTGTAAACATTTAACAACTGATTTTACTTAAGTCTACATTCCTTAAAAATAAAATTTTTAAGCTTTAATGACGAAGCTGAGGCGTAACCTGGTACTACTCTGCCATAACCCCTCCTCCCCCTTTCCCTCTTAAATAACCTTTAAAAATTTTTTTTTTTTAATTTTGTATATAATTATCCCAAACATTTATTTTTAGTGTTTTATGACAAATGTGAAATGTTTCCCCCACAGCCCGCCAAAATGCATGTCCGTCCGTCCGTCAGTGAAAATCACGATTCGGTCCAAACGAAAAGCGCCAGACTGTTGATATTTGGTATAAGTATATCTTGAAGAATAGCACAGGTTAAGTTCGGAAATGGTCTAAATCAGGCAAGAGGGAAAAAAGTTCCCCTAAGAAGAACTAAACCAACCTCTAAAAAACAACATAATTTTTAAAGTTTTTTTTTTGTAATTTTGTTAAGCAAATGATATCTTTTTATTTTAAAGAAGGTCCAACGTTTTAAACTTGGAGCCATAAAATTAAAAAAATATAATAATTTTTGGACTCCGCCCTCTTTAGTGGGCGTTATTATATGCAAAAATAGTACAAAATTTAACAAATTGATTTACTTAAGCCTACATTCCTTAAAAATAACATTTTTAAGCTTTAATGACGAAGCTGAGACGTAACCTGGTACTACTCTGCCCTACCCCTCCTCCCCCTTTGCCACATAAATGACCCAATAAAAAAAATAATTTTAAATTTTGTATTTATTTATGCCAAACATTTATTTTTAGAGTTATATGACAAAGGGGAAATGACTCTCCCAATGAGCCACATTTCACCGAGTTTTAATACACGCCAAAGAGAATTGGACCCCATAAAGTATATATATTATTGATCAGTGATGAAGTCTAAGACGATCTAGCAGTGCCCATACGTCCGTCTGTGCAAAACATGATATTGTCTATTTTTGGACCCCGCCCCTTTGCTGGGCGTTGATGTGCGATATTATATAAAAAAATCGTGTAAATATTGAAAATTTTTTATTTCTTAAGCCTATAAGAAGCTGAGATGTTCTCTGATCATGCAGTGTTGAAACTTCTCCCCCACGGTCTTTCCCGGAATGACTCTGTCAAAATAGAAATTTAAAATTGGGTACAGAGATGTCTTAAAGGAACAATGACCCACCAAGTTAAACATTTTAAATTTACATACTAAATATTTGGAGGGTATTTAAGATTCGACCCATTCGAATATAACGTTTTTACTTGTTTGCTTTTGCATTTGTTCGAATCTCTGATATTTTGTTTTAAGCAGTAATAGAAGATCAGAATCAATGACGTATTCATAATATATTTGCATATTGCATTAACTCATTGTGTATGAGAGTCTCACTGCTGACTAAATATTATCATATAGGATCAGCGTTGCCATAACTTTTTCAAAAAAAACTGCAACTTTAGAAAAAAAAACTGGTTTTCACGTAAAAAAAACTGCACATAAAAAATTCACAAAAATATATAGTTTTTTTCATATATTTTTATTAAAACAAAAACATAACACAACAAATTAAATATGATATACATCTACATATAACAAAGCAATTCATTTTAATAAAAAATATATAGGTACATAGGGTTTAAATGAACAAAAAGTGTTCATTATTATTCACATATAATACTGCCTGTTCCAGAATCTCGACAAGTCGATGTCGTTCTCATATTTATATTGAAACCAATAATTAAAAATTTAAATTTGTTTGTATGTACATAGAAAAACACAAGGCATATCTATCTAACAGGTACAACCATTTCTACAAAAATAGAACACTTATAGTAGAAACTACCTTAACAGTTGCAAAAATCGTTAAACGACACTACTAAGTTTGACGTTTTATCAGGTTAGGCAGGTGAGCTCGTGCTCCCACCTGCAATATATGTACACCTTGGTAAAATTCAACTTGCTTTGTGGTCAGGGGTGCAAAAAGATGTATGTGATAATTACATACTCGTATAAAAAAGTATAGTTAAACCCTGCCACTGTTATATTAAGCAAATGGGGTAAAATTATGGTTTCAGAAATTGGAATTAAAATAACAAAATTAAGAGTAAAAAAGTAAAATGTAAAAACTGCACAATTTACAGAAAAACTGGTTTTTAAAGAAAAAAAACTGCAAAACTGCTCAATGCTTAGAAAAACTGTCAAATGCAGATAAATCTGCACATTTGGCAACGCTGTATAGGATATTGCCTCAGTGCATGTTTTTGTTAATCAAATAAAAACTTTGATTCATTCACACACATATGTACTATCATTTCCGGAATGCAAATTTCAGTTGTTCTAAACAGTCTTAATATGCATTGTATATTTGTAACAAACATTGTTAACATGAAAGCTTTCGATAGAAATCACTTTCTTTCCAACTCAATTTGCGTTCAGCTTGATTTCAAATCAGAATTTTGTTGATATTATATATAAGAATTTTTTTCAGCGGGTTTTAATGCTGCTATAGTTAGTAAAATTACACACTGAGTCTTTGATAACTATTGCAATATTTTTTGTTCGCTGGTAGCGCAGGGAAAACAGCAAAATAAATATTGCAAATAATAAAATTTGTGCAACAAGTGCAGCATCTTAATAAAAGATAAATAAAATAACAGAGATTGTACCTAAACATCCACTAGTAAATGTAAAAGTCAAGGAACTTTGCACGTAAAATTTCCCCCTTCTGTAATTTCTGGTTACGATGATAATGTTTACATTTTTCCGTCTTTCAGCAGCAATGAGCAAACAACAATATGATGATGCAGCAACAGCTAAACTCTTGCTCTCAAGTATGTACTTCAAGCTACTCGTACATCATATGAGTTTTCAGCGAATGTGTTGCAAGTTTGATGTTCATTTGTATGTTGAATAGGGAAAAATGTGATGCTGCATGTAGTCATTTTATCTGCATATTGCAAATGCTTTAAAACTTTTTGTTTTTATATATATATATATATATATATATTTTTGTATTTAAAACGTTTCTGCATTAAGTGACTGCAACGTTTCCGAAATCTATGTGTATGCATATGCATGTAAGTAGCACAAATATGCAGTAGATACATTTTTACATGTCCATATTGTATGCACATACGGTGACCAGCCGCTCAGTTTTATAGAGAACAGTAATCTATTTCAGCCGCGTCCACACTATACTTCTTTTTAAATTATTATACCATTCACAAAAAAGTGAAAGGGTATATTTCGGTTTGTCATTCCGTGTGTAATATCTTCGATATCAATATGGGACCCCATAAGGTATACATACATATATACTCTGTGTCCTTATGAATAGCGGTGACGATTGAGCGATGTCCGTCTGTCTGGTTTTCCCAAGCCCCAAAAGAGTTAGAGACTTCGTTCTTGGACTGGTGGATTGCAAATTAACTTAAATAGAGAGGTATTTAAATTCAGGGAAGCTTACACCTATTTCTCAACGCAAAATTAATAGCAAAAACCAATTATTTTTTAGGTTGTTCGTAAATTAAACCTAGTTCATGCTTTGGGAAGCCTCAATGGTCTATTAAAAACTAAATGAAGAATGGGAATGAAGTTTTTTTTTGCACATTCAGTGTTTTGTAGTACATGTAATAACTGGACTGGTTAAACATTTCAAGTTTTTCTTGAATAAAACTGCTTTATACATCATGAAGATTTGCATCGGTCAAAAAAAACATTTTTTTTATTAAAATTTCGCTTCCAGGGATGGGAAATTTAAAACTATTTTAGAATTAAAAAAAAACAAAATTGGTATCAAAAATAAAAAAAACCAAAATATCGAATCCATGTTTGGACAAGTGTAATATTTTGTAATACAAGAAAGTTACCAAAATGGTTACAAATTTCAAATTTTTCTTAACTAAAACTACTTTATGCCTCAAAAAGAGTTGCACTGATAAAAAAACAAAAAAAAATAAAATTTCGCTTCCAGGGTTGGGAAAATTAAATTTTTTTTGGTACATGCAATATTTTGTAGTATTGTTGTAACCAAAATGGTTAAAAGTTTTGAGTTTTTCTTAAATAAAACTACTTTATACCTCCTGAAGATTTGCATTGATAAACAAAATTTTTTTAATGCAAATTTCGCTTCCAGAGTGGGAAATTGAAATTTTTTTATACATAAAAGTAACCAAAGTGGTTAAAAATTTAAAATTTTTCTTCAATAAAACTACTTTATACCTCAAGAAGAGTTGCACTGATAAAAAACAAAAAAAATTTAAATTTCGCTTCCAGGGTTGGAAAAATTAAATTGTTTTGGTACATGCAATATTTTGTGGTATATATAATATCCAAAATGGTTAAAAATTTTGAGGTTTTCTTAAATAAAACCGCTTTATACATCATTGAGACTTGCATAAGTAAAAAAAGATGTTTAAATTTAAATTTCGCTTCAAGAGGTGGGAAATTGAAAATTTACTTGGTAACTTAAAAGTAACCAAAAAAGCAACTGACGTTGTTTTTTTTTTGCTAACTAAAACTATTTTAGAATTTGGGTTGGACAAATGAAATATTTTATGGTGACATTGGTAAAAAAATAAAAATTCGCTTTCAGAGTTGGAAAATCGAAATAATTTTGGTACTTAAAAGTGCCCACATAAATGCCAAATTTTGTGTTTTTAGTGAATTAAACCTATTTTATTCTTCAGGAAATATTAAATTATTATAAAAAAATTAAAAATTCGGTTCCAGGGTTGGAAAATCGAAATTTTTTGCTACATAAAAGTACCCACATAAATTCCATATTTCGTTTATTTAGCGAATTAAACATATAAAATAAAAATTAAATAGGTATTAAAAATTTTAAAATATTAAAATTCGGTTTCAAGGTTGGAAAATCGACATTTTCTGATTCATAAAAGTAACCATATAACTTGATTTTTATGATGAATTATAACTATTTTATGTATCAGGAAGATATAAATTGGTATGGAAAACCAAAAAAAAATCTAAAAGGCGATTCTACGGTTGGACAATTAGAACTTTATGGGGTACATGAAACGGAGTTTTTCTTTTTGTTTGTAAATTAAACATAGATGTATTAGAAATAAAAAGAGCGAAACATTTAGCTTCCTAACCGAAAAATTTCAACGTTTTCTTAAATATAAGAGTAACTGGTATCAACATTTTTTTTTAGAAAGAAAGAACAAATACATCTGTGAAGGGTATTTAAGATTCGGCACAGCTGATTATAGCACTTTTACTTGTTTTTATACCATTCTATTTTCTATCTACTTGTGTACACTTCAATCATAAGTATTTGCATTTAAGTTCAATTTTTCAGAACTCGCGAGCTGTGACACTGTCTAGTTGAAACCACATTCCAGTCAAGTCCAGCTCTTTGACTTTGAGCCACAAAAAATTGTAATCATTGCACGGTAGCGCTCGCCATTCACACGGAGGTTCCTGCCTTCGTCGTGTTTGAAAAATGATGCCACCGGCCCATAATGCACACCAAACAATACATTTTTCGGGATGCATTGGCTTTTCTTGCAATACTTCTGACTTATCTTAACACCAAATACGCCGCCAATGATTCTTGTCACTGAACAGAAGAAGTGCACGATGCGGTTTCCTGACTGAGCACGAAGTTTGATAACAAAATTATGAATAAAATTATCTGCAAGCGTTGTTCATTTGTAACGCGATTCGTGGTTAAATTGTAGGTCAAACTGAACCTGTTTAAGAGTAACATATTATAGTACTAATAGCAGCTTAGACTTCAATTCCTGTCTTGTTCTGAATTCAGTACTAATATGTGTATAATAGCGCAATGAATTTTTTATGGAAATATGGTGAAGAATGAAACATCTTGCTTGCAATATAAAAAAAAAAATTTTTCATGAAATTAATAATCACCGTATGTCAATCATGCACACGTATACCCAGCAACATATTTTGAATAATTTAATCATAAAGCCGACACAAGTTATCGAATTCGTATCCGAAGTCGGTCATGTAATATTTCCAAATTTATATGAATGATTGACAAGAAAGTAGAGTAATGCTATGAACAGACGGTTGTCAGATCTAACAATATTATCAGTAAAATATGTACTGTGTGAATTGTCAATTGTCTAATTGTCTAATTTTTTTCACAGAAAGCAATGGCAGGCCATTGTAAGGCAATAGTATTGTCACACATTTGACAGTCATGAGAACACTTTTCGTTGCGATTGATAGACATTCTATGTTATTTCTTTATTGTCAGTTGAGCTTAAATTTATGCGCCTGGATATGGTACCATTATTAGATAAAAATCTCTGCTATGGCAATTTTCGATATAAAATAATCTGATAACAGCGGTAGCTTTATTTTAGAGATAAATTTGTTGTGCGATAAATTTGTTGAAATTGTAGTTTTCTTAAAATCATCTCAACTGACGTTTAGGCACCAATTTTTATTTGTCAGTACATTGCCAGACCTAACAATCGTCTTAACATAGCAGAATTTTCTTTTTCCTTGATATCTTTTAATGAGCTTCGGCAGTATTCCAGAGTAAGTTGTTGTCAACTTAAAGTAATTTCTATACTCATAGGCGACAATAACTTGATTAGCGTCTGACCATTTTTATACCCTCCAAAATGAATATGGAGGGTATATTCACTTTGTCATTCCTTTTGTAACGCAGCGAAATATCCATCTGAGACCCCATAAAGTATATATATATTCTTGATCAGTGATGGAATCTAAGACGATTTGCGCATATCCGTCCGTCTGTGAAAATCACAATTTTGTCCGAACCAAAAGAGATAGACTCTTGAAATTCGGTATAAATATATCTTGAAGGATAGCACAGGTTAAGTTCGGAGATGGGCTAAATCGGATAAGAGGGTAAAAAGTTCCCCTAAGAAGAACTAAACCAACTTCTAAAAAACAACATAATTTCTAACGATTGTTTGTAATTTTGTTAAGCAAATTATATATTTTTATATCAAAGAAAGTCCAACGCGTTAAACTTGGAGCCATAAAATACAATAATTTCTGGGCCCCGCCCCCTTTAGTGGGCGTTATTATATGCAAAAATAGTGTAAACATTTAACAAAATATTTTACTTAAGCCTACATTACTTAGAAATAAAATTGTTAAGCTTTAAAGACGAAGCTGAGACGTAACCTGGTACTACTCTGCTCTAACCCCTCCTCCCCCTTTGCCACCCAAATGACCTTATCAAAAAACAAAAAGTTTTTTTATTAACATTGAATACGTTAGGCCTGATTAGCTCAAGATAAATACATACCTACATTGGAAGGGAAAAAAGACAAAATTTTTTTAATTTTTTATGTAATTATCCCAACCATTTATTTTTAAGAGTTTTATGACAAATTTGAAATTTCTCCCCCACAGCCCTTGCCAGGGAGACTCTGCCAAAATACAGTTAAACATTTTAAATTTACTTATAAATATTTGGAGGGTATTTAAGAATCGACCCGGTCGAATATAACGTTTTTACTTGTTTTTATTAAATTCGTCAAGAATGTGAAAATTTTTGAAAAAGAAAAATCCAAAATAAAAATGATTGCATATTTTTTCGGCCATCTCTGTTGGTTCCTCATATAAGCGATATACGTATCATATCAAAGTGTCTTTTAATGCTACATAAATTTTTAAAATCTATTTCGGGTGACATGCATTTTAAATATTTTTATCTGATTTTTCACGTAAAAATTACATTATTGTAAGAAGTACCCTACTTTTATTATTCCAACTTATTAAGAATTTGTATAAAATTCGAATTTTTTATTAGGAGTGGAATAATTTTGGAAGTGGTGACCAATTCTTTACAATCGAACTGCATTCATCCTTATGAAATAAGGATGAAGACTGGCAGTGTAGTTTACAAAAACATAAAATATAAAGCCATTTCTTATTAAGAAACGACAAAGTCAAAAGGAGGAATATAGCGATATTGTTACAAATGCAACCTTCGAAGCGATTCTGCTTGTCTGTGGAAGCACCCAGGACCTCCCGCTGGAATCGAACATTGGACTTTTGAGATGACAAGCTATCATTGCTAGCTAGCGGAAGCGATTTGCATTCAAAATCTACCCTGGAATCGAGCCTACGATCATTGGACTCATAGACTAGCATACGTAGTTGCCGGGCAAAATGATTTGTTTAACCTTTAGTCACAATCACTTTGACTTTTATTAACCAATTTGCAAAAGCCATGCTTGATTTAAAAGAATAATATATTTTTAAATTCAATTGATATTTATAGCTTCCGATTCCTTATATAAAATTCAGAAATACATGGTAAATATTACAAGAAAAATCAACATCAGTATAATTTTCAACTTACATAGCAGAGCAGAGCAAAACAGAGTTAACATGTGATAAACTTAAGCTTTGCAGTGGGATTACGAGTATTTTTACTCATGTTCCATATATCTGAGACAGCGTTTAGTGAGCGCTAATATTAGTTTAGCATCGAGACAGTTCTCGTATATCATTTCCACATAAAATTTTTGTGTATAAAGACTCTCACAATCATATAAGCCACCTAAAAACGGTGATGACATGAGTGCCGGCGAGGAGAGTGTAGTGGCTTTCGAAGAAGGCGTTGCTCTGGCCTGCCGTCAATTTAATTTATATGTTAAAAACATTTTACTAACATCCCAAAAACAAATGCTGCCTGGGATATATGCACGTTTTGTGTCGTACATACATATACATATAAATATATCAATATTAGGTCGTACTCTCTTATATATGTATTCGCTTTATGTAGAGATCAAGCATTCCACATGCTTTTTTTCAGAGATCGCTTTATGGTGTTCCCTTTTTTTGTTGTTGCTGTCAATATTTTTTATTGCTGCTGTTGTTATAAAGCCGGCTAAACGGCTTTACTAGGACTACGACATTTCGTATTTTCTGTGTTTTTGTTGAAACTCATGCAATTTACCGGGTCTCTTCAATCAACTGAAAAGTGTTTTGTACAATACTTAACTAATGTGTACCCTACGTGGGCTGTTTTGTTATAAATTGTGCTATGCTATCTCTTCCTGTCTGCATCGCTGATTTTACCATATACATATGTACGGGAAATGTTATAAATTTTGTATATAATTTGTTAATTTTTAATTACAATAATACCTCTTAATACAAATTACTTCACACACTATTCTATACAGTTGACAACATACATTTTTTGAAATTCACGCTAAGAAAATAGAAAATTTAAAAATATCAGGAAGTTACTTGTTTGACCTCGCTTTGAAAAAATCGAGTTTGCGCATAATGACGCCTAAGAGGGTGTCATTATGCCTGCATGTGTGTATGTATGTGACTCCTTATATCTTTTAAACGGCTGGACCGAAAATAAACTAGCCGCGTTTCAAAAAGATCTATGAAGCTTAGATTTCCTGGAATCTGGAATATATTCTTGCTGGCAGACTTTGAGATATATATATATATATATATATATATATATATATATTCTTAACGGCTTTACCATCCATAAACCATTCAGCTCTTAAATCGGTTACAGTTTACAGGAAATCGAAGTTTGATAGAACTCTCGGAAACGCCACTAACATGGTTCGAGCTAGAGATGTGCAAATGTAGTGTTTTTTTCTTTTCACATGTGAATCCCGTGAATAGTGATTACAAATTATTAAAATCACGCGTGCGTACGTGATTAAAAAATTTAGAATTGTACGTGATATTGTGTGCTTTTTAATAAGTATAATATTCACGAACTCAAAACAGAAGTTAGGTTATGTTGAAGAGAGGAACCATTACGCTCATGTCCTCGACATACACCTATGCCAGTAAAGATCTGTAGTGCGCTCTCAAGTAGCAGAAAGCAAGTACCCCAAACATTAAGAAACTCCGTGTCATTGATGTACTCCTCAATTTCTCTTATTCAGCCGGGTAATAGCTTGTAGAATGTCATCCACAAACAAAGCGGGATCTCAATTGGGGAAAGCGGGATAGTGACAAAGGAAGTGCTCCAATGTCTCTTTGTCTTACCTGCATGCCATACATTCATTGTTGTCCAGGGCTCGGATACGGTGCAAATATGCTCTCAAGTTCGAGCGCCTAATTAAGACGCCGATTAACTTCGGGTTTACTAAGTTTAAACAATGGTTTTGACTTTTCTTCTTATGGGGGCTCTACTGGACCTTTTTTTATATTACTCACAGTATCACTCCTTCATCGTGCTCTGTGGGTCATTTATGTCCAATTTTTTAATTTAATCTTCGTTGTTTTGGTTGGCTTTGCGTTGATAAGATTTACCGTCTGCATCGTAATGGCCTTGTTCGCCACACTATTCGCACGTTCATTACCGATTAGCCCACAGTCGGCTGGCACCCAAACAAGGCAAACTCTTCTTGGTACTGCGTAATTGTTAGTCGTATACTTGCAATTGAAAATGGTCTTTGAGGTTACTCTCTTAGTTGATTCATTGCTCCAATTACCGATTGGCTGTCCGTAAAGATGGTGACATCCGTATAACTAATATTCACTCTGACCCCTTAAGACCTCCGTGATAGCACGAACTTCGCCCTAGACGACCGTGTGATGTAAATTTAAGTGCATATGAAATACGAACGTCATTCCTTAATTGAGAGCTGCTGAAATTTTGTTTAAATTTTATATATAGTATATACTGTTGTATATATTAATAATATATCGAACATAAATACATACTTGTATATGTATCTATGTACATATATCTATATGTTCTACATATTTTAAATCTTATGCTTACTTAGTGAGTACCATCAGCAGAAGTACAACGTTTTAGTTCTTCTAGAGATAGGTAATAAATATCCTTGCCCTGCCTTAGCAGACAGTTCTAGATTTTAGTATTAGGTATATATTTATTTAATCTTCATATACTCGTATGTACATAAAATAAATACATTTTTTCAGTTTCATATACAATTTTGTAAAACATGGTAAATTTGTATTTCACTTTGAGCCAATCAAAACCATCGTTCGTGAAAGTACGACTTTAAAAAAAATGAGTTTGTGATCTTGCCGTGCGTGAAAAAATTAGGTTCCGTGATCGTGAGATTTATTTTACTCGCGCCAGCATCTCTAGGTCGGGCACTAATATATCAGATATATAATTTCGTAGTTTTTTCTATAATCACGATATTTGACGAACGCATCAATCGATTTTGACTCGGTTTTTAAATTTCAGGAGTTGATTAGTTCATAGAGTCGATCCGTAGAGCCGTTAAAAGTTATTCCAAGGACACACATTTAAAAAAATTTATCGAAATATATCGGCGCGAATCAGTTCCAATTCACAACATTTTTACGTTTGAGAGAGAATTCATTGAAATTCTCATGAGTAGTTAGGGAAGGTTTCTAGGAACTCAAAATGTGGAGATGTGAAGAAAGCTAAATGTTTTCAAAACGTCGTAAAACCAATATCTTCCCGATTTTCTTAAATCTTCAATTGTCTTAATGCGAAGTTAAAAATTATACAATATGAAGGAAACATCAGGATTGTAACTGCTTTTGGTAATATGCAATGCATCTTAATAAACAGTTTAAACTATGAAGTTTGAAAAAGACTTAGTATCAGTTTACACTGTGAAAGTTTTAGAAATTTTCATTTTCTTTTGAAAAAGATCCATAGAGTAAAACAAGTTGTACGTTAAAGCATTCACGGCTTATATTTTTTTGGGCATCATTGCACTAAAACAAAAATTGGTGGTTCCTTTTAATAGTTTCAATACCGCCGGTGTGGCATAGGTGTCAGCTGTTAAGTTTCTGTCATCTGATAATAATACAGGGTGTTTATGGTCGTTATAATAGACCTTCTGTCCAAGGAATTAGCAAGATTATGAAGAAATTTTATGTGGTCCGGCCTGTGCATCATCGCAAAGTACGCCTCTGTTTTTGAAAGTGTGGCGGATAGTCCGATTTACATATTAAGGCCGGCTTACCATGTTGATTTGGCGAACACAATTTTTTTCGCCGTTGAAGGTCGTTTCTCAGTCGGTGCTTCCGTCTACACAAAAGTGATTGCATCCGGAAAAGTAACTGCACTTTGTTTGCATTATGGTCTAGTGTGCATGTTGATCTGTTCGCTAAAACCAAAATTTCCCCAAAGTACTTATGCGAAAAAGTAGCCAAAAAGTACCTCAAAAGCATCGACTGTTGCAACCAATCTAGAGGCGATCATTTATATAACGTTGTATTTCGTACCCAATGGCGAGTTCCAAGCAATACAATGGAATATTGGAAACTGTCAAATCTGCTGTCAGATTCGCTGAGAACTACGCAGTCACATAGGAATTTATTGAAAACTACTGTTATTGAAAAATTACGGTGGGAAATAATCCGAAAAAATCAATCAAAATCTACATGTAGGCGACAACATCTAAAATAGGACTTCACATGTTCGTTATGGTCAACAATTCTCTACTGTTGACAGCTGCTGACTATTCTCTGATGCCTGCATAGAACAAGGAGCTATTAGAAATAGTTAATTGCTGCACAATAAAATTAAGCAAGTGTCCTATTTCCACTTGCTGCATTGCGACAGCGGGAATGTATCGAATCTTGCACTGTCAGTTAGCGTTTACACAGGCCACTGGGAGTTCGAAAAATTCAATACACTTACAACTTTTTACTAATACACATACATTTTTTCTAGTGGCAGCTAATTTTGCATGCGAGTAAAAATTTGGCACTTGCATACCACTAAATGTCAAAACGATAATCAATGTTACCCTGCCAAAAATTTAATGCAAACTTTCTGGATTACAGTAAAATTGTGATTAAAGTTTTAACTTATTTAATGTATTATTATGCAGTATTTCTTGAAATTCGCATAAAAAATAGCAACTTTGTTAATTAAAGAGCATTAATATTATTAAAATAATATTAATAATAATATATGCTAACCTTTTCCTCAAAAATGCTCATATATGGTGAACTCGATAACTCTACATAACAAACAAAACAAAAAGTTGAAATGGAATCAAAATCGAAGTTTACGCTTCGACGACATTTTGAAAATGAACTAACATTGGCATGTGTAGACAGAAAAGCATATTACATGAGATTCGATTATTTCGAATAATTTTTCGTTGATAATACGTATACAACAATGGCATGCCATTACTTGCATGTGTAATCGCAGCGTCAGATGTAATAGGCTTCCAACATCTTATAATGCAAAACTACCAGACTACGTCTAATAATCGTCTGTCAACAATAAATAATAGTATTTGGACGATTTTCTAGTATCTGAATTCAGGTTTCTAAATTGTCACTGATGCTTTTACATACAGCTTCGATATTGGCATTTGAACAGTTTGTTTTTGAACGACCAATGTGTCAAGCAATCCATTCTCCCTGCATTTTTAATTAAAATCGTAATGAAGACACGTTGTACTGGCGCTCCATTTTAACTAACCTTAAACTGCCAGCTGCCGAATTGTTTTTTAGGATTATCAATTGCTACTACATCCTATGGACATTTATCAATTATAACCTCTCATTTCTAACTATTTGTATTTTCACTTGTCTACTCGTTATCCACAACAATTTAATTCTATTTAGGCTGGTTTTTTGAGACTTCAGTTGAACAAAAATCGGAGTTTCAGACTACGATAAAACTATGTTTAAACTTAATCCATATCCGAATTGCACGACCTAAGTCTTTGAATAATTTCTAGGCCTTAGAGATTGTTAAGGGCTTGTGTTTTTCTTGAAAGTAAATGGCTTCCATAAAGTATCTCCATCTATTACAGTTTGCTGCTGCTATGTTTTTAATTACACTGTCCTATATCTCTTAGTACCGTGAGTCGCCAAATGATCTTTGGCCGTCCTCGGCTTCTCGTTTATTATTAATCCTACTAAGCAAGGTTGTCGTTGGGTAGAAAGAACGATCTCCGTATGCGTTGTTGGTGTATTGATGAGGAACTTTGATAGTATTTGCTTCCTAGTTCTCCTCAATAGATGGCTGCGTAGCTTGAGCTTTTCTATGATTTTATCCTTTTGGGTACTTGATATTTGTAGCTTGAAATCCCTTAACTGCAACTCCTACACCACACCGCCACTTAAGATTTTATTTAGACTTGTTAAACGAGGGGAAAATAAAAAATCTCTTCAGCTCCCAGGTGTAATTCCAACAGAATAAAACACCAAGTGAGATGTGATTGAATAGGAATATTAATTAATTAGTCGAGATGTATTTATGTAATCATTTATTAATTTACATCTTAATTCTCATCTCGGGTACACATTTTTTTATATATATATATATATATATATATATATACATATATATATATATATATATATATATATATATATATATATATATACATATATGTATATATATACATATATATATATATATATATATATATATATATATATATATATATATATACATATATATGTATATATATATATATATATATATATATATATACATATATGTATATATATATATATATATATATATATATATATATATATATATATATATATATATACTATTTTATATATTTTCCTACTTACTTGACACTATCGTTATATTTTGGACAATTTACACAATATCTCTATAAATTATAGCCTATGTGTTATTCTGATGTATAAGCTAAATTATTGTAAAGTTTCATTAAAATTCATTCAGTAGTTTTTGCGTGAAAGAGGAACATCCACTCTCACACATCCACACTCACAAACATTCGGCTTTATAATCAGTGTTGTCAGATAATTTTTTTTCTTCCCCCGAAAAAAATTTAGAAACCCCCTAGATTATACACTTTTTCTTAAAAAATCCCCTAAAGCAGAAAAGTTTAAGTAGTAATTTGGTTGCATAATTCTTTCCTCTATTAAATTTGAATTGAGGTACTATCATTCTTACGCGAAAAGCACGAAAACATCATAATTTTAATTTTATTTTTTTATAAATAGCCCCCAAAAAATATATCTGCAATCTTTCTTTCTTTTGTAAGAGACGGCTTGAGGAAGTTTGTTACGGATACATGTACTTCTTTTGTTTGGAATGCAAATCCAATATGTTTTTCGTATTTTGGTGTGCAATAAGGTCTCCTGTTAGCCACCATAATGCTTTTACAATATTTGCATAAAGCTTTGTAGTTGTCTCCCTGGACAGAGGCTAACCAATCTGAAATTTAATTTTGCATTTATTGTGTTTAAAATTATATTTAAAAATACAATACCTTTAAAGTGCTGATCTGCTTCCCACTCCTTTTTATATTTTTGTTTATATATGTTATCCTTTTTTGGCATATTGGTAATAAATTGTAAGGATGAACAACTTTTTAAAATTTATATTTTGCAGTTCAAAGAAAACCAACAAAATTGATTTAACGAGAAAAATGTTTTAATGTTTGTATTTGCGTGATTACTTTCTAAATCGTCATTTCGATACAATATCTTCGACATGCTCAGTTGTTAAATTATGTACTATTATGTACCAAACTATAAATTCGAAAATCCCTTAAATAAAATTTTCTTACCCCCAAATTTCCCCCTAAAGAATATTAACCCCTAAATCTGCCCCTAAATAGAAAAAAAAACCCTAAATCTAGGGGGAAACCCCCTAATCTGACAACACTGTTTATAATACATATTAGTAGGATTGAAATGAGAAGTGCAAAATAATTTTTAATAGAGGTTAAATAAAAATAATGCAAAAAAAACATTTTACAATTATTGAAAAAGTGTGGGGAGCTTTGCACCATTTTCTCATAGATATATTAATTAACTTTTATAATTATGTGATAATACTTACATGTATATATTTTAATTAAAGAGTTTTGAAAAATGAAGCATAAATAATTAAAAAGCAGGAATACTTTCACTGTATTTTCTTCACTATATTATGAATTTAATTTACACTTCAGTCTAAGTAACACGTGGCCGGCTAGGCTAACACCAAAAATTTTAGAAGTAAAAACAATTGAATTCCACGGTATTTCGTTTACTACAAAATAAATTTAAGTTATATTTTGGACTCAGCAACACGTGGTCGGTTATACTAATGAACTGTATCTTATTAATTAAAGCGTTAGTACGTTTAACTTAGCGCCATCTATTGAATACTTACTCAATCCAGTCAACTGACCACCTTATACCGCCAGCTGTTAGAATCTTATCCAACAATGTCTCTTTGTTAGATAAAAACAGTTAATTCGCAATAAATAAAATTGCAATACCAAATTGAGAAATAAACTATCCTATTCATAAGTTGGAGCATAGCACTCATTGAAAAAAAACGTTAAAATCGGTTCAGTAGTTTACGTGACACGTAATTTATATATACATATTAAGATATATGTATACATATATATATATATATATATATATATATATATATATATATATTTATATATATATATATATATATATATATATATATATATGTATATATATATATATATATATATATATATATATATATACATATATATATATATATTAGGGTGGGTCGATTTTTTTAGTGAACAATCGTATAGCAAAATCGAAATCTGCACCTGATTCTAAGAAAGTTTCCCTAAGAAACCAGGTGTCTAAAATGAAATCCTAGCTAGCGCCGCGAGGCCTGAAAATATTCACTTCCCACACATTGAATAGACTATTTTTTTTTCCAAAATTCTATTCAATGTGTAGGAAGTGAATATTTTCAGGCCTCGCGGCGCTAGCTAGGATTTCATTTTAGACACCTGCTGGTTTCTTAGGGAAACTTTCTTAGAATCAGGTGCAGATTTCGATTTTGCTATACGATTGTTGCGTTTTTTGGCTCCCATACAAATCGACCCACCCTAATATATATATATATATATATATATATATATATATATATGTATGTATGTATATATATATGTATATATATATATATATATGTATATATATAAATATATATATGTATATACATATATATATATATATATATATATATATATATATATATATATATATATATATATATTATATATATATATAAATATATATATATATATATATATATATATATATATATATCACGTCATACACTTGTAAGCAATTTTGCGTTCATCAAGATTGATAAATTATAAACTGTTTAATATATATTTTTGTGTAAACTTGCGAAATATGAATAATTTTTATAAAAGTTTAAAAATAAAAATCAGTTTGCCTGAAAAGCAACAACAATCTACATTTACTGAATGCCTCCCAGTGGAATGTAGTGTGAACCAATTATGTAGTCTAACCCCGGAGCTGTTTTTATTGTTCGCATATAAAAATGTAACTGCTAAAATATGTTTTATACTCTTCACTAGAAATGGTGAAAGGGTATTATAGCTTTGCTATTCTGTCATTATCATCAATTTCCTCAATATTAATAAAATACACCACAAAGTACATATTCTCGGTCCTTATGAATAGGAAGTCGAATAAGCGAGATCCATCTGTCAGAAGCTATAGAGAAGCTAGAGACTGCACTCTTGGACTGATGATTTTTCTTTTTGTTAATTAAACCTATTTTATACTTTAGGAATAATTATATTAGAAATAGCAAGTAAAAGTGCTATGTTCGGTTATGCCGAATCTTAAATACCCTTCATAGATGTACATTAGGGGTAGTCTATTTTTGTAACACCTACTTTACATGGCATAACACGATGAGGAATAGTAAAAAAATGATACTGCGTTTTTAGTTTTTCGATTTATTTCAAAAACTTCACGCGGAATTTAAATTGAAAAAATTCATATGTTATATGCGAAGAAGAAGAAGACAAATTTTGATTTAGAAGCAATAAAACTAATTTAAGTACAAGCCAAATACATTTTTATAGTAAATATACGTTTTAGTTCATTATTTAATTCATTTTTATATTATTTAAGATAAACTTAAGATTTAAACTATATTCAGATTTACAAAAAGGGTAAATGTCCTGAATAACTTTGATGGCTCTTTCAGCGCAAATATTAGATCTTTTTAAATTCAGAATGGCAGAATCTTCCTTTACCCAGTGTTTTAGAAAACACTTATGCGCAGTTTCGAATTGCTTGACGGATTTTTCCAAAATTTCAAAATCATTGTTATGAAAACGGTGATCCGAGAACCAAACGTCATACCATGCGCTGCATATGAATTGGCAAATTGGCAAAAGTTGTATTCTGTGTTCCGGTAGTAGTATGAACGTTAAAATCGCTAGAATAGGTCTAGAATTCCATCGAGCGTTGCTGAGCGCTGGTATAGCAAAAATCCTCGAAAGTTGTCCGGACAGTGAAATTGTTATTGCTGGTGATTTCAATGTCCACAACTCATCGTGGCTTCGCCATTCGAGCCACACAACTTCAGAGGGCCAATATGTTGAGTTATTCGCCGCGCATAATCACCTAGCGCAACTAGTGAATGAACCAACACATATACCGTGTGTTGAAGGGCACCAACTAAATACGCTTGATTTGTTCCTAACTTCACACCCTCAAAAGTATAAAGTGAACGTCAGTGCACCTCTCGGTAATTCGGATCATTGTATCATCTCCGCTTCTTTTTCGTTCTCGGCACTTCGAAACGTTTCACCCACAGCCACGAAACGTTTAAAATACGTATACGAAAAAGCTCGTTGGGCAGAGCTCAACGAATTCTATCGTACTTTCAATTGGAAACTATGTTTCTTAGATAAAAATATCGATTTAATGGCGGAAATGGTTGGAAATATAATTTTGCTGGGAATGAAATACTTCATCCCATCCAAAAAAATTTCGGTTAAGCCGAGACAAAAATCTTGGTTTAACCAATCTTGCAAAGAGGCAATCAGATCCAGAGAGGAAGCATTCAGTACTTGGCGGAATAACAAAAACGCAAATACTGATGCGCTGCGCAAACAAGCGAGGTCTTCGTGTGCCAGAGTGCTAAGGCGTGAAAAAGCTTTATACGAGCAGCGCCTTCGTGCTAAAGTTCTTACCGCCACGAGAGGTAGTAAAAGCTTCTGGTCATTCGTTTAAAGAGTAAAGGATAAAGCTAGTTCATCAATTCCAACTCTTTTAAGGGATGATCAAATATTCACTGAACCTGTTGATAAAGCTAACCTTTTGGCTGAGATGTTTGCAGGGAATTCTTGCTTGCCAGGTAGCAATCAGCAATTGCCCGTGGTGGAAAGAGTATCAGTTACTATGCCAAGAATATTCTTTCGACCACGTGCAGTTAAAAAGGTTTTAGCGAATCTCAACATAAACAAGTCTCCTGGGCCGGATGGCATTCCAGCACTGGTCTTGAAGCAGTGTTTTTCGACGCTAGCGCGTCCATTGGCTAAGCTATTTAGTGCATCGTATCATGCCGGTAAATTTCCGATGTGTTGGAAGTTAGCCAATGTAACGCCGATCCCTAAAATTACCGCCCAATTGCAGTCTGTTCGGCAATTTCCAAGGTCATGGAAAGTATGACCAACTTCCACCTGGTAAGGTATCTGGAGACCAACACCTTACTTAACGACCGGCAGTATGGTTTTCGCAGAGCTCGCTCTACAGGAGACCTGCTCGCTCTGTTAACAGAAAAATGGTGCAATTCGATTCACCATTTCGGCGAGAGTAAGGTGGTGGCTCTAGATATCTCAAAAGCATTTGATAGAGTGTGGCATGATGCACTTCTGTCAAAACTGACTGCTTTTGGTGTCGGTGATGATTTCTCTCGCTTCATAGCGAGCTTCCTCAGAGACCGCACTATACGAGTTGTTATAGACGGGGTCTCATCAAACGAGTTCAAGGTAAATTCAGGGGTGCCGCAAGGCTCTGTTCTATCTCCTACTCTCTTCCTCATCTTTATAAATGACCTTCTATGTCAAACTTCAAACCCTATCTACTCTTTCGCGGATGATAGCAGCATTATCCATTCTTTCTCTTTCACCAGCTGGCCAAGCCTGGAGGAGATTGACGCCAGGAGACAAAGGATGAACGAGTCACTCACAAGTGATCTCGTGTCAATCTCCGAATGGGGCCTCGCGAACAGGGTTAACTTTAACCCTCACAAGACGCAGTGCTGCGTGCTTACGCATAGGCGGCTGGTCGAAGGTTCTGCGCCATCCGTGTTTATGGATGGTATAGGTATTGGGGAATCAGAAGCTCTTGATGTTCTTGGTATGAAAATACAGTGTGACGTTCGATGGACAGATCACATTTTTCATATTTCAAAAGAAGCTTTCAAGTGTCTCGGCTTTTTAAGACGGTGTAAGACATACTTCACCCCAACTGATCTCCTCAATATACCACCTACATCCGACCAAAGATGGAATACAACTCTCATGTATGGGCCGGTGCTTCAAAGTCTGTTTTGAAGTTGCTCGACCGCGTACAAGAGAGAGCGAAGAAGCTCATCGGTGACAGTAGGGTAGCCAACTCTATTGACTCACTGGAGCATCGACGCAACGTGGGGTGTATTTCACTGTTCTACCGATACTACAACGGAATGTGTTCTGGTGAAATAAGGGAGCTTGTGCCGAATAACCGTTTATTTCTGCGAGCTACCCGCTCTTCACATAGGGCACATCCTTTTGTGGTTGAGTTGTCAGTGAATCGCACCACGCATTACAGAGAGAATTCGTTCTTTGGCCGAACGGTTCGTATGTGGAACAAACTTCCAGCAGAGGTCTTTCCTGTCAGTTTTAACTTGGGGAGGTTCAAATCGAACGTCCACAAACACTACTCCCTCTATCCTCCTTCCCATAACCAACTTTCCTAGTTCTGGCACAATGCATCGCATATGTAGGGGTCATCCCCTGAGTGCTGGTCCAAGAAAAAAAAAAAAAAAAAAAAAAAACTAAATTTTATGTATGGGAACTAGTTCCTTACTTCATAATATTTAAAATATTGCCCTAGTTCATATAAAAATTGCATGTCATCACGCCATTTAATAGATCTTAAGGTCAACTTTTCTTCGTTTTGTTTGTAGTTTTGTTTTAGGTTTTCGTAGTTCATAATCAATTCGGTAAATATGTCATAACTGATGTTTGGCGATGTCGACTTTCCACTTAGTAACTCATTCAACACATGCTTCAAAATTAAATCTAATACATGATGTTGGCATCCAATATACTGCGGTGGGGACAAATGTTTTTCCTTAAAACAATTCTGCAGTAAACGAACAACTCCATTTTTAACCCCTGTATTAACGTTTGTTGTATCACTAACAATCATTTTTATGAAATTCCAAAGGTTAAATTTATCCAAGACATTCCTTATTCCTTAAAAAAGTTATAGAAAGTTAATTAATGCTCTAAAAATATATTATTAAATAGAAACCTTCAAAAATTGACAAACTTTTCCCGTTTTCAAGAACCATTGCCGCTACTCTTACTTCCTTAGTTTCATTTGTTAACACACGGCCTGCACTTCTTTCTTCCCAAATTTCTTGCCGTCGAAATGAATACACCAAATGTCATCTCTTAAGGAATTCTTATAATTTTTTTCCAAGTTCAGCGCTGCTTTAATCATCGCTTTGTGAATACCTGCTTGTGTTGGTGTTGCTATATTTATTCCTTCTTTGGACAATTCTTTGCATATTTTAGCGTCATTTTTGGTGCTTACATGGGCTGTTGTTACCATTGTCACTGCTGCTTTTGTTGAACACTTCGCATTTCTTTTTCTTGGTAGAGGAGCTTTATATTCACCAACAGGTGGAGAATGTGATTGGTGATTGCTGGACAGTTTCAGCTGATGATGTTGACGTGTTGAGCGCCACTTTATTTAAACACGATGTGCTTTGAACATTTTTTCTTGAAAGGGCAGCTTTGGAGGGATGCACATTAACTGCTTTAGCTGTCGTGTACCCAACTTCTCCATTTGTAGTTGTTTGGAGTTCATACAACTTTTTGTCCTCAGTTCCTAGCCAGACACCATTTAAATCAGTTATATCACATAACTTGTTGAACGTCATTGTAACATTTCTGCCATCCGGGAATTTTAAAAATGTTGAATAATCATTTAAAACTTTTCTTACCTTCCGTTCTGCAGCTATACGTGTTATGCTCGGAAAGTTTAGTTTCGACCACAATACAATCATTTCGTTTGTAATAATCTGGCATCTTTTCTTTTTAAATTTCTCCGTTTTAGCTAATTCATTATACCTTCCTATAATCACGGTCTGTTTTGGAATCTTACATAATTCACTCAAGGGTTTTTCAACGTTATTGATTTCTCTTCTCTTATTCTTAGATATTTCAAATGTTATTAAATTGTTTTCCCATTTTTTTGAATTTTTTAAAACTTCAGCACCACTTTTTTTAAAAGACATTGTTAATTAAAAAAGACACTTTCACTCAAGCCGCCACGCACTGAATGAGAGATCGACAGCTAAATAAAAGCAACTGGCGCGACGCTTATACGAAGTTTCAATCATTCATAAAGCATTTATTCAAATTTACCGTTATGTACTTTTGTCATATGCAAAAATACGATGAATAACAGAAGAAGAGCAAAATAAAACAGACACAAAGAAAAGAACATAATCTCATATGGTGTTTTTTCTTGGCATATGTATGAAATTTGCATACGAATTTTCAATTTAAATTCTGCGTGAAGTTTTTGAAATAAATCGAAAAACTAAAAACGCAGTTATCATTTTTTACTATTCCTCATCGTGTTATGCCATGTAAATTTTTTTTTTTTTTCAAAAAATGCAAAAAGTTGTACCCCTAATGTACATATCTATTTGTGCTTTATTTCTAAAACAGAAAATAGGTTTAATTACCAAAAAATAAAACACAATATTGTTATTCAGTTACTTTCATATTTAAGAAAACGTTCAGAATTTTTAGCTAGGAAGCTATATTTTTGGCTTTTCTCATTTCTAATACCAATGAAAATCTTTCAAAAATACTATATATGTTTAATTTACAAAAAAAAAGAAAAAATCCATTTCATTTGGTTACTTTTATGTACCAAAAAAAAGTTTTAATTGTCCAACCCTACAACCGTCTTTCAGATTTTTTCGAATTTCCAATACCAACTCTATTCTGTATAAAATAGAATTAAACCACAGAAAAAGCCAAAATTCGTAATATATTTGGTTACTCTTATGTAAAAAAAATTTCAATGGTCCAACCCTGGAGAAAATTCTTTTAGAATTTTAATATCAATTTTTGTCTCTCTGAAGCACAAAATACTTTTAAGACTGAACAAAAACAAAAGTATAAAGTAAGTATTACTCACCAAAAAACCAATATTATGAACTTATTTTATGTACCAAAAATTTGGATTTCCAACCCTGGAATCGAATTTTTAATTTTTGTTCTGTTTTTAATGCCAATTTAATTTTTCCTGCTCTGCTGTGTAAGTTGAATAAAACTGATGTTGACTTTCCTTTGTGCCTTGGAATATTTATCATGTCTTTCTGAGATTTAAAAACAAATTTCGAACAATTAGCCTATGAATCTTAATTCAATTTAATATAGCAATATAAATGTTCGTGAAAATACTTACTACATACAAATTTAAGCTATGGCTTGAGCTACCAATTATAAAATTGGAAAACGTTCACATGTACCTGAGTATAAAATTCAAACCAAAAAAGTTTGACTTGATGGAACAAAAAATTCAGAAAAATGGGACATGAAGAAAAATAATCAAACGGTAACACTGGTATTAAAACAATAACATGTTAACATCAGGTTGATACAGTTCTCAGATTCTTTTTCACAATAAAATTTGTGTAAATAGGAACTGTTATCACATTCAACTAAGTCACCTAATAAGTGGTGATAAACACATGAGCACTGATGATGAAAGTGTTGCGGCTTTCGAAAACAGCTCTTCTGCTCTGCTGTGTAAGTTGAATAAAACTGATGTTGACTTTCCTTTGTGCCTTGGTATATTTATCATGTCTTTCTGAGATTTAAAAACAAATTTCGAACAATTAGCCTATGAATTTTAATTCAATTTAATATAGCAATATAAATGTTCGTGAAAATATTTACTACATAAAAAAGTATACTTTATCAAAAATAGGTAGTTGTTCTGTACAAAAAAATTCTATTTTCCAACCCTGAAATCGTATTTTTAATACCCATTTCAATACTCCTGAAGTATAAAATAAACTAAATTTAAAACAAAAAATATTAAAAATTAATTAATATTCAAAATTTAAAATGTTTTTAGTTTTTTAGACCAATTTAGTTTTTTCTGAAGCATAAAATAAGTTTATTTCACCAAAAAGAGCAAAATTAGGAACTTATATGGGTAAAATAAAATTTTTAATTGTTTGAATTCCCTAAAGTATAGACAAAGTTTAATTCACAAAAAAAAAAACAATATTGGGAACTTATTTGATTCTATTATGTACAAAAATTTTTCGTTTTCCAACCCTGGAATCGAAATTTTTATTTTTTTTTTGTTTTTTAATACCAAGCTAATATTTCGCGAAGTTTACAGTAGATTTAATTCATTGAAAAACCAAAATTTGTTACTTATATTCCGATTTTCCAACTCTGAAATTGAATTTTTCATTTTTGTTTTGTTTTTTAGCACCATACTAAGTTTTCCTGAAGTAAAGGGTGTTTTTTATAGAGTGATACAACTTTTAGTTAGCATCACTGCTTTATTTGACCACCCATTTAACAGCTGATAGTTGCTTTTTGTTTAGCTTGCTATGACATTTCATTATAGATCGACTTACACTAGAGCAACGCCTGCACATTGTGGAAATTTTTAATCAAAATAATGGTTCTATTCGCCAAACTCATTGTGCACTTCTTCCATTTTATGGCGTACATAATCGTCCTTCGAAGAACAATAGAGCGTTTTCGGACCACATTTACTGTTACTGATAATGTGCATCGCGTGAGACGCCAAACAGTGCTCACTGAAGAAGCTGCAGCCTCTGTACAGGAAAGCATTGAAGATAATCCTCATCAATCAATTCGTCGCCATCCTCAGCAACTGGGATTGTGTCCTTCCACTTTATGGACGATTTTTTTAGTTGTTGAAAATTGGTGTTCCAGATTTCGCCTTGTACGCGCCAGCCATAGCGGCCACATGGCCGAAATCATATTTAAACATCAATGTCATAAAATTTTCTATCCAATAAAGATCGTTTCATTGATATCAAAAATATATTACTATGTTTTATTATGATTTAAAATTGTATCACTATATAAAAAACACCCGACATATGGTCTGAGTCACCCCGTCGGCATCTGTGCACCAAATACTGTGCAAATTTACTTTGTAAAGTATTTCATTCAAACAAACAAACAAAAAAAAAAGGGTATGATTTACTAAAAAACAAAATTAGGAACATATGCGGCTATTTTTATGAAGCAAATAATTTCAATTTTCCAATCTTGGAAGCGAATTTTGAATTTTTTTATCAATGCAACTCTTAATGAGGTATAAAATAGTTTTACCTAACAAAAAATTTAAATTTGTAACCTTTTTGTTCACTTTCATGTACCACAAAATATTTCAGTTGTCCAACCCTGGAATCGGAAGTTTGGTTTTTTAAGATTTAAGAACCAATTTTGTTCTTCCTATATTATAAAATAGTTTTAATTAGCAAAACAAAACGCCAGTTGCCTTTTTGGTTACTTTTACGTATAAAATAAATTTTAATATCACAAATCTGGAGGCGAATTTTTATACCCTCCAAAAAAGAATATGGAGGGTATATTTACTTTGTCATTCCGCTTGTAACGCAGCGAAATATCCATCTGAGACCCCATAAAGTATATATATTCTTGATAAGTGATGAAATCTAAGACGAACTTAGCATGTTCGTCCGTCCGTCTGTGGAAATCACGATTGAGTCCATACGAAAAGATATATCTTGAAGGATAGCACAGTTCGGAGATGGGCTAAATCGGGCAAGAGGGAAAGAAGTTCCCCTAAGAAGAACTAAACCAACCTCTAAAAAAATAATGATCCTATAAAAACTTTTTTTAATTTGGTATATATATAATTATCCCAAGTATTTATTTTTTGAGTTATACGCCAAAGGTGAAATGTCTCTCCCACCGAGGACATTTCACCGAGTTTTAATACCCTCCAAAGAGAATTTGACCCCGTAAAGTATATATATTATTGATCAGTGTTGAAGTCTAAGACGATGCAGCAATGCCCACATGTCCATTTGTGGAAAACATGATATAGTCTATTTTTGGACCCCGTCTCCTTTAGTGGGCGTTGATGTACGATGTTATATGCAAAAATCGTATAAATATTGAACATTTTTTATTTGTTAAGCCTATAAGAAGCTAAGATGTCCTCTGATCATGCAGTGATGAAACGTCTCCCCCACGGGCCTTCCCGGAATAGCTCTGTAAAAATAGAGATTTACAATTGCGTACAGAGATGTCTTAAAGGAACTCTGTCCCACCAAGTTAAATATGTTAAATATAATTACTAAATATTTGGAGGGTATTTAAGATTCGACCCGGTCGAATATAACGTTTTTACTTGTTTAATATTAGACCTCTGCATAAATGTATTTGAGAAAAAAGTATTCCTTATATGGCAAAGCTTGTACATATTTTCCTACTGTAATCTGTTCTACAAGAAAATGTTGTACTTATTTTCTAAAATAGTCTGCTTTTACACACATCAGTTTTTCTTGAAGCAAGTCTGAGTTTATGGGAGAGAGAGGAAAGAAGCAAGAAGAGGGGTACATACTTGATTGTACCGGAAAGTTACTTCAATTCTCTTTTGTTATTTTATTCTCATTAATGGCGTCATATTAAGAAATTGAACACAGACTGTCTGTGTGTAAACAAACGGGCAGTTTTAAAAGAGAACTGTAGAGAACTGCTTCAAGAAAAACTGATGTGTGTAAAAGCAGACATAACAACATCAAGGAACAATTTTGTTGGTTGGTCAATTATAAAAGTACTGCGTAATTTTATGTTCGAGTCATTCATCAAACATGTCGAGTAAGAATTGAAGATCGAACTTCATATTGTACGATAAATTCCACGTGAAGGTTTACAGACAAAAGAAATGATTTTTGTGTTAAGTTTTAGACTAAAACCTTTAGTCTGAATTTATGTGTCTGCATAGTACGGTGGTAAATTTATGAAATGTACAATATTTTAAACTGAATTTCTTATCCTTTTATACAAATGTACCTTATATAAAATTGCATTAATATTATTTATTAACTTTTTTCATACTATTTCGAGGTAAAAAATTTATTTTGTTTAAAAAGAGATAAAAATAAAATAGTTTTTATGAATATTACTAATGCATTTTTGAAATTACATAAAATTTGACTATAATTGAGAAGGATCTTATCAAAACTTGATAAATCCACTTCTGATCGAATGACGTTTTGTGTGTTTTTTGGTTTGGTTACCTTGAAATAAAAACGCGGCGACGAAAAAGTTTGACAAAAACTCTTGATAAATCTACTTCAAAATAATTCAGTGTGTTTTTTACAATTTTCAAAATTTCAACTCTACGTAAAATTTTAATCAAAAACATACATATATGCAGTAATCTTGAGGCTTCAAACAATTAGGAAAGTGTTTAATAGCGGCAAATCTAGAAAATAATAACATCATTATGAAACTTAACGCTGCTATTAAAAGTATTTGAAGTACAACGAGTAGGAACATAAAATTTAAGGAACTTATTTTTCTTATGTTCTCATTTTACGAAGTCGGCTACATACACGTTGGTATTCGTCCAACAAACCTTCTCTTCATTACTCGCGTTTTTTTCGAATGTCTTGACTTATCCGAAATCTTATTCGTTGCAAACCCTTATTTAATATGCTGCCAGACAAATATCTATAAAAACGTCATTGTACATGTTATTTACAAATAAAACTAGTGCGATGAAACCATGGAATATTACACAAACTGTGTATTTTTTAATTATTTTAGATAAACAATATGCCGAATCTTAAATACCCTTCACAGATGTAATTCTTCTTTCTTTCTTTCTTTCTTGCTAAAACAGAAAGTAGCTTTAATTAAAAAATAATTAAAAAAAAAAACAAATTATGTTATCAGTAGGGCTAGGAATCTCATGCAAATGCATGTTTTCACTGGGCATCATAAAATCGTTTTTGCATATTTTGCTAAAAATACTCGTTTTTGCATATTTTTGCGCATATTTTTCAATAAATGCATTTTTTGTGCATATTTTTGCTATTTTGGTTAGCATCCATTTGAAAAAGTAAAACGCTCCTGATACTTAGTGCGACATCTTCTGGTAAAAGTTGACACATAATTTGTTACAAAATATTTGCCTGAATCACCCTGTTGAACTTTAAACTTTTATATTTACACAACATTTTTATTGTTTTGTTCGGGAATTCGCTGAAAATTTGTAACTTTACACAACATAACACGTTTTAAATAGAAAGTGAGTTGGTTTTGAGATTTTTTCAGTAAAATTATGGAAATTAACATTTGATAATACTTTCAGAGTACAATGCTGAAAATCAAATCAACTTTATTTTCAAACATAAATAAATACGTGTCTGAACATCCGGGTGTATTTCAAACCGATGGAGTCGTCCTTTTCTGCAAAATTTTCAATTAGGCAGTGGGATGTGAAAGGAAATTTCAAGTTGACCAGCATCTGAAAAGCACGAAACATAAGGAATTGTATGATCGACACTCTGAAAAAACACAGCTTGTGATTACTACTTCTTTAGCAGCTGGACTTAGCAAATTCTCCATGGATTTATCCGAAGCTTTCATATCAGCAGATATTCCATTGTATAAGCTCAGCAACCCAAAACTAAGAGATTTTTTGAAAACATATACTAACTAGCACATTCCACATGAATCGTCAGTGCGCTAAACTTATATCGAGAAACTGTATGTTCGCTCATTAAACAAAACCAAAAAAGCTTTACCAGGCCATTTCCTATGGATTTCCATAGACGAAACCACCGATATCCAGGGGGGGGTGGGGGTTGTATATTGCAAATGTTATTGTGGGAATTTTACATGAAAATGAGGATATGTGCGACAAAAAATTTTTGCTCAATGTCGTAGAAATGAACAAAACTAATCAAGCGGCAGTAGCTCGTGCCTTTGACGACGCCATTGCCTTGCTCGGTGAGGATTTTGACAAAAATAAAGTTCTTCTTTTTTAACCGACGCAGCGCCCTACATTGTTAAAGCGGCAAAGGGGTTACAAATTTTTTATCCGAAACAATTGCATGTTACTTGTATCGCTCATGCTATCCACAGAGTACCAGAAGGAATTCGAAGTAATTTAATTGATCTGAATTCTCTCATATCACATGGAAAAAAAATCTTTTTTACCTTCGCGAGTACAGATTTTTAATGAAAAATTTTCTGGTATGTCGCTTCCTCCAGAGCAAATTATAATAAGATGGGGAACGTGGCTGTCAAATATTATGCCAAAAACATTGAAAAATTTGGCGAAGGAGTAAAGGAGCTTGACGATTCCGATTCGATATCGATTAAAAGCGTAAACTTTAGACTTGCCGTCTCTCACATCTTAACTGATTTTTGTACATAGCAATTATGGGTTTTTATGCGAAGTAATACAAAAATTAGAAGGACGAAATTCTTTGAAAAATGCAGTCGATTTGATAAATAATACTGTGAAGAAAATAAATGATGTGAAAGGGTCAATTGGCCAAAAAATTGTTGAAAAATTAAAAAATGTTCTCTTGAAGAATACATGTTTCCTTGAAATAAGGAAACTTGCAGGAATTTTGGAATTTAATGAAAATTCTTCAGAAACCAATTATAAAATAAAAGAAGTGTGTGCTTTTAAATATGCTCCTGTAACAGTTGATATTGAGCGCTCATTTTCTTTGTATAATAACTTTTTAAGAACTAATCGGGCAAGGTTTGTGTTTTAAGGAAAACCTTAAAAAGAACTTTTTGTTTACGCCAATAACGCAATAAATTAAAATTTATCTCTTATATATAAGTACTTAGTTCCTATAATTTTATTTAAATTTAATTTAACTTAATTTTTTGTTGTTGAATTTATTTTTTTGTTTTTTTTTATACTAATTTTATATATAGATATGTATATTAAATGAATTGTTTTCTGCTTTTTTTTGTGTTATATTACTTGAATTTTTTTTTAAGAAAATATTAAAAAAATATTTTTAATTGCATATTTTCTGTGTTTTTATGCATATTTTAAAATTTTATGTGCATATATTTTATGCGCATATTTTCGATTTTTTAGTGCATGAGATTCCTTGCCCTAGTTATCAGTTACTTTTATATTTAAGACAACGTTTAAATTTTTTGCTTCTTCTTGCTTCTAATACCTCTGAACGTCTTTCAAAAATATTAAATATGTTTAATTTACAAACAAAAAGCAAATCCGTTTCATGTACCCCAAAAGGTTCGAATTGTCCAACCGTAAAATAGTCTTTTAGATTTTTTTGGTTTTTAATACCAATTTATTTCTTCCTGATATATAAAGAAGGTATAATTCATCATAAAAATAAAAAAATAGCAAATTATATGGTTACTTTTATGACTCAGAAAATGTCGATACGTCAACCCTGAAATTGGGTTTTTAAGTTTTTTGATTTTTAATACCAATTTAACTCTTCCCGAAGTATAAAAACGATTTCACTCACACACAAACAAAATAAGGAACTTATATGGCTACTTTTATGTACCAAAAAATTTTGATTTTCTAACCCTGGACCCTAATTTTTAATACCAAATTAATTCTTCCTGAAGTATAAAATAGGTTTAATTCACTAAAAAAACAAAATTTTGAATTTATGTGGGTACTATTACGTACCAGAAATATTTCGATTTTTCAACTCGGGAAGCGAATTTTTATTTTTTACCAATGCAATTCTTAGTGAATTTTTAAACTTTTTGGTCACTTCCATGTACCATAAAATATTTCATTTGTCTAACCCTGGAATCGAAATTTTCCTGAATTATAAAATAGTTTTAATTAACAAAAACAACAACGTCAAGTGCCTCTTTTGTTACTTTTATGCATAAAGAATATTTCAATTTCCCAACCGTGGAAACGAAATTTAAATTTTTTTTGTTTTTTTACCAATGCAACTTTTAATAATGAAGTTCATGCAACTCTTAACAATGAAGTTTATTTAAAAAAAACTTAAAATTTGTAACCATTTTGGTCACTTTCATGTACTGCAAAATATTGCAGTTATCAAACCTTGGAATCGAAATTTTGATTTGTTTTAATATTTGATACCAATTTTGTTTTTCCTGAATTAAGAAATAGTTTTAATTAGTAAAAAAACCGACGTTAGTTGGCGTTTTGGTTACTTTTATGTATAAAAAATTTCAATTTCCCATCCCTGGGAGCGAAATTTTCATTTTTGTTTTCTTTTTTACCAATGCTAGTTTTCATTAGTTATAAAGTAGTTTTATTTACGAAAATCTTAAAATTTGCAACCATTTTTGTCACTTTCATGTTCTACAATATATTGCATGTACCAAAAAAACTTTCGATTTCCCAGCCCTAGAATTGGATTTTAATTTTTTTTTGCTTTCTTATAAATGCGAATCTTCATGAGGTATAAAGTAGTTTTATTGAAGAAACATTTTAAATTTTTAACCATGTTGGCTACTTTTATGTATAAAAAGATTTCAATTTCCCAACCTTGAAACCGAAATTTTAATGTTTTATAATTTTTTTTATCAATGCAAATCTTCGTGAAGTATAAAAAGATTTTATTTAAGAAAAACTCAAAATTTATAACCATTTTGGTTATGACATGTACTACAAAATATTGCATGTTCCAAAAAAAATTTTCATTTTCCTATCCCTGGACTGTTTTTTTATTTTTTATCAGTGCAGGGCTTCTTGAGGTATAAAGTAGTTGTATTTAAAAAAATTTAAATTTTTTAACCATTTTGGCCATTTTCATGTACTACGAAATATTGCACTTGTCCAACCCTGGATTCAAAATTTTGATTTTTTTTTTGAATTTTTTATACCAATATTGTTCTTCCCAAATTATAAGACAGTTTTAGTTAGCAAAAAAAAAACAACATCAGTTCCCATCCCTGGAAGCAAAATTTTAATTAAAAAAAATTTTTTTTGGTCAATGCAAATCTTCATGACGTATAAAGAGGTGTTGTTAAAGAATAACTTGAAATTTTGAACAATTTTAGTTACTACATGCACTACAAAATACGGAATGGGCTGAAAAAAATTTTTATTTCCCATCCCTGGAAAAAAATTTTAATTCTTTTAGTTTTTAATAGACCATTGAGGGTTCCCAAAGCACGAAATAGGTTTAATTTACAAACAAAAAATAATTGATTTTTGGTACAAATTTTGCGTCGAGAAATAGGTGTAAGCTTCCCAGCTCTAGAATCGTACTTCGGATCTGAATGAGGCCGATTTTTAACGACATTATTAGAAATCATATTATTAAGGAATACAAAAGTTACTGTCTTTAAATGTTAGTTGATATATACCTTCGTATGTTAATACATACATATATAAAAACTATACTAAGGGCGATTGTTACAAATGCAAAACAATAAGTAAGTCCCACATAATCGAAAAATTTTATTTATTTAATTTTTTTAATTATACTACAACTTGGCCATAACCAATTAACAATTTCTACTCCATAAATTGTAATAATGGCCCTAAATCATAGATGATCAAGCTTCTCTTGCCCTATAACGCGTTATAGGAAAGCAAGAAAAAAACAAATTCTGCTTGCGCAGCAAACAAATATGTATACGAAAGAAAAAAATGTTCTTTCTCTCGCTCTCCTTAAGTTTTGGCTTCTCTTTAGCATACAGCAGGGATGGATAACAAGTACTTTTCAATTTTATCTATATTTTGAGTTGAAGGGCTTGTTGCTACTATTCGTATGTTTTGCATTTATAATTGTATATAACACAATATTTTTATTTATTAGCATCTGACTGATGAAAATTGTATTTATTTTGTAAACTCTTTTATGATAAAAGTCTATTTCAAATAAATATATGTTAGCTTATCCAGGGGCCGAATTACCGCATTCGTGATCGAGTAAGCTTTCGTATCGAATAAAATTTCGAAACGTATCGAATGGATGGATTACTGCACTCGAAAGCTAACGTATCGAAATTTTTATAAATTGTACCAGATCGTTTTTTACATTGGAATAGAATTAAAACGAAGCTGTCATATGTTTATTGCAATTCAAGCTAACAAAAAAATTTTGGTGGGTTTTTTAAATTAATTTTTGTGAAATAAAATACATATTGTGCAAAAACAAATGTAATTGTTAAAAAAATGGCTACAGTCCTCTTCTTGTGTTTATCGTCTTCTGATTCTGAAGACGATTATAATACAGTATGTATGTATTAGAAGAGAAATGCGAGACAAAAGTGATCCAATGTCATTGCCGCCAAATATTCTATTGTCCTTTTTTATTTCTTTATATGTATTAGATTTATTAAACGTTTCCGGCTTTCAAAAGAGGGGTCTAATTTTCTTCTTTCCGAGCTGTGTTTCAAAGGACATATGTCTACCGCACTTCCACCAAAGCTACAATTGGCTGCAGCCATATCTCTTTTAGCATGTGGAGGATTCCAACATACTGTTGGAAATAATTACTTGGTGCTCCAACATATACTGAGCCAAAACATATTTTTGTCTGCCATTTATTTTGTTTATATTTGTCTTAAAAACCGAATATAGCTGTATTAAATAGTTTTATTATGTAAAATATGCATTTATAAACTTACATTTTTGTCTTTTTTGCACACACAACTTAAAATATATTAATTTCGATTGACACAGAGCTAACGAGTGAATTTTAAACAGCCGGTACTGGATTATGTACTCGTTATCGAATGCTATAATCAGAAATTTCGAAAGCACTTGTTCGATAACGAATGCGATAATCCCAAAAAGGAAATTTACGAACAATTTTACTCGATGACGAATGCGGTAATTCGGTCCCAGATCTACTTGACCTGGGTACTCATTTGTTCTTGCTTTGCTTAGAACTCTTTTCAGGGTAGAAAATCCTGTTTCACAATTATATGTGGTACCAAACATTGAATCTAATTTGTAGATTTCTGTATTCAGTTATTTTTGATAAACAGAAAGTAATTCCAAGCGCAACCGTGTTTATATGGTAGTGCACATCACTACCCTAAATAAATAAAATCTTTTGTGGGTTTTGCAGCCGTTTGCTTGTCAATCGACTTGTTTCTCTCAATACTTCAAAATATCATTTAAAAAAATACGCAGTGTGTGTATTCACTTTGGTTAATGTAAATTTTGTATTGAGTAGAAGTTGACTTTAAGTTAGCCCATACAAGCTAACTTAAAGTTGGTATTTTTGTAGTTAGCTACTCATTTGACGGCAGGGCATGTTCTGAAAAATACCAGTACATTGGAATGTTTTTATTATAATGTTGTTTAAATATATTCCACCTTGCTACTATATATATACAATGTACGAGTATACATATATGTATATGTATATATATATATATATATATATATATATATATATATATATATATATATATATATATATATAAATATATATACATATATATATATATATATATATATATATATATATATATATATATATATATATATGTACATATATATGTATATATTAGGGTGCCAATTAATTATCTATATGGGAAAATTTGTTTTAAAGAAATTTTTTTCATGCCAACCCCGAATGGTTCGAATTGCTAAAAAAATAGTCCCTTGAAAATTTGAGCTCAATCGGATGAGGGGATGGGTGCAATGGCTAGTTTCATATCGCTTTTTGAATGTGGTCTGCAAAATTTTGTAAAACTTTGGTTTTCGATACGACAGCAGTTAATAATGGACGATTCAATGGAATTTGTTCAATAATTGAAAATACACTAGAGAGGGATCCGTTGTAGTTTGCTAGTTTTCAGACCACACTAAACATTCATTCTCCAACACACAAAATTCAATCTTTCGGATGTATTTTTATTAATTTGGAATACTTCATTTAATATGGTATTTCCTGCTGTTGCCTGCCTTTTGATATGGTCACCCCATCAGCTGTTAAATGAAAAGTACATTTTCATTACATATTTTATAGCATAAAAAAAAAATTTTTTTAAATAATTACACAAACGAATTTTTTGTTATAAAAATAACACTACCGAAGTAATTATTGAGAATATGTAGCATAAATAAAGTCTGTACAATCCGGAATCAAAAGATTACAAATATGTTTTCCAAATTTACAATTTGTTTTCTACATTTCCTTTCCACAAATTTTTTAATTCAGGGAAAACAAAATTGGTATCAAATATTAAAAATAAATAACAATTTCCAAAATGGTTACAAATTTTAAGTGTTTCTTAAATAAAACTTTACCAGGCCATTTCCTATGGATTTCCATAGACGAAACCACCGATATCCAGGGGGGGGGGGTATATTGCACATGTTATTGTGGGAATTTTACATGAAAATGAGGATATGTGCGACAAAAAATTTTTGCTCAATGTCGTAGAAATGAACAAAACTAATCAAGCGGCAGTAGCTCGTGCCTTTGACGACGCCATTGCCTTGCTCGGTGAGGATTTTGACAAAAATAAAGTTCTTCTTTTTAACCGACGCAGCGCCCTACATTGTTAAAGCGGCAAAGGGGTTACAAATTTTTTATCCGAAACAATTGCATGTTACTTGTATCGCTCATGCTATCCACAGAGTACCAGAAGGAATTCGAAGTAATTTAATTGATCTGAATTCTCTCATATCACATGGAAAAAAAATCTTTTTTACCTTCGCGAGTACAGATTTTTAATGAAAAATTTTCTGGTATGTCGCTTCCTCCAGAGCAAATTATAATAAGATGGGGAACGTGGCTGTCAAATATTATGCCAAAAACATTGAAAAATTTGGCGAAGGAGTAAAGGAGCTTGACGATTCCGATTCGATATCGATTAAAATCGTAAACTTTAGACTTGCCGTCTCTCACATCTTAACTGATTTTTGTACATAGCAATTATGGGTTTTTAAGCGAAGTAATACAAAAATTAGAAGGACGAAATTCTTTGAAAAATGCAGTCGATTTGATAAATAATACTGTGAAGAAAATAAATGATGTGAAAGGGTCAATTGGCCAAAAAATTGTGAAAAATTAAAAAATGTTCTCTTGAAGAATACATGTTTCCTTGAAATAAGGAAACTTGCAGGAATTTTGGAATTTAATGAAAATTCTTCAGAAACCAATTATAAAATAAAAGAAGTGTGTGCTTTTAAATATGCTCCTGTAACATCAGTTGATATTGAGCGCTCATTTTCTTTGTATAATAACTTTTTAAGAATTAATCGGGCAAGGTTAGTGTTTTAAGGAAAACCTTAAAAAGAACTTTTTGTTTACGCCAATAACGCAATAAATTAAAATTGATCTCTTATATATAAGTACTTAGTTCCTATAATTTTATTTAAATTTAATTTAACTTAATTTTTTGTTGTTGAATTTATTTTTTTGTTTTTTTTTTTATACTAATTTTATATATAGATATGTATATTAAATGAATTGTTTTCTGCTTTTTTTTGTGTTATATTACTTGAATTTTTTTTTAAGAAAATATTAAAAAAATATTTTTAATTGCATATTTTCTGTGTTTTTATGCATATTTTAAAATTTTATGTGCATATTTTATGCGCATATTTTCGATTTTTTAGTGCATGAGATTCCTTGCCCTAGTTATCAGTTACTTTTATATTTAAGACAACGTTTAAATTTTTTGCTTCTTCTTGCTTCTAATACCTCTGAACGTCTTTCAAAAATATTAAATATGTTTAATTTACAAACAAAAAGCAAAAATCCATTTCATGTACCCCAAAAGGTTCGAATTGTCCAACCGTAAAATAGTCTTTTAGATTTTTTTGGTTTTTAATACCAATTTATTTCTTCCTGATATATAAAGAAGGTATAATTCATCATAAAAATAAAAAAATAGCAAATTATATGGTTACTTTTATGACTCAGAAAATGTCGATACTTCAACCCTGAAATTGGGTTTTTAATTTTTTTGATTTTTAATACCAATTTAACTCTTCCCGAAGTATAAAAACGATTTCACTCACACACAAACAAAATAAGGAACTTATATGGCTACTTTTATGTACCAAAAAATTTTGATTTTCTAACCCTGGACCCTAATTTTTAATACCAAATTAATTCTTCCTGAAGTATAAAATAGGTTTAATTCACTAAAAAAACAAAATTTTCAATTTATGTGGGTACTGTTATGTACCAGAAATATTTCGATTTTTCAACTCGGGAAGCGAATTTTTATTTTTTACCAATGCAATTCTTAGTGAATTTTTAAACTTTTTGGTCACTTCCATGTACCATAAAATATTTCATTTGTCCAACCCTGGAATCGAAATTTTGATTCTTAAGATTTCAATACTAATTATGTTCTTCCTGAATTATAAAATAGTTTTAATTAACAAAAACAACAACGTCAAGTGCCTCTTTTGTTACTTTTATGCATAAAGAATATTTCAATTTCCCAACCGTGGAAACGAAATTTAAATTTTTTTTGTTTTTTTTTACCAATGCAACTTTTAATAATGAAGTTCATGCAACTCTTAACAATGAAGTTTATTTAAAAAAAACTTAAAATTTGTAACCATTTTGGTCAATTTCATGTACTGCAAAATATTGCAGTTATCAAACCTTGGAATCGAAATTTTGATTTGTTTTAATATTTGATACCAATTTTGTTTTTCCTGAATTAAGAAATAGTTTTAATTAGTAAAAAACCGACGTTAGTTGGCGTTTTGGTTACTTTTATGTATAAAAAATTTCAATTTCCCATCCCTGGGAGCGAAATTTTCATTTTTGTTTTCTTTTTTTACCAATGCTAGTTTTCATTAGTTATAAAGTAGTTTTATTTACGAAAATCTTAAAATTTGCAACCATTTTTGTCACTTTCATGTTCTACAATATATTGCATGTACCAAAAAAACTTTCGATTTCCCAGCCCTGGAATTGAATTTTAATTTTTTTTTGCTTTCTTATAAATGCGAATCTTCATGAGGTATAAAGTAGTTTTATTGAAGAAACATTTTAAATTTTTTAACCATGTTGGCTACTTTTATGTATAAAAAGATTTCAATTTCCCAACCTTGAAACCGAAATTTTAATGTTTTATAATTTTTTTTATCAATGCAAATCTTCGTGAAGTATAAAAAGATTTTATTTAAGAAAAACTCAAAATTTATAACCATTTTGGTTATGACATGTACTACAAAATATTGCATGTTCCAAATCCCTGGACTGTTTTTTTTATTTTTTATCAGTGCTGGGCTTCTTGAGGTATAAAGTAGTTGTATTTAAAAAAATTTAAATTTTTTAACCATTTTGGCCATTTTCATGTACAACGAAATATTGCACTTGTCCAACCCTGGATTCAAAATTTTGATTTTTTTTTTGAATTTTTTATACCAATATTGTTCTTCCCAAATTATAAGACAGTTTTAGTTAGCAAAAAAAAAACAACATCAGTTCCCATCCCTGGAAGCAAAATTTTAATTAAAAAAAATTTTTTTTGGTCAATGCAAATCTTCATGACGTATAAAGAGGTGTTATTAAAGAATAACTTGAAATTTTGAACAATTTTAGTTACTACATGCACTACAAAATACGGAATGGGCTCCCATCCCTGGAAAAAAATTTTAATTCTTTTAGTTTTTAATAGACCATTGAGGCTTCCCAAAGCACGAAATAGGTTTAATTTACAAACAAAAAATAATTGATTTTTGGTACAAATTTTGCGTCGAGAAATAGGTGTAAGCTTCCCAGCTCTAGAATCGTACTTCGGATCTGAATGAGGCCGATTTTTAACGACATTATTAGAAATCATATTATTAAGGAATACAAAAGTTACTGTCTTTAAATGTTAGTTGATATATACCTTCGTATGTTAATACATACATATATAAAAACTATACTAAGGGCGATTGTTACAAATGCAAAACAATAAGTAAGTCCCACATAATCGAAAAATTTTATTTATTTAATTTTTTTAATTATACTACAACTTGGCCATAACCAATTAACAATTTCTACTCCATAAATTGTAATAATGGCCCTATATCATAGATGATCAAGCTTCTCTTGCCCTATAACGCGTTATAGGAAAGCAAGAAAAAAACAAATTCTGCTTGCGCAGCAAACAAATATGTATACGAAAGAAAAAAATGTTCTTTCTCTCGCTCTCCTTAAGTTTTGGCTTCTCTTTAGCATACAGCAGGGATGGATAACAAGTACTTTTCAATTTTATCTATATTTTGAGTTGAAGGGCTTGTTGCTACTATTCGTATGTTTTGCATTTATAATTGTATATAACACAATATTTTTATTTATTAGCATCTGACTGATGAAAATTGTATTTATTTTGTAAACTCTTTTATGATAAAAGTCTATTTCAAATAAATATATGTTAGCTTATCCAGGGGCCGAATTACCGCATTCGTGATCGAGTAAGCTTTCGTATCGAATAAAATTTCGAAACGTATCGAATGGATGGATTACTGCACTCGAAAGCTAACGTATCGAAATTTTTATAAATTGTACCAGATCGTTTTTTACATTGGAATAGAATTAAAACGAAGCTGTCATATGTTTATTGCAATTCAAGCTAACAAAAAAATTTTGGTGGGTTTTTTAAATTAATTTTTGTGAAATAAAATACATATTGTGCAAAAACAAATGTAATTGTTAAAAAAATGGCTACAGTCCTCTTCTTGTGTTTATCGTCTTCTGATTCTGAAGACGATTATAATACAGTATGTATGTATTAGAAGAGAAATGCGAGACAAAAGTGATCCAATGTCATTGCCGCCAAATATTCTATTGTCCTTTTTTATTTCTTTATATGTATTAGATTTATTAAACGTTTCCGGCTTTCAAAAGAGGGGTCTAATTTTCTTCTTTCCGAGCTGTGTTTCAAAGGACATATGTCTACCGCACTTCCACCAAAGCTACAATTGGCTGCAGCCATATCTCTTTTAGCATGTGGAGGATTCCAACATACTGTTGGAAATAATTACTTGGTGCTCCAACATATACTGAGCCAAAACATATTTTTGTCTGCCATTTATTTTGTTTATATTTGTCTTAAAAACCGAATATAGCTGTATTAAATAGTTTTATTATGTAAAATATGCATTTATAAACTTACATTTTTGTCTTTTTTGCACACACAACTTAAAATATATTAATTTCGATTGACACAGAGCTAACGAGTGAATTTTAAACAGCCGGTACTGGATTATGTACTCGTTATCGAATGCTATAATCAGAAATTTCGAAAGCACTTGTTCGATAACGAATGCGATAATCCCAAAAAGGAAATTTACGAACAATTTTACTCGATGACGAATGCGGTAATTCGGTCCCAGATCTACTTGACCTGGGTACTCATTTGTTCTTGCTTTGCTTAGAACTCTTTTCAGGGTAGAAAATCCTGTTTCACAATTATATGTGGTACCAAACATTGAATCTAATTTGTAGATTTCTGTATTCAGTTATTTTTGATAAACAGAAAGTAATTCCAAGCGCAACCGTGTTTATATGGTAGTGCACATCACTACCCTAAATAAATAAAATCTTTTGTGGGTTTTGCAGCCGTTTGCTTGTCAATCGACTTGTTTCTCTCAATACTTCAAAATATCATTTAAAAAAATACGCAGTGTGTGTATACACTTTGGTTAATGTAAATTTTGTATTGAGTAGAAGTTGACTTTAAGTTAGCCCATACAAGCTAACTTAAAGTTGGTATTTTTGTAGTTAGCTACTCATTTGACGGCAGGGCATGTTCTGAAAAATACCAGTACATTGGAATGTTTTTATTATAATGTTGTTTAAATATATTCCACCTTGCTACTATATATATACAATGTACGAGTATACATATATGTATATATATATATATATATATATATATATATATATATGTATATATATATATATATAAATATATATACATATATATATATATATATATATATATATATATATATATATATGTACATATATATGTATATATTAGGGTGCCAATTAATTATCTATATGGGAAAATTTGTTTTAAAGAAATTTTTTTCATGCCAACCCCGAATGGTTCGAATTGCTAAAAAAATAGTCCCTTGAAAATTTGAGCTCAATCGGATGAGGGGATGGGTGCAATGGCTAGTTTCATATCGCTTTTTGAATGTGGTCTGCAAAATTATGTAAAAACTTTGGTTTTCGATACGACAGCAGTTAATAATGGACGATTCAATGGAATTTGTTCAATAATTGAAAATACACTAGAGAGGGATCCGTTGTAGTTTGCTAGTTTTCAGACCACACTAAACATTCATTCTCCAACACACAAAATTCAATCTTTCGGATGTATTTTTATTAATTTGGAATACTTTATTTAATATGGTATTTCCTGCTGTTGCCTGCCTTTTGATATGGTCACCCCATCAGCTGTTAAATGAAAAGTACATTTTCATTACATATTTTATAGCATAAAAAAATTTTTTTTTAAAATAATTACAAAAACGAATTTTTTGTTATAAAAATAACACTACCGAAGTAATTATTGAGAATATGTAGCATAAATAAAGTCTGTACAATCCGGAATCAAAAGATTACAAATATGTTTTCCAAATTTACAATTTGTTTTCTCCATTTCCTTTCCACAAATTTTTTAATTCAGGGAAAACAAAATTGGTATCATATATTAAAAATAAATAACATAACCCAAAAATAACAAAAAGTAAAATCAAAAAGAACAAAAAGCAGAATAAAAAGAAACAGTAATTAATTATACAAGAAGTTAGTGGATCGGTGAAATTAAATAAAATATTTGAATTAAAAAAAATAATAATAAAAGAACAAAAAATAGTGAAAAAATAGAAAGAAAAAAAACTATATAGGCATAAAAAGAGTAAAGTGACCAAATTAAATAAAAAAAAAAAAAAGTGAAAGAAATTTGAAATAAAAAAAAACCTAAAGAGGAATCAGTTCTTCTCGAACAAAACTTCAAAAACAACAACAAGAAGATTTTAATTTTTTGGAAAAATCAGTGGTTCCCAAGTGTTGTGTGTGATGTCTGGTGCAGGAAAAAGTTCACGGTACGACTTCAGCGAGAAGAAAACGGCGAGTTCCAATGAAAATTAATATTTTTATGAATTTATTAAAAATTTGGCAAAGGGGTTAAATTTTAAGTGGAAAATTTTTGTGGAGGAATTAAACATACAACAGTTTGAGAAATTTAAATTAAAAGAATTTACCACAACAACATTGCCAAAGCGGAGGCAATAAAAGTAAAGTTGAAAAAAACAAAAACAACAACAGCGCTAAAACTAGCGGTTCGTAAAAGAATTTTTGAATTTATTAAGGTGGCTCTTAAAATTGAATAAAATATTTTGCTTGAATATAAATGTTTTAAAATTTTTATATTATAATAAAATTGATTTTTGTAAGAAGCAAATTTTCTTCTTTAATTACATTGGGTTTCTGGTACAGTGGTTTCAGTGGTACAATGGTTTCAGTGGTACAGTGGTTTCTATATAAGGTGGATTTATTTTCAAAACAACAATTTTTTGGGTAATTGATATTTTGCGGGAGGCAAATATTCCTCTTGAATTTTAAGGCATAGAGTTGCCAGATTTATAAAAAAATTTAAGCGTTTTTCGGATTTTCTAAAAAAGGTTTTAGTCATTATATTTCAAAATGACTTCGAAAAGGAAATGCAAATACGATATACAGCAACTAGCCGCTTTTTGCAAAAATTTTGGGAAAATATCACCCGATTCATTTACGCTTTCGCTGTTAGAAGTTAAGCAAGTGGAATTAGAAAGAAGGTGGACGAAAATGGTAGAATCCTATGAAGCGTATATTGTAGGAGATGAACAAGTTAAGGAAGAGGCTGATCAAACTGCTGAAGTGTCCGTCAAATACGAGGATGTCAGTGAACAATATCAAATGCTGAAGGCGAAGATATTAGATATGATCAAGGCTATTGCTCCTGATAAAAATAGAACGGTTGTGCGTCAATCTTCTCTTAAGCTACCAGCAGTGGAAATTCAACATTTTGAGGGAGGTTTTGATAAATAGCCAGCGTTCAGGGACATGTTCATGGCAGTTGTAGGAAATGAGCCCTCCGTAGCTCCAGCTCATAAATTATATTATCTGCATTCAAAGACGAGGGGGGAGGCCTACCAGCTCATAAAGGACTATGAGTTGGTAGATTCTAATTTTGAGTCAGCCTGGCAAGCTTTAAAGAATCGTTATGAGAATAAGCGAATTTTAATAAATAATCAAATCAAGAAGATTTATGGCATTCAGTCTCCACCGGCAGAAACTTTAAAATTTTTAAGATTGCTCAAGAATACAGCCAGTGATGCTTTGTCGATTATTAAATCATTTCATGTAGAAGTAGCGAACAATGACCCTTTTCTTATGCATATTTGTACTTCTAAACTTCCCGAGGAAACCTCTCGTGCTTGGGAAGACTCTTTGAGTAATCACAAGGAACTGCCCACTTGGCAACAACTTAGCGATTTTCTTACCAAAAGAATTGAAACTTTAGAAACTTTTACAAATTTGAGGAAGTCATCCAACAGAGATAATAACACTTCAAAATCGCAAGCTTTCTACTCCCAAAATGACTCCACAAAAGGCAATTTTAGCTGCAAAAAGTGCAAGCAGAATCATCCGTTGAAATTCTGTAAATATTTTAAGTCATTGTCAGTCAATGATCGTATAAAATTTATTTATTCCAACAAATATTGTGCGAACTGTTTTTCTACTAGTCACTTTAAATCAAAATGCCCAAGCCCTAGAAATTGCTCCTTATGCAACCAACGGCACCATTCGATGCTACACATGGATGGTCATGATAAGGCGAACAAGGATCCTACCCCAAGGACCTCTCATCAATCCCGGCAGGATGACGAAAGACCTTCAGCGTCAGCAAGCCAAAATAAATCAAATTCGCAGATTACAGTTGCTAACACTGAAAACTTGGAATCTATTCAAAGTCACTTTTCTCAACATAGAGGTACTACTATCCTACCTACTGCTTTAGTTAATGTAGAACATCTAGGAGAAGTATTCACAATTCGTGCTTTATTGGATGCAGGATCCGAATCAAGCTTTATTTCGAAACGTCTTCAACAAAATCTCGCTTTACCGTTAGAAGCTCATAACTCGCAAGTATCTGGACTTGGTGGAACTGTTGTAGGCAATTCCAAAGGAAGATGTGTAGTAGTGGTCAAATCTCGAAAATCTGATTTCGTTATCAAGATAAAAGCAATTGTGGTCCCAAAATTGGCACATTTCTTGCCCTCTAGGCCAATTCGAATTCATAATTTCGAACAAATTAAAACCCTTAGTCTAGCTGACCCCTACTTTTTTAAACCGGCTGCCATAGATATGATTATAGGTAGCGATTATTTGCCGTTTGTAAACTTGGACGGGGTAAGGTCCAATATAGGAAACTGCTTAGAAGCTAGAGAATCTCATTTTGGCTGGTATTTATCAGGACCAGAGCCGATAAATGAAATAACATCGTTCCATACGACTGTATCGCCGACAGAGGATGTTCTTCTTCACGAACAATTAAGAAAATTCTGGGAGTTAGAAGATGCTGAAAAAAGCAAAATTGAGTCCGAAGCCGATGCCTTTTGTGAAAACTTTTTTCAACGAACCACAAGTCGTCAAGCTGATGGCCGATATATAGTTCGGCTTCCTTTTAAAGAAAAATTTCCTCATGAAGAATTTTTGGGTCCATCCAGAAATACGGCTCTTGCACAATACCATAGGATGGAAAAGGCTTTAGAAAAAAACCCTGACTTGAAAGCTCAGTACATGTTTGTTCTCCAAGAATATCAAGATTTGGATCACATGGAACCCGTTGTACATTATGAGCCCAAAAGCGAAAAACATTTGTCATTTTTTCTCCCACATCACGCCGTTGTAAAGCCCGAAAGTAAGACGACCAAGGTACGAGTGGTCTTCAACGCGTCAAGGAAGACGGGTAGCGGTTTCTCCCTGAATGATGTCTTATACCAAGGCCCAACTTTGCAAGCAGATTTGATGCAGACTGTATTACGTTGGCGAAATTATAAATACGTGTTTACTGGGGACATTCAAAAAATGTACCGGCAGATTTTGATCCACGAAGAGGATCGTCCATACCAAAGGATTTTGTTTCGTGATAAAGCAGATGGGTATGTGAATTCCTTTTAATTAAAAACAGTAACATTCAGTGTGAATTGCGCGCCATTTCTGGCAATCAGGACTCTCCTTGCGTTAAGCGAAGATTGCAAAAACTTATATTCCTTAGCATCCGCCATTTTGAAAAATGAAGTGTACGTGGATGAGTCTTGAGGAAGTGAGACTCAAGCAAGATGAACTTACAAAGGTCCTAAAATCCGCAGGATTCCCTTTGAAAAAAATGACTGCAAATAATCAATCTCTACTTGAAAACTTGCCCCGGGAGGATCTCCTGGATGAAGATTTTTTGAAGTTCGACGATTCCAGTACGATTAAAACTTTAGGAATTCGCTGGAACGCGTTATTGGATTCATTTTACTATACCGTAGAACCAATTGAAATTACACCCTCCACCACAAAAAGAAGAATTTTGTCAGTTATAGCAAGGCTGTTTGATCCACTAGGGTGGCTAGGCCCAGTAGTTATCATTGCTAAAGTTCTTATGCAAGAGTTGTGGGAACAAAAATCCGATTGGGATGAAGGTGTAAGTCCTCAAATACTTTTGAAATGGAATTCATTCTTGAAGAATTTGCCAATTACTTCAAATATAAAGATACCTAGATGGGTAGGTTTCTCACCACATTATCGCATCCAGATTCATGGTTTTAGTGATGCCTCTGAAAAGGCTTACTGTGGTTGCATCTACATTAGAACAGAAAATTCAGAAGGTCACATTAGCTGTCATTTGCTAGTTTCGAAAACGAAGGTAGCTCCTATTAAGAGGACTACAATTCCGAAGCTCGAGTTATGTGGAGCTTTATTACTTGCGAAGTTAATTAGAAATCTGATCGTGAACTGTCAATTCTCCTATGAATTATTTTTGTGGGCAGATTCCTCGATAGTCTTGGGTTGGCTACAGAAACCACCAAACACATTAAAAACGTTTGTCGCAAATAGAGTTGCACAAATTATTGATATTGCTAGTACTCATCATTGGAAGCATATAAAAACAGAAGAAAATCCTGCTGACTTAGGTACGCGCGGCTGTTCCCCCCAAGAGTTAGCAGAAAATGAATTATGGTGGCATGGGCCCACCTGGTTAAAATTAACACAGATTCTTTGGCCAACACCCCGTACTTTTGACCCAAGCGACTTGGAAATGAAAAAGATTACAAATTTTCACTTAAAAATCATTAATTCGGATTTGCTTGACGAATTCTCATCTTTTGAACGAGCGTTACGAGTCCTCTGTTATAGACTTCGCTTTATAAATCGAATTCTCAAGAAACCATTTTCATTCAAAAAGTTTATTACCTCAGAGGAGATTGATCATATGAAACTGAGACTTATTTCGATTGCGCAAAAGATCTACTTTGGTCAAGAATATAACTGTTTGGCAAATAGAAAACCTTTAAGTAAGAAAAGCAGGTTGATAAGTCTAAATCCCTTTATTGATAAAAATGATATTTTACGAGTTGGCGGTAGGCTTGGGAACTCAGCTTTAACTTATGAAGAGCGTCATCCTATCATTGTACCCGAAAAGTCACAGTTTGCGAAACTTTTTGTAAATTTTACGCATCGTATCCTGCTTCACTCTGAGCATCATATTATGTTGCGAGCAATTAGGCAAGGATTTTATATTCCAATATTGAAAAATCTCATCAGAAAATGCATAAGAGAATGTAAGACTTGCACAATTTATAAGCACAAGTTCCAGCATCAAATAATGGCTGCGCTTCCCCCAGAACGAGTGAATTTTTCCCTGCCATTTACATATACTGGAATCGACTTCGCTGGTCCCTTCAGCATTAAAACTTCTACCCTCCGAAACTCCAAAATCCTCAAAGGATATGTAGCTGTATTCGTTTGTTTTTGCACCCGTGCAGTACATTTAGAAAGCTGTTCAGATCTCTCTACTGATGCATTCCTGGCATGCTTTGATCGATTCACGGGCAGAAGAGGACTTCCTAAGACAATGTTTTCCGATAACGGCCGAAACTTCCTTGGTGCGAGTTATGCACTCCTCAAGAGTCATAATGAATTCCTAAAATCGGCAGAAAAGGCTTTGATCGAGAAATACTCTACACATGGATTTACCTGGTCATTTATACCACCATATGCCCCTCACATGGGTGGTCTCTGGGAGGCCGCAGTGAAAAGTATGAAATCCCATTTGAAAAAGGTCGCTGCAAACGTCTCATTCACCTACGAAGAATTTTCCACTCTTCTTGTGCGGATCGAAGCAGTTTTGAACTCAAGACCACTGTCTTCAATAACCGAAAACCCAAATGAAGTTTTACCACTGACACCTGGACATCTACTCCGTGGAGCCCCAATTATAGCTCTACCTGAAGCTCCAGCTGAACCCCCAAGCAAAGATATCTCATATATGAAACGATGGGAACGATTAAAGGCTCTACAACACATTTTCGCACGAAGATGGAAAAGTGAATACATCACTGAACTTCAGCGTCGTTTTAAATGGCAAAAAGAACGAGATAACTTGAAACCTGATGATATTGTCATAGTCAAAGAAGACTTTTTACCACCTACTGAGTGGCTTTTAGGCCGTATCACCAAAGTCTCATATGGACGTGATAGCAAAATAAGAGTTGCTGAAATAAGAACTAAGAATGGCACAATTTTGCGTCCAGTAGTAAGATTATGTTTACTGCCAACACACAATCATCCTCCAATCCAGCAGATAATAAAATCCACTTAAATACAAGACCTGCCAATTTTCCACATACTTACCTTTGAAAATTAAAATAATTCAATTGCACTACATGTTTTTCTTATACTGTCTGTATTTCTTTTGTTTCTTTTTCTCTAAAATCTAGACGACAGGAAAACCAAAATGCCACATGTGCGGTCTCAATCACCCCTTAAAGTGCTGCAAGAAGTTCAAAGAGTGGAGTCCCGCAGTAAGACGTCTCACTCTGATCAATAAGAGGTATTGCCTCAATTGCTTGTCTTTCGACCCAGTTCGTCATTGGTGCCCATCGCGCAAACGATGCGAATTTGTATATGGCCCAAACAAGTTATGTAACGCCAAACACCACACCATTCTCCATGGAGAAGAACGGGCCCCCCTGTCCTCCAGCTTTGAGGAGTTTGGTGAGCCACAATTGGACTTAACCCAAAGAGAGGAGAAAGAAGAGGCAAAAGAAGAGGTGAAAGAAGAGGCGAAAGGGACGAAAGAGGACGAAAACGTCAACATGATCGGTATTTACCGATATTATCCGGAGGAATTCAAAAATTTCCGATCTATTTTGGATATACCAACCGGGTGGACAGACTCCACTAGCGATGAAGATTCGGAGTAAAGTCATCTTGTCCCGGGAGTATGTTGAAGCGAGTTCAACGAATTAAGTTTTTTTTCTCAGTGTAATTGAATTACAAAGTTTTGTTTGTTGTTATTTTTATTTTTTTCAATATTCCAATGAATTCCTTTATTTTGTATGTTCTCAACTACAATTGTTTCTCTTTTTTTTTTATCCTAATATTCATGTAGCAACCTCCTTGGTTTTCGTTTTTTAGGTTTAGTTTAAGTACAAAAATAACCTTCAATAAAACAGCAAGCAGCTGAAATACCTTGTAATATAAAATTGAACTGGTTTGGTGTCTTTCCTTTTTCATGGAGCCTTAGCAAGCTTAGGTAGGAAAACTCCCAGTTCAACAATATATATATATATATATATATATATATATATATATATATATATATATATATATATATTACGTGTTACGTTGTTTGTCCGGGATGAACTCCGAAACTACTGAAACGATTTTAACGTTATTTTTTAAATGATAGCTATGGATAGACAGATAGGATAGTTTATTTCTCAATTTGATGTTGCAATTTTATTTATTGCGAATCTAACAAAGAGACATTGTTCGATAAGATTCTAGCATGGCGGTATAAGGTAGTCAGTTTCTGCATTGAGTAAGTATCCAATAGTACTAACGCTCTAATTCATAAGCTACAATTCATTAGTATAACTGACCACGTGCTGCTGATTCCAAAATATAACTTAAATTTATTTTGTAGTAAACGAAATACCGTGGAATTCAATTGTTTTTACTTTTAAAATTTGTGGTGTTAGCCTATCCGGCCACGTGTTACTTACACTGAAGTGTAAATTAAATTCATATTATAGTGAAGATAATACTTTATTTTTAATTATTTGTGTTTCATGTTTCAAAACTCTTTAATTAAAATATGTACATGTAATTATTATCACATAGTTATAAAAGTTAATTAATATATATATATATATATATATATATATATATATATATATATGAGAAAATGGTACAAAGCTCCCCACACTTTTTCAAAATTGTAAAATATTTTTTTTCATTATTATGATTTCATTCCTACTGTAATATCCTACTATGCTACTAATATTATAAAGCCGAATGTTTGTAAGTGTGGATGTGTGGATCTTTGTTCCTCTTTCACGCAAAAATTACTGAATGGATTTTAATGAAACTTTACAATAATTTAGCTTATACATCAGAATAACACATAGGCTGTAATTTATAAAGATATTGTGTAAATTGTCCAAAATATAACGATAGTGTTGTGGGCGTGTTCGTATTAAAAGACGATTTGCTTTAATAATAATTGATTTATGTATTATAAAATATAAACTGCAAAAACTTTTTTACGAAGTAAAACGAATGACCGGTTCAGTCGGCGAAAATTTACAAAAGACAAAAAGATATGTAGTTGCAAAGAATAGTAGAAAATAGTTAGAATGAAAAATAATAGTTGTACAAAAAGGTATTTTTTGTATTTGGTGTTACCACAATACCCTCCTCCTAGTTAACGAGCTAACGGTATTTCAGAGGAATTCTAACATGACGTCCAGATGAAGTTGTGCGATGATTTTGTACTGAAGTATCATCTTCGGGCTTGTCGTTATACTCTAACGTTGGTGAATCATCTTGTGGTTTTGCATTTTCAGGTGCATGGTCGTCGGTTTCAACTCTGTTGTTATCTCGTGCAGTCTCGGTGATTGCGGTTTCATCATTAAAAATATAGGCAGACTTCAGGCGATCTATAGAAATCTTCGCGTCCCGCTGATGCATTTTCACAACAAAATATATATCGTGTTTACTTAAAACTTCAAAAGGACTTTCGTAGTTTGGTTCCAGAGGTGTTTTAACGTGGTCGATCCTGACGAAAACATATTTGCACACGGCTAAAACAGGTTGAACAAAACCTGACTTAACACCATGGCGAACTGGCTTTGTAGTTGGCAAGCTAGATATTAGTCTACGTAGTGACTGCACAAAATCGGCTCCTGATGTATTTACTTTAGAAGGAACCAGGAAAGCACCAGGAATAAGTAATTAGGCACCAAAAACCATTTCAGCAGTACTTAGGCCAATATCCGCTTTCAAAGTTGATCGCATTCCTAACAAAATCAACGGAAGCACTGCGCTCCAATTACTTGTCTCGTAACACTTAATGGCACACTTCAAGGTACGATGCCAACGCTCGTTGATTCGCTTAGCATGTGGGTGGTAGGGAGTCATTCGTAAATGTTTGACACCCAATAACTTTGTTAATTGCTTGAATATTGACGACTCAAATTGCCTCCCCAAATCGGTAGTAATGCGTAATGGAATACCATACACTGAAATCCAATAACTTATAAGAGCACTTGCAACACTTTGGGCGGTTATGTCCACCAACGGCACAGCTACGGGCCATCTACTATATCTGTCGATACAAGTAAGACAGTAGCGGAAGCCCTCAGACGAAGGTAATGGTCCTACAATGTCTACGTTTATATGCTCAAACCGGGCGTCGACTGGTGTATACTCGCCTATTGGTGATTTTGTATGACGTTGTACTTTGGCCCTTTGGCATTGTAGACACAAGCGAACATATTTAGCTACATCTGTTGATACTGATTTTCACACATAGTGATTAGCTACCAATCTTTTTCTTGCGCGGATACCAGGGTGTGAAAGTGAATGGAGTTTTCGCATAACAGCTTTTCGGCACTTTTTTGGAACGTATGGTACCCTATCTGCAGTAACGTGACAATAAAAATCTGTAGTGGAATTCGGAATTTTTAATTTCGTAAGTTTTAGAGATGAGTCGTTGTTGTTCAGCATTGACTGCAATTCACTATCATTACTTTGTTGTTCGGCCATCTCATCAAAATTTACTATTTAATCTTCTATAACATTTATACGAGATAAGAAGTCCGCTATATTGTTGTCATCACCGGGCAAGTGCCGAATATCCGTAATATACTGGCTTATAAAGTTCAATTGGCGTGCTCTACGCGGCGATGTCTTTTTTTGGAGTAAAAACCCAATGGCTGAATTTCGTCTCCTACTATTTTGTGAAAGACAGCTCCAACAGCTTCGTCTGATGCATCCGTCGTTAGCGTAAGTTGCTCATTTGGTGCCATATAATTTAACAGCGTCGCTTCTGCTATGTCATTTTTTCATGGTTCAAAAGCAGCGATGGCTTCGTCGGACCAATTTATTATGCTATTGTCATTTTTCTTATAACCGGGAATCAAACTTACCAAAACATTTTGGTTTTTTATCGCATGGCGGATAAAACGACGATAGAAATTTAGCATGCCAAGAAACTTTTTAAAATTTTTGGCAACTTTAGGTCTTGGAAAATTTCGAATTGCCTCGACCTTATTGTCGGGTGGCGTTAGTCCATGTTGATTAATTTTATGGCCCAAAAAAACTAATTAATTTTTTCTAAACTGGGATTTGTCAAAGTTTACGGACAGGTGTGACTGACGTAAGCGGTCAAATATTATTCGGAGGTGTCTTCGGAAGACGATGCGATTAAAATATTACGTAGACGATATTTTAATCGCATCGTCTTCCAAAATCAATTCCCTTAAAGACTTCATTCATATGACGCTGGAAGGTTTGGGCTGCGTTCCGTAAACCAAACGTCATGAGGCAAAATTCAAATAAGCCAAACGGCTATCGTGGGAATGTCGTAAGGCTCCACCGGAATTTGGTGGTAGGCCCTTTGTAAATAAAGGGTGTTTTTTTATGAATTTTTTTTTTATACGAATCACTGTTGTCTGACAGCTGTTTTGACAGTTTAAAGTGACGTCTCTACTCAGTATTGTTTGGCAAATCATCATGAACAGGTTAACTCCAGAACAACGCTTCCAAATCGTGGAAATTTATTTTCAAAAACAGTGTTCAATTAAAAATGTTTATCCGCTTTTTTTAATGAATCAAGAATTACCAATGCATCCCGATAAATGTACTGTTTGGTGCGGTCTATGGGCTGGTGGAATCATCGGTCCTTATTTCTTTAAAAATGAGGAAGGACGACGCGTTACCGTGAATGGAAATCGATACAGAATCATGATCAATGAATTTTTGGTGCCAAAACTTCAAGATATGGATGTAAACGAAATGTGGTTTCAACAGGATGGTGCCACTTGTCATACTGCGGGCGAAACAATGGACTTAGTGAAAGAACATTCCAACGACAACATTATTTCGAGAAATGGACCGGGGAATTGGCCTCCGCGTTCGTGTGATTTGACGCCACTCGATTATTTTTTGTGGGGATACCTGAAATCATTGGTTTACGTGGTTAAACCAGCAACGATTGACGCTTTGGAAACCAGTATTCAACGTGTCATTGCTGAAATACGCCCTCAAATGCTTGAAAAGGTGGTCGAAAATTGGACCTCCAGAATGACCTTTGTGCAAAATAGTCGTGGTGGCCATATGCCCGAAATTATATTTAAATGTTAAATGACAAGAAATTATCTACCAAATAAAAAATTTTTTTTGGCCATTTCATAATTTGGCATGTGTTTTATTTAAATTTCAAATCAGCAAGATCTTATAAAAACACCCTTTATATAGTTGAAAAAATTTTCTTCCCATACAATATACTCGTGACGTCACGTAACTATGGTGTGGGATACCTGTCAGGTGTCGTAACGTTGTTGAGCGCGCTGTAGTCACCGAAGGGTCGCCAGTCCCCGTTCGGATTCTTTACAAGGTGGAGTGGGCTTGCCCAATTACTTTTTTAAGGCCGACATATACCCATTTCCATTAAGTATGCAAACTCCTTTTTTGCTGCTTGAAGTTTGTCCGCGGGAAGGCGGCGAGCACTAGCGTATGTGGGAGCACCTTTAGTCGTGATGTGATGGGTTACGTTTGAATCGATTGGGCATTTGTTGGCATTAATTGTAGCCAGGTCTTTATAATCATTTAACAGTTTGGCGTATTTGTCTTGGGTATCGTATGCCACAATTTGAATACAAGATGAACGTGGCGTACAACCTTTTGCTTCAAGTAAAGTAGTGCGATCAATAAGCTTACCTTTTTTAATGTCGACTAATAGATCATAGTGTTTAAAAAAATCTGATCCTATTATGGCTGAGTTAACATTTGCCACCAGAAACGTCCACGGAAAATTACGACGCAGACCCAAAGGAACACTAAGCAGTTGTTCGCCGCATGTTTTAATAGAAGTCCCATTTGCTGCAAATAATTTTTTTGACACACCTACACGAACATTTTTAACGCTGGACAACGGCAGCACTGAAACGTCTGCGCCGGCATCAATTAAAAAATTTTGTTTGGACACGTCGTCGTTGATGATGAGGCGGGCTATGATGTAGTCGTCTTGAGATCCGCCCGCAGGATCAGAAGGCGAAATTAGTTTCTTGATGATTTTTGTTGTTTATACGAACAAGGCTCGCGGCATCTCGTAGCCTTCCCTCCAAAGGTTCGATGGTAAGAGCAATAATCGGCTTTCGCGTTGTTGGCTGTGGCAGGCTCTGCCGATTTTCCTCGTCGTGAAGAAACTGAGGGAGATCGACGGTTGTTTTGTCTATTGTTGTTGTTACAGAGACTATTTATTTCTTGTTCAATGCGGTCTAGACGTCTATCGATGCCAAAATGGCGGAACTTTAACAGCAACTCGATTAATGGCTGTAGTCTCGACAGGCCCCGTTCTATTTTGTAGTAGTTGCTGTCCACTGTTTTCTTCGTTATTAGGCATATTTACGTTTTTCTTTTTATCAAACGTCGGGGTCAACACTTTGTGGGCGTGTTCATATGAAAAGACGAATTTCTTTAATAATAATTGATTTATAAACTGCAAAAACTTTTGTACGAAGTAAAACGAATCACCGGCTCAGTCGGCGAAAATTTACAAAAGACAAAAATATATGTAGTTGTAAAAAATAGTAGAAAATATTTAGGACGAAAAATAATAGTTGTACAAATATGTCTTTGATTTACGTCAGTTCCTGCTTATGGCCTAACCTGACGATGCTCTTAAGATCGGGTGAAAATTAAGTGTTACCAGCACCCCTCTTAGCACCCAAGAGACCACACAAGGCAACCTCGGGTCGCCCAGGTGGCAATTTCTAGAACATGATTTGGTAAGCCCCATGATCTAACACCTTGCCAAAGTGCCAATCCTATCTAGATGATCTTTTATTTGTTGATTCACAACAACATATAGGTTTTGCTACTATCAGCCGGACCGAAGTCCAACCGCAAGGATTGAACATCAATCCTTATCTGACAAACCTTCCACCAAATTGGTGACCACAACCACCACGTGTACTCCCGAGGGAGACCTCTCCAATATCCAGCTGCAGTAAACTGCGAGGCTTGTACTGGATCCCGTGGTACTAGTTCCAACTACTGGTAAAGCCTTGAAAGTCAAACCAGTGGAGGTTCTATAAACTTTCTATCGACTTCGGTTTATTTTTTACCCAAACGAAGGTGTCGCTTCACCTATTGGTTCTTACTCAGGCACGTAGGCAAACCTACTACTTTTATATTCTTATATATGCACATCCGTTACACTGTAACAGAGCTTGGGCAGTAACATATAAGTTTTACGGGGGTACATGCAAAAGTACTGCCGGAAAAACATCGTAACCCCTCGAAAGACAACCATTATAGGTTTCAACTTTCGATTGACTTTTGAACTCATAATTAGATCGAGCCGTCCATGGACCTCCTTTCTTATTTCAAACTTACGTAGGTGACCACCGCGCAGGCCCCCTACTCTTTTAGATCTCTTACAGTAGACCAGCTAAGTTTCCTACTAGGACCTATCCCGGGTCCTATTCGGAAACCAGGCAGGTACTTATAAGTTTTATGGGTTACCAACAAAAGTTATGTTTGAGAAAACTGTGTAACCCCCGAGAGCAAAACCAGTATAGGTTTTCAGCTCTCTATTGACTTTGGCCCTCTTACGGTACCAGGCGTCCTTAACCTACTTTCCTACAACAGACTGCATAGGAATAAACCTACTCGACCCTCTTTCGGTTATGCTTCGGAGCGGACGGAACTCCTACTTGCAGGGATCGTACTAGGTGGTGTACTTTCTGGGGAGGTATACCTACTACTTTTTAATTTCTTACATGCCCTCCCGTTGCACTGCAACTTCAGGGATTGGACAGAGTACATATTAGATTTATGGGCTATCAGCAAAAGCAGTGTCTGCAAAAACTGTATAACCCCCGAGAGCAAAACCAGTCAAGGTTTTCAACTCTCTATTGACTTCGGCTCTCTTACGGTACCAGGCGTCCTTAACCTCCTTTCTTACAACAGACTTACATAGAAACAATCCTTTGCCAAATTTCAATTCGTATCTTCGGATGTGTTTCGGAGTGGGTGTGGGCTCCTACTACAGTGATCGTACTAGGACGATGTACTCTTCAGCAAAAGATCACCTACTACTTTTTATATTCTTATATGCCCTCCCGTTGCACTGCAACTTCAAGGATTTGGCAGGTAACATATGAGTTGTATGGGTTATAAGCAAAACACCGTCTGTAAAAACTGCATAACCCTTTCCCCGGATCTGTGCTGGAGTGAGGCCTGACATCATAGCCAAGCTCCCCAACGGCACCCCCGGAGGAATAATTGTACAAAAAGGTATTTTTTGTATTTGGTGTCACCACAGTGTCAAGAAAGTAGGAAAAAATTCTACAATTGGCGACATGTTTTTGCGTGCGTCGCAAATATCGTTGAAGTTACACATATATAATTTTGACAGTACATTACGGGATATCTTAGAGAGAAAAAGTTCCCCTAAGAAGAACTAAACCAACTTCTGAAAAACAACATAATTTTTAAAAATTTTGTTAAGCAAATGATATATTTTTATTTCAAAGAAGGCCTAACGCGTTGACCTTTTGCCATAAAATAATAAAAAAATTAACGTTTGAACCCCGCCCCCTTTAGTGGTAAAAATAGTGTAAAAATTTAACAAATTATTTTACTTAAACCTACATTCCTTAAAAGTAATATTTTTAAGCTTTAATGACGAAGTTGAGACTTTACATGCTACTACTCTGTCCTACCCCCTCCTCCCCCCTTGCCAACCCAAATGACCCCATAAATTTCTTTGTTTTATGACAAAGGTGAAATGTCTCCCCCACAGCCCTTGCCAGAGAGACCCCGCTTTAAAATCATGTGAAATAAGGCCATGATGCCTTTATTGCTCAATTGAATGGGAGCAATATAAAATGTTCGTTAAAAATTCTTACTACCTAAAAATATGTCATTTGCTTAACAAAATTACAAAGAAAAACTTTAAAAATTATGTTGTTTTTTTAGAGGTTGGTTTAGTTCTTCTTAGTTGGAATTTTTTCCCTCTTGCCCGATTTAGCCCATCACCGAACTTAACCTGTGCTATCCTTCAAGATATATTTATACCAAATTTCAAGAGTCTGGCTCCTTTCGTTTGGACTGAACCGTGATTTCCACAGACGGACATGCTCAGATCGTCTTAAGGCCCATTTAGCCGAACGTTGAAATCGTAAGTGTTAGCTAAATGTAAATGTTAAGCTAGATTTACACGATTGAAAGTCTTATCAAAATTTTGAAAATTTATTTTGATGTTCTATTTACACGTTTCAAAAATTTGATCAAAATATTCTTTCAATATATTTCAAAGTCTTTCGATAAAAATATGATCAAAATTTGTTGAAGCTAATTTACACTATTGGTGAACTTTTTATATTGAAAATATTCACTTTGACCAGCTTTGATTTGCTTCTTTTGTGAAATAACACAATCATCGTAGCATCACCATTTTTAATATTGGAGGAAGAAGTAGCTGATAATAATGCAAAAAAAAAAGAAGAAAACAAAAGGAACAGGGTTCGACCTTTTCTTTTGGAAGGTAATTGTATGTATGTATCTTTTAGGGAGTGATTGAAAAGGAATGATCCCGACCTATACAAAAACTTTGTACGAATGTCACCAGACGATTTTGATTATTTGCTTAATCTCGTCATCCCATCAATAGAAAAGGCCAGTACTAATATGCGGGAATTTATACGCCCCGAATAACGCCTGGCAATTACTTTCAGATTTTTAGCGACTGAGGACAGTTACGCAAGTCCGAAAGTTCAAAAGATCAAGATCATCGATATGCAATATTGTGCCTGAAGTCTGCGCTGCATTATAAAGGGAGTTTTTATAAGAGCTTGCTGATTTGAAATTTAAATAAAACACATGCCAAATTATGAAATGGCCAAAAAAAATGTTTTATTTGGTAGATAATTTCTTGTCATTTAACATTTAAATATTATTTCGGGCAAATGGCCACCACAACTATTTTGCACAAAGGTTATTCTGGAGGTTCAATTTTAGACCACCTTTTCAGCAATGGCACGTTGAATACTGGTTTCCAAAGCGTCAATCGTTGCTGGTTTATCCACGTAAACCAATGATTTCAGGTATCCCCACAACAAATAATCGAGTGGCGTCAAATCACACGAACGCGGAGGCCAATTCACCGGTCCATTTCTCGAAATAATGTGGTCGTTGAAATGTTCTTTCAATAAGTCCATTGTTTCGCCCGCAGTATGACAAGTGGCAACATCATGTTGAAACCACAATTCGTTTACATCCATATCTTGAAGTTTTGGCACCAAAAATTCATTGATCATGATTCTGTATCGATTTCCATTCACGGTAACGCGTCGTCCTTCCTCATTTTTAAAGAATTAAGGACCGATGATTCCACCAGCCCACAGACCGCACCAAACAGTACATTTATCGGGATGCATTGGTAATTCTTGAACGGCGTGTGGATTATCTTTGCTCCAAATACGGCAATTTTGCTTGTTGACATATCCATTCAACCAAAAATGCGCCTCATCACTGAAGAGAATTTTGCGGTAAAAAAGCGGATAAACATTTTTAATTGAACACTGTTTTTGAAAATATATTTCCACGATTTGGAAGAGTTGTTCTGGAGTTAACCTGTTCATGATGATTTGCCAAACAATACTGAGTAGAGACGTCACTTTAAACTGTTAAAACAGCTGTCAGACAACAGAGTGATTCGTATAAAAAAAACTTCATGAAACACACCCTTTATAAAGTATTAAAAGATGAATTATTAAAGGTAAAACCTAGTTTATTAAATGAAAAAACATATCAAAAATAATATCTATTGGTACAGATGCCAGCAACAGAGGAGGAATGGGAGAGTATTTCCCAAATTATAAATAAAACGTGGAATTTTCCCAGTTCAATCGGGGCATTAGATGGAAAACACATAGATATTATATTATAATATATATATATATATATATATATATATATATATATATATATATATATATATATAAATATAATATTATATTGTATAAATATATTATTATATTGAATCAAAAGAATGAACATGTTGTCAAATTATTTATAGTTATCAATATTGCCAGATTCGATTTGGATGCTTATTTACACGGCTTCAATAAAATCTTCAAAAGTTTTGTTCAATAAATTTTTATCAATAAATTTTGAAGAAATTTTGCTGTTTACACGAGTTTAAAGAATTTTAAAGAGCAATTTTGAATAAAATTTCAATCGTGTAAATCTAGCTTTAGATATATGTACACGTTGCTACACTTATTGAATGCTTAAAATCGTGTCATATGTTTTCGACAAAAACAAACAACATATAATTATTTTTAAAAACATTATTATAAAAAATTCGCAAATTGTGTTTCTTGTAAGCTATATCGATTGAGTGTATTTAATAAAGAAAATAATATAATATAATGGATGTTTAAGATATGTTTATCACAAAAATCCGATGCGTATCAGCTTCAAAAATATATACAATAATACTCGATACAACTGTTTAAAACATTGATGGCACTTTAATATGTTAATATTCGTGTTGAAAAAGTACGCAAATTAATTAAATGGTACAAAGGGGTATCAGAAACACCAATATACACAACTAATAGTATAATAAGTCATTCCTTGGCATAAGTTTAATAAAATGGGCAAATTTTTTTCCATATTACAATATATATTATATGTTTTGCAATATTGCAAAATGTTTATATATACGTACAAACGAGTGTTTAATACATCTGAAACGAACAACCACATACAGACATGCGATATTTCATTGACAATAAAACATTTATTTAGAAAGTTAAACATATAAAATGCGTATATCATGTCTTTATACATACATATATATCAACTAAACATGTCAAAAGAAAAATAAGTACCAAAAAGGTCTATTGTGCCCCATTCTCATTCAACATACATACATCTCATCACTGTCTACAACTGTCACGTAACCTTAGAATAAAATACTATTTTCTGCAGGTTGCGACGTTATGGCAACATTTCATTAAAGTCAAGTAAGCGTTTTCACAACTTGTCATATAATAGTTTGAATCAGCTGATGCATTTACCTAACATTCAGGATTTCAACGTTCGGCTAAATGAGCCTTTAGATTTCATCACTGACCAAGAATATATATACTTTATGGGGTCTCTGATGGATTTCGCTGCGTTACAAACGGAATGATAAAGTGAATATACCCGCCATATTCTTTTTTGGAGGGTATAATTAATATTAATGATTGCCATTTCGTTAAAACTGTATCTGTCAAATTAGCTGTCATTCTTCAATCTGGTATGCCAAATCGCCATTCAACAACAGATGCAAATAATATAATTGTTTTATTGAAATAAGTGGTCTGTTCGGGCAACGTACAACACTATTTTTCATTGAAAAATTTTCTTTAGATATGAGGCACGCGAACAAGCAAAATATTCGAATTTAGGAAAATACCAATCGACATGAGATCCAAAAAGCCACTGTATGGTGTTTTGGAGCGACGTTGGCCAGGCCATCACTGTCACCGGGAATGCATATATAATCCACACGTAATGATATGAGCAGTCCCTTCAATCGAATAACAGTTTTCGATGATATATCAAACACACTTTGTTGCATACGAATTTAAAAACAGAATATGCTTAATGAACGACATTACAGAGGCCATATTTTGACGAGCTGGGATACTTTTGCTGCTTTATTATCAGAGAGGTGAGGGATCATCATTGAAGAAAACGCGTGTAGATCGACTTGATAATTAATAATTTCAATATTAAGATTTGAATACTTATTGTTATTTAGTTCAATTTATATTAAAGATATTGAAAATAAATAGAAAACGAAAACAACTGTATTTTGTTCCCAAGTTGTACCAACACATCCCATTACTACTCACCAGCAAGCAATTTTATTAATATCTTTCATATGTATATTTACTTAGGAAAGTTTGATAAACTTTGTGCCATTTATTTCAATTTACACTCGTTAGTTGTTGGTTCGGTACTTCAACCTAAATAAATTCTGCTGTTTGCTTTAATTATCAAATAGATAACATTTGCAAAGGCAGGTTACGAATCGATCGATCCTTCTCTAAAAAAGTGAAGATAAATTATAATCATGAAAAACAAATACTTAACGCGTTATCAATAATAAACTATCTTTTTTTTTTAAGAAAATAAATAAAACTTTTTAACTCGCCCGTGTACGATAAGAACCAAAAGCTTATGATTTTCTTAAAGAGGGTGCTGTTGGCTGAAGTAGTAGAACACGAGACTATGAAGCGGAGGGTCCTGAGTTCAACCCCTCGCTGAGTCATGGGTATTGTGTTGAATTCTTCGGATCAGTATTAGTGCATGGTTGTGTTAATTGTTGCCAACCTTTATCAGTGATGAAGGCATAGTACTGGCCACTGAACATAATTGGCAGCGACTTACACGATCACGTACTAAAAAGCAGAGTAATAGCAGCATCCTCCTTCATCGGTGCTGTAGCAAAAATTAGCCGGCGAAGTAATAGGGCTGAAATAGCTACAACAAATTCTGTAACTCCTCATCTTTCTTCATCTGTCCCCTCAATACTATCCCCCTTTCTAGTTCCGGCGCAATGCACAGCATATGTAGAGGTCATCCCCTAACTGCTGGTCCGAGATTAAAAAGTAAAACAAAAGAGAAAGAAAAGATAAAAATTCCTAGGCACAAGGGGAAATCAGCATCAGTTTTAAATTTTGAACTTTCACAGCAGAGCAGAACAGCCGTGTTTGAAAGCCGCTACACTTTCATCATCAGTACTCATGTGTATATTTTGTTTGTCACCATTTATTAGGTGACTTTGTTGAATATGATAACAGTTCTTAAGAGTATTTGTACAAAGTTCATTAGGAAATTCCAAACAGAAATTGTATAACACGATGTTAACACATTTTTAGTCACTCTGTTGCTGATTGAATATGTTCATCTTTCTGAATTTTTTGTTCCATTACAGTTAAGCCAAAAACAGTTTGGTTGGAATTCTTTCATACTTAGCCCTAACCCTATGGTATATATATATATATATATATATATATATATATATGTATATATATATATATATGTATATATATATATATATATATATATATATATATATATATATATATATGTGGCAACCTGTCGCAACACGCCAATTAAAGTAAAGAAATCAAATTTAAAGTGTTTATTTAAATAAAGAAATTTAAGATTTTATTTTGGCGTTGGAAGGTGTTTTGTCTTTATTGGGACTTATCAGACGAACAATTGTCACACCGAGTTCCCAAAACTGGTGACCCCGCACGCGCACATAAACCAAAGCTAACTTCGTCGACGGCCATTGTAATTCCTCATTAAGTCTAGCAGCCATATATTTTTTTAAGCGCACTTACTATTTTTTCTAAATGGCGGAAAGCAACGGAAATCCAAACGCAGTTGCTAGCAACGCCAGTGGTTTCCAAGTTGATGCAGCAGGGCAGACCCAGCAAGCAAACGTTTCCACCATATATGCGAGATTGCCTGTGCTACCAATATCGAGATCTAATATGGACGCATGGTTCATCTCGATGGATTTTTCACACGTTGGCCGGAAGCGGTTCCAATCCCCGACATGAGCGACGAGTCTATTGTTAAGGCTCTTTTGACCCAATGGATTGCAAGATTTGGTGTTGCAGCTCGCATAACATCGGATGGAGGTCGACAATTCGAATCTTCACTATTTGCGGAGTTGGCGCAACTCATTTACGCACGACACGTTACCACCCACAAGCAAATGGAATAATAAAAAGGTGTCATCGAACACTTAAAACAGCAATATTATGCCATAATACTGCGAAATGGGTTCATCATTTGCCTACAATTTTGCTTGGGCTCCGCGTTGTTTATAAGCCAGACATAAGCGCTTCACCGGCAGAGTTAGTGTACGGCGCCACTTTAGCGATTCCTGTCGAATTTTTTCAACAGGCCGATAGCACCGAACTAACTGGCTATTTCATCTCGGAATTTAGAGCATCAATGCAGGAATAAAACCAACTGACACGGCTCATCATTCAACGTATAAAGCATTTATCGCAAAAAATCTTAAAAATTCAACGCACGTTTTCGTCGGTAATGACTCCATCCGACCTTCTCTTAACCCAGCCATACGAAGGCCCCCACTTAGTGATAAAGCGTTTTGACAAATTTTACACACTTCTGGTTCGTGATCGCCAAACAAATATTAGCATTGACAGATTAAAACCTGCTTTTATTCTTTATAACGATTCCACCGAGAGTACAACAGTTCTTCAAGAGACCAACACTTCTTTCAACTTGCGGCAAACACCAGATTCAACAGCTAGCCCTTCATCTCATAACATTATCCCTGCCGTACCTGAGCGCTCACCGCACGAATCAACAACTAATAATGTAGCAATGAATGTAAGATCAACCGTAAGCTTTTCGCCCGAGGTTACCCTAACAAAGACAACAGCTTGTGGACGACAAGTCCGTCTCCCTCTTAGGATTAGGTGAGACCGCTCTAGCGGGGGGAGTGATGTGGCAACCTGTCGTAAGCATCTCTGTTTCTTCGTACCGATTAGTCGGTAGTCTCTATCAGCGATATATTATTAATTATTGTAACTAACAAGTTATTCTTTCACTTCCATTTGATTCTTCGTGCCTGTAACACGCCAATTAAAGTAAAGAAATCAAACTTAAAGTTTTTATTTAAATAAAGGAATTTAAGATTTTATTTTGACGTTGGAACGTGTATTTTTTATTCGGACTTATCAGACGAACAATTGTCACACCGAGCTCCCATATATATATATATATATATATATATATATATATATATATATATATATATATACATATATATGTATATATAAATATATATATATATATATATATATATATATATATGTATATATATATATATATATATATATATATATATATATATGTATATGTATATGTATATTAACAATCAAATCTGTGTTTAAAACGGATTTACATTCGGCACATACGCGTGTCAATAACTGTGTATCGCGGTACTGCTACACCTTTGTTTCTTTTTCGTTACAACTGACTATTGTTTCTAGTGAGAACACATGTCGACTCTATTTTTTATCAACTTTTTTAAAATTTTTGCATATTAGCTACGTACGTATGTATATCATGTATTACGTCCACTCGAAACATTTACTAATAGTACTGCCATACAGCTCGTACATCGGCTTATGGAACCTACTGCATGCTTTCCTGGTTTTTATTTTTTCGTGGCACAAAAGACAATAATCAATATTGAGCAAAATTTCAATGATAGTTCACATATTACATTTGTGGTTGTCGGTTTGCCTAATTAGCATTCAATAGCAGATCTTTATGAAAAATGGCGAGTAAATTTGGCTATTTGCCGGCCCTTCTTGAAAGAAGGGCATACCGAAGCCTCTCGTTAATTTCGAAGCGTACTTTTATATGTATTGTACAGTGATACATTAGTAAATCCACTCCACTTTTTGTTTGATTGTAAGATGTGGAAATATGTGGTTTTCCATTGCTAGCGACATTGTCGCTGTGGTGCATTGTACCACAATCGCAGTATTGGATTTTCTTTGTGTGTGTCATAGTGGCATTTATTCGGAAAGCAAATATCTACATATGGAATCTCCAATGATTCGTATTTTATCCGACATTATGTCAGCAATGTAAGCCTTTGCGCAGCGTGCTATCATTGACAACTTGTAAGATATAGAAATGTCTCTTGATAACCTAAATAGCTTAGCAGCAAAAGGCAAAGTGAAACGTGGCTACTTAAAGCAAAAAACATGCGTTGGTGAGTGGAGTACCTTCTTGGAATGATGGGTTGGAAATGCTTCTCAATAGTGCTATTGAAAATCTGAAAAATCCAAAATACGATTTCAGGGCTGAAAAGATGAAACCTATTTTGGTACATAAAATTAACCAGCTAAAACTAGTTTTTTTTTTTGTTAATTAAAACTATTTTATACTTTGGGAAGAATTAAATTGGTGTCAAAAATCAAAGAAATCAAAAAGACGATTCCAGAGTTTGATAATTGAACAATTTTTTGGTACATAAAAGCAAAGTATATCTATGTATATCAAGTATGTGCAAGAGCCCAGCTGACTAAAATTTTTTTTAGTTTTTACCTGAACGTATGTCAAAATTTGTTTACTTTTGTAGCGAGCCATATTTGTTTATTCCGTTGAATAAATAATTTTGTAAAATTGTGAAAAACATTATTAATTCAACAAAAGTAGCAAAAAAGAATTGTTGTGGAAAAGATTTTTGTGAAAAAGTGTATTGTTTAAGAAAAGTAACAAAAATAAATTGTTTTAAAAAAGTTCTATGCGAAAAGTATTTAAATTTTTGGAAATAATTGTGAACAAAATATCTATACATATTATAAAAGAAAATTTCTGGCATAAGTTCAGAATTTTATACAACCAAAATGTACTGTGGTTTTTGTAATTTTATGTTGTTGTACTCTTGCGACTACTTGATATAGATCAGTGGTGTTCAAAAATAAAAGTGAAGATGTATTGGTGAGAGATTTTGCCCAGCAAACATAATGTCAAACGCTTAAAATAAGAAAAGCAGACAAGAGTTTTTGCCATATATAAACAACTTATTAAGTGAATGTAATTTTAATTTTAAGAAAAAAATATCGGGGACCGTAAATAGCAGTTATCAATATCAAAAAATAGAACAGTTATATTGAGAACAAAACAAAAATAAATCTATTTAAACCAGTTTTTTATGTAAGATTAAAACTTAAATGTTATGAAAAGCATCATTTATCATAAAATACTTTTCACATTTCATTCCGTGAACGTGAATGCTTTTATTCAATTTCGAGTTTAATTGTTGTGTTCAATTGTAATTGAATCGCTTGTGTTTGCTATGCTTCGTCCAACAAGAAGCAACAACAATGCTTAATAAATTTCTGAAATAATATGACAACAACCATCCGCATGTGTTCTCATCGCTTGCTCAACGACGACTGAATGAAAATTTTTATAAGAGCATAACAAATGTGTGTAAATTTTTTAAACAATTGTTATATGGGCTGAACACCACTGATATAGATATACTTTGCATAAAAGTAACCAGCTGAAAAAAATTTTTTCTTATTATTAATAAATTGAACATATCAAATACATATTTTTGAAAGAACTTCATTGGTATTAGAAATCAGAAAAAACAAACACAGCTTCAGAGCCGTAAAATGTAAATTTTTTTGAAATATTAAAGTAAATAACACTAAGTTGTTAGTCAAGTTTTTTTATTTCAGAAAGAAATAAATTTGAATTGAAATCCAAAAATATGGTTATAGGGTGGGAATGAAAGTGTGCATATTCTTCTGCCATATGTCAGTGTGCCCTTAGATTCGGCACAGTCGAATACAGCACATTTAATTGTTTTTCTTTTTGCTATTGAGAATACAAGTAAAATAAAAACCAGTAGATTAAACAGCGATAATTTGTGTAAGTTTAGAACTAGGCCTTTTAACTGTTTTGACTCGCAACGAGCAATTGTGTGGGTGCTGTTGGCTGAAGTAGTAGAACACGAGACTATGAAGCGGAGGGTCCTGAGTTCGAGCCCGCGCTGAGTCATGAAATATTGTGTTGAATTCTTCTGATCAGCATTAGTTCGTGGTTGTGTTAGTGGTTGCCAGCCTGTTTCAATGATGAAGGCATAGTCACTGGTCACTGAACATAATTGGCAACGACTGACACTATCATGTACTAAAAGTAGAGTAACAGCACACACCTTCGTCGGCCCTGTAGCAAAAATTAGCCGGCGAAGTAAAAAAAAAGGTTGAAATAGCTACAAAAAAAAATATCTTCTCATCTTTCCTAATCTGGTCCCTCAATACTGTCCCCTCGTTTTCAGTTCCGGCGCAATGCGTTGCATATATAGGGGTCATCCCCTGAATGCTGGTCTTACTCCTAAAAAAAAACAAAAAAATAGAAGGTACGACTTCTTCGGAGATTACTTTATTTCGTTGACGAAATATATGCTTTCGAAACTTTTGAAATGATGCTATTCGAAAACGAGCTACTTTGCGTCAATTAGTTATTTACGTGCTGAGAAAGTCAATAAATAAATAATTAGATTAATAGAATGGTTGGAAAGGGTTGCGAGTAATTTCATCCTTCTATAAAAGGTTAGCGAAATTGGTTAATATGCGTCAAGTTCTTGTGGAATAAATTCTGACGATTCGTAAAATTTTATGATGATTGGCAGAGTTGGCTGGCAAGTGTTACCCTTAAGGTTTTCTTGGAATTCAGGGATTCTGAAAGGACGTGTAGTCAAATCGGTAATTTGACACACGCTTAGAGCACATGACAAGAGGAGGAATAGTTGAAAGACTGCATCTGAAACTCATCTCGGTTGGTAATAGACCAGATACGGGCGTTTCTTAGCACAATTGTGCTGAGATCATTCACACGTATTCTTACCCTCTTTAATTTAGTCGTCGATGAGACAGCGACGAATGAATATCAGGCGGATGCTTACGAATTTTCTTATATTTTTTTCCAGAATATTTGCCCAGCAAACAATTTCAGTCATGATGATATGCGAAAAATATTTTGTCATAAACAATGCATTCGATAACATACAATGCCTTTTATACAATTTTTCTCCAATAGCGGACTATACCAATTCTCCTTATTTAGTAATACACTTAGTCTTATTAATTAGTCTGTGTAAAATCTTATCAAAAATATTTTGAATATCTTTCCCATATGAAAATGATCTTCCATGCCAACTAATATCAAAGCTTATTAAGTTTGATACATCCAAACGCGTATTTTTTGTTTTGGCAAATATTCCAGCAAGCGACAATTCTTTTATTTATTTATTTTTTCCTTTAATAGAAAACATAACAAATTATTGCCCTATCTCTTTTAATTTTTTTCATTTGACTGTTTACTTAGAAAAAGTTTTATTTTTAATTAATAATTTTACGTTTATTTCAACCTAGAATATATTGCTAATTATGTATAAATATACAATCTTTCAAACGCTTGGTGTTGTGTTGGGTGGGTAGCTCTTAAGCTCAACACATACACAATTTGCCAATACATTGACGGTGCCCACCACTGTAATAGACACAATGCGTGTGTGCAGAGTAACTTCAGCATTCTCGTATTTACTGGATGAGCAGGTGTTCACTTTTTTTATGGATCAGAATCTATGATCATACTGGGGATTGATGTAATTAGAAGTACGATTGAACAGTGGCTTAATTCCTAGGGCGGATAATGTTGAGAATACAGGGGAAACTCCCACGGACTTCTGTAAAATATATAAACCTAAATCCACAACAAGCTACAAAAATATTTAAGCAATGATGAAAATGATTAATTTATTTCTAAACTATTATTTTATTTAATAACTGCTGCTATTAATTTATTTAATAACTGCTGGTGTTTGTGAGCTTCAAGACATAAACAAGTTGAAGTAAAATTTCAGCTCTGCTGTTGGGCCGGCAGTTAGAAGGAGTCTTTGCAAGTTGATAAAAAACAAGAGCAAAACAATTTTCTAAATTATATTTTAGAAATATATTTGCGTATTAGATGTATTATACTGAAGGGTGTGCAATATTCGACACAGCTGAATGCATACCCCACACATTACTAGTGTGTTGTTTTTAAATAGAATTAGGTTATCTTTTATTGCCGATAATGGGTTATACACCTTTGCTTTTAATGGCTAAAAATATTTTCTAAATATTAGGCGACATTTATAAGTGATCCCAGGTTAATTTGTTTATTTGTTATTATATTTTGAAACATCAATAGAACTAGTATTGGCAACCGAGAATTTATTATTCTTAATTGATGCGATGGTTAGATTACTATGAGAAAAATATAAACAAGTGAACAAGAATATCGCTTTAAACATTAACAATAAACATTTACTCGTAAACTCATAAGATTAATATTTTCACACTGAGTTCCAACGCGAGTACGTTTTGTTTGCATTCAAAAAAAGTGCTCTCTGAGTTAAAAACGTAACACTAGATCACAACGTGATCGATCGATTATTGATAGGTCTGTGCAATATGTACATACATATCTCGTATGTAGGCAATGTAAAATTTGTATAGACTCGTAGGCTTAAGATTAAATGCCTTTTAAATGCTAAATCACACAATTCACACACTTCATCAAAAGTTAAGTGGTAGAAAGATTAGACTTAAATGATCGCAAAATTATTGAGATTACTTAATACACGAATAAGAAGTAGAAATAATTTTGTGTTTTTCGTTCTTATTTTTATACCCCCCAAAAAAGAATTGGAGGGTATATTCACTTCCTCATTCCGTTTGTAACGCGGAGAAATATCCATCTGAGACCCCATAAAGTGTATATATTATTGATGGAATCTAACACGATCTGGCTATGTCCGTCCGTCCATTCAGTTCAAACGAAAAAAGGCATACTCTTGAAATTAGGACAAATATATTTTGTAATATATTTACGCAAGTGCGTAAATGAGTTGAATCGGGCCAGAGGGGAAAAAAATTTCCTTAAGAAGAACTAAACCAACCTCTAAAAACAACATAATTTTTAAAGTTTTTTTTTGTAATTTTGTTAAGAAAATTATATATTTTAATGTCAAAGAAGGTCCAACGAGTTAAACTTAGAGCTATAAAATCAAAAAAATTAGTTTTTGGGCCCCCCCTTTAGTGGGCGTTATTATATGCAATAATAGTGTAAAAATTTAACAAATTGGTTTACTTAAACCTACATTCCTTAAAAATAAAAATTTTAAGCTGTAATGACGAAGCTGAGACGTAACCTGGTACTTCTCTGCTCTACCCCCTCCTCCCCTATTGCCCAGTAAATGACCCTATCAAAAAAAAAAATTAAAAATAAATTTTACACTTAATTATCCCAAACATTTAATTTTAGAGTTTTACTACAAAGGTGAAATGTCTCTCCACGGCCCTTCCCAGAGAGACCCCGACAAAATAAAGTTTTAATACCCTCAAAACATAATTGGACCCTGTGTATATATTCTTGATCAGTGATGAAGTCTAAGACGGTCTAGCAATGCCGATACGTCCGTCTGATTTAAAATTGGTTATAGAGATGTCTTAAAGGAACTCTGTCCAACCAAGTTAAACATTTTACATTTACTTGCTAATCATTTGGAGGGTATTTACGATTCGACCCGGCCGAATGTAACGTTTTTACTTGTTTTGAAATGTGATTATTGTTTTCACATGCAATAATTTATTTATAATTTGCCATTATTTTTTATTATATACATGCAATGTGTGTGTTTGTTTTTAATTTATTTTAATGAAAGTATTAAGTGTAAATGGAAAATTTTAAAAAGTTATAGTTTTTCTAGTAAGAAAAAAATGCTGCTGTCCATGTGATTCCTGTTATTATAAACATTCGTCTTTGAGGTTAGAAAACTTTAGTCAGGGACATTATTTATTATGCGCACGCTTCCATTGAAATGAAATCGTTCATTAAATTGAATGTTGTGTTAATGTAAAGATGCATACGATCGGCATAACATTAATCTGGAAAACAATTATCAAGTTTTCGCATCATAATAAATTATTTTTACTTTACAATCTTTTTCCTTCGTCAGCTCTGTAGCAAAAATTCGGCTGTTAAAACAGCTACAAAAAAGTTTCTACCTTTATCTGCCCGGACAATACTATCCTCTCTTTTCTATTTCCGGCGCAATGTTTAAAAAACAACTTGAACTACTATATCGAGACATGGGAGCGAACACCGTCCTAGAGGGAGAGTAGCTTTCACAAGACAGGGCTAATTTTATGTGAAAGGGACTACCAAACAAATATAGTTACTTTAATATTTCGGATAAGCTTAAACGTTACAGTTCTGAAAATGTCCTCTTGGCATTTCTGATTTCAAATATTTGATATATCAAAAATATGTTATATTTTATACAAAAGCAAAAAAAATTTTCTGTAACATTTATGTGATAAAAACACGTTTAATTGTTCAACTTTGGAATCGTCATTTTGATTTTTTTACTTTTAATACCAATTTAATTTATACTGAATTATAAAATAGAATTAGTTTACAAAAATACTAACTAAATACTACTAAATAAACTATTTGGCTACTTTTATGAAAAAAAAATTTTTCATTATCCAGCAGTAGAATCGTCTCTTTGGGTTTCTTTTGGAATTTTAATACTACTTTAATTCTTCTTGAAGTGTAAAATATGTTTGATTCACCAAAAAAGAAAAAACTAAAGTAGTAATTTGTTTGTTTACTTTTGTGTACAAAAAAAAAACAATTCGATTGCCCAACCCAGGAATCGAGTTTTTAAAATTTGTTTAAATGTAACGGCTATTTGCTTGAGAAACTTAATATTGTACTGAAATATGTACTCGTATGTTTTCCTTGAAATCATCATTTTCCAATAAAAAATATTAAAGACTTCAAAGTCTCTAACTAAGATGCAGCTGATAGGTTCTAGCACCATCCTTAAGGTGCTTGTGCTGTGAGACAACCAATAAATAGCAACGAATACTTACTGCATAATGAATATACAATCATGCAGTTTTCAGACATAAATATACAAATTCTTTTTATTTTAAAAAGACTTAAATATGTTGTTTTGTAGGATTCGTATAAATTCATATGAAACAAAACCAATTTATAAAATTTTGGTTTTGTTTCAAACATATCTATTTCTACGAAAGAAAGAATTCATTAGATGTTATGAAATACGTAGTATGTGTATTCTCGATTGGTACATAGTATACATATTTGCTGCGAAGTCATCCAGCACGATATTGGGAAGCAGCATCAAAGTTAAATTTTGCATAAAGAAGCACACAAAAACTACTTAAAATAATATATGTATATGTAATTATAAGAGAATTCGAAAACAGCTTACGGCTTATTTGCGTTATTTTAAATATACTGATTTGGAACTATTCGTTGAAATTCACTATTACAATTAATTAACTTATTATTCCTATTAACCACGAAAAAGTCCATACATTCAATAGTTAATAAAGTCAATAAAACTCAGTTAAATAAAAATCTCTACATTTGAAAGCATCCAAATCACATCATTCTAGTTTTAAAAGTATAAGCAAAATATTCCAGGAATTATGAAAGCAATTAGTTCTGGAACACTTGCATCACTTCCAAATAAGTTAACGAAGAGATAAGAATTGTCACGAGCAACTTAAGACGATTTATTTATTTTAGAAGAGCAAATATTATAAATAGACTGAAAATAAGTAAAAGTGCTATATTCGGATGTGCCGAATCTTAAATACCCTTCACGGACGTATGTATATCTTCTCTCTTTCTGAAACAGAAAATAGGTTTAATTACCAAAAATAAAACACAATTTTGTTATTCAGTTACTTTTATATATAAGAAAACTTTTAAATTTTTCACTTTGGAAGCTGTATGTTTGGCTTTTCTTATTTCTAATACTAATGAAAGTTTTTCAAATATATTAAATATGTTTAATTTACAAACAAAAAGAAAAGAAATCGTTTCAGTTCGTTACTTTTATGTACCAAAAAAGGTCTTATTGTCCAACACTAGAATCGTCTTTTAGATTTTTTCGAATTTTCAGTACCAATTCTATTCAGTATAAAATAAGTTCGAATCACAGAGAAAGCCAAAATTCGTAATCTTTTATGTATCAACAATATGTTCAATGGTTCAACCCTGGAGACCACTTTTTTAGAATTTTAATACCAATTTTTGTCTCCCTGAAGCGTAAAATAGTTTTAAGACTAAATAAAATAAAAAATTAGTAGCCGTTTTCTTTTATTTAACAAAAGCATTTCGATTGTCCAACATTGCAATAGAACTTTTGATTTGTTAGGTTTTAAATACCAACTTAAAACTGTAAATAGGTTTAGTTCACTAAAGAAACCAAAATTAGGAGTATTATTACTCTCATATACCAAAAAAATTTCGATTGTCCAACTCTGGAATTTATTTTTTTTTGGTTTTTACTACCAATTTACTTCTTCCTGAAATTTAGAATAGTAGGTATAATTTACCATAAACGTAAAAATTAGGAACTTATGTGGTTACTTTTATATAGAAAAAAATTTAGATTTCAATTGCCAACCCTAGAATCGAATTTTTCTTTTTTTGGTATTTAATACCAATTTAACAGGACACAATCGGTAAAATTTAACGCTGCATTATCAAGGGACATTTCAGTAATCTCTGGTGTTCCGCAGGGGAGTCACCTTGGTCCAATTTATTTCCTTCTGTTCATCAATGACCTACCAGAAGCAATAAAATACTGTAATATATTGATGTATGCGGACGACGTAAAAATATGGTGCGAAATAAAACATACATCTGATCAACAGTTCTTGCAGAATGATTTAAACAATTTTTATATTTGGTGTAAACTAAACTTAATGCAATTAAACTTGAACAAATGTAATCATATGCAATTTTCAAGATCACACAGCCCTGTTCACAATTATAACCTTGATGGTTATAATTTAAATACGCTTCACGAAGTTATGGATTTGGGAATTTTACTCGATAATAAACTTAATTTTGTTCAACACATTACTATGACTGCTAATAAATCCCGAAGTATCCTTGCATTCATTAAAAGTTGGGCAAAACAGTTTAATAATCCTTATGTCACTAAAACATTGTATATTGCATTAGTTCGGCCAATTTTAGAATATGGTAGCATAATTTGGGATCCACTGTATAACGTTCATACTGAACGCCTTGAATCCGTTCAAAAACAATTTCTAATTTTCTGCCTAAGAAACGTTTATAGAAATCGGATGGCACTTCCATCATACTCTACGAGATTAGCTGAAATTAATCTTCCTACTTTAAGGAGCCGGAGAACAATGCTCAACACCTCTTTTGTGGTAAATCTTTTCAGTGGTAACATCAACTACGAATTTTTACTGAACAACGTATGTTTCAATATTCCTCAACGTTCACTTCATTCTTTTAACCCCACTATATGTTGCAGCTTGTCGTACTAACTATGAAATGTCAGATCCTCTTAGAAAACTATGTACTTGCTGTAATGAAATGTATCATTTATAGATTTTTCGCAGAACCTTTGTATTATCAAACGTAACGTCATATGTTTTTTTAATCATTAACTTTTACTATGTTCTATAAATAGCGCAATATATAATTTATATTAATTTAATTTATTTATATACTATTCTGCTTAAATAGTCTGTAAGGAAATTGTCCATAGACTAATTTAAATAAATAAAATAAAATAATCGTTCGCGAAGTATAAAATAGGTTTACTTCACTAAAAAAAACAAAATTAGGAACTTATAAGGCTACTTTTTTGTACCAAAAAATTTCGGTTTCCCATCTCTAGAACCGAATTTGAAACTTTTTGATTGTTTTTAACACCAATTTAATTCTTCCTGATGTATAAAATAGGTTTAATTAACTAAAACCCCAAAATTTGGGACTTATGTTGCTACTTTTATGTACCAAAAATATATAAATATTCCAACTCTGGAATCGAATTTTTAATTTTTTTTTTATTTTATCCAAGAAGTATAACAAAAAGGTTTAATTCACCAAAAAAGAAATCAGAAATAGTGACTTCTTTGATTATTTTCATGAAAAAAAAATTAAAAATACATTTCTACAGACCTGGATTAATATTTTTTATTTTTTTGATTTTTAATAGCAATTCAAATCTTAGTGAAGTATAAAAGTATCTTACTTAAAAAAATCAAAGTTATTAACCTATTTGGTCACTTTTGTGCACCAAAAAATAGTTGAATTGTTCAACCCTGATATAGAAATTTTGATTTTTTTTTAATTTTTGATACCAATTTCGTTCTTTCTGAATTATTAAACAGTTTTGATTAGCGAAAAAAAATTCATTTGCCTTTTTGGTTACTTTTATGTATAAAAAGAATTTCAATTTCCCAACCGTCTTTTTTACCAATGGAACTCTCTATGAGGTATGAAATACTTTTACTTAACAAAAAATTAACATTTGTAACCATTTTAGCCACTTTCATGTGCTACAAAATATTACAGTTTTCCAACTTTAACCACAGTTTTGAAAAGTTAAAAACCTCTTATCTTATGCATATACTTCCGAAAACCATCTGAGAATTCACAACTTGTAAATTACAAATTATTTTCAAAAATAACAACAGAACAAGAATAGTAGGCCTTGAAACTCACACAAAACTAAACCAACAAATAAAGTATATTTTATATGAATCTATTTTATTTTTCTACACCTTTATACAATCAGAAATCCATTGGATAACAAGAAAAGTATATATAAGGCAAAATTAAAAATAAAATCTAAATCAAACTGTTATGAATTTTTTTTTATTTGACACATTGTTGTCATAATACTATTATATATAAATGAAATTTATGAAATGCATATAGACATTGCTTAACCACCAACAAATAAATTTCATTTATATATAATATAAATTTTATTTTTCTTAAAATCGAAAATAGTTTTAACTAAAAACATGAAAAAAAGTTATATTCGACCGGGTCGAATCTTAAATACCCCCCAAATATTTATAAGTAAATTTAAAATGTTTAATTGTATATTAGCGGGGTTGCTCTACCAAGGGATGTGGGGAAGACATTTCACCTTTGTCATAAAACTCTTAAAAATAAATGGTTGGGATAATGACATAAAAAATTAAAAAATATATTTATTTTTTAAAATCGTTTATTCGACATATTGTTTGTTATGTTGTTTTGTTATTTTGGAATTAGGTTAAAGTCTACTGATGATTTGGTGTAAGAACCAATGAAATGCAGGCATATACCAACACTTGACCACATAACACACAAAAGCAAAAAAAAATTTTTTTTTTGATAGGGTCATTTAGAGGGCAAAGGAGGAGGAGGGGGTAGGGCAGAGGAGTACTAGGTTATGTCTCAGCTTCGTCATTAAAAAAATGTTATTTTTAAGGAATGTAACCTCCAGTAAAACAATTTGTTAAATTTTTACACAATTTTTGCATATAATAACGCCCTCTAAGGAGGGCGAGGTCCAAAAATTTATTTTTTTGATTTTATGGCTCAAAGTTTGGTTTTATGGCTTCATGTTTGACTCGATAGAACGATCTATATAACTCAACGTTTAAAGATAATTTCACAATAACGTTGACAGGGGGAACGCCTTAATATATATGTAATAATAGTTCATGCGCTAGATCCAATTTGGGCATATTCTCTGCAACATATCGGCCGGTATGTCATGAAAGAACTCTTAAATATTGACTTCCATGACGTCAACCTTTGCGAGCTTGCTCTTATAGGCATGTGCTTTAACATAGCCCCCAAAAATAGTGAAATGGCGTTAAGTCGCATGACGTAGCCGGCATGGCGTAGGCGGGGCATTGTTTCGCGTGGTGTTTTGAATGTAGTACCGTCTTGTTAGCCACTTACACCACCTCCATTTTGGAGGAAAAAAAATTTAAATTATAGCACAGAAGTACTCGCCATTCACAGTAACGTTTCCGCCTCGTTTTTAAAAATAATGCCACCGGTCCACAATCCATTTTTCGATGTACATTGGCAGTCCTTACAATGCTTCTGGCTGCCCTTCACACCAAATACGGGAATTTTTCTTGTTCACATATGTATCTATTCCACCAGAAATGAGAACAATGCACTTTCTTAACCGACCCCGAATTTTGGCAATAACATTCTATAATCTGCAAGTGTTGTTTGTTTGCAAATTACAAACCAAACTGAACGTGTTTAAGAGCAAATTGTTACATGGAAACAGCTGAGCTCCAAAAACAGCACTTCTTATTTAATTCGGACCAGAATTCGGGGGATGACTCCTACATATGCAGCGCATAACATCGGAACTAGAAAGGAGTGAATAGTATTGGGAAGAAATATGATTTTTGTACCTCTTAACATGGCGGCTAAATTTTGCTACAAGGCTGATGAAGAAGGGTACAGTTCCTCTGCCCTTTAGTACATGATAGTGTCAATCACTGCCAATTATGTTCAGTGATCAGTGGTATGCCTTCAAGGCTGAAACTTGCTGATAACAAGTAACACAACCATGCACAATATTCATGACTGAGCGCGGAGTCAAACTCTGGACCCTCCACTTCATAGTTTAGTACTAACAGCATTATCAAAAAGAGAGTTCCTAAAATATCTAGTTTTATTTTGAGAGGTACTCCGAATATCCATATTCGTAAATGGCAAACCTTTCTCTTAATAAATTGCACTTTAGATGGGAGGTATTAAACAGATGGAAGCTTTGTCAGTTCGGCAGTTTTGAAACGCCTAAACGTATAGCCCATTTATTGTAATTTTGTGAAAATTTCCGAATAAAATTTTTTTTCACGCGAATTTTAATTTCGTATCATCAAACTCCATGCGAATAAAATAACGTACCAGTTTAAACAAATTAAATAAGTTTTAAACATATTAAGTACGTTAACTCAAATAATACACATTAAAAACATATTATTTTTATAGATTTCTTGGCCGGAGGAGCAAGAGACAAAGGAAATTATTATTATATATGTTTCATCTACTAATTTTGTCTCTTTTAAACCTAATGTCCGGGTGCCTTCTACACCATCTGATGTTTCTTTTGTGACAAGCATTTCCAAAATGCTTTCCTCGGCTCTCGAAAACTTATATTCCTTATTAGGCATATCTTTTTTTTTTGTATACGCGGATGCAATTAGTTTTATAAATTCTCACTTTTTTTCTATTCTGGATTTATTTTTACAGGTGGGACAATGCTATTTAGTTTTTCTTTGACGATTTCCGAAAAGCCAGACACCTTGGCTTTATTTTCCCTTACAAATCCTCTTGCATTGTCTGGGTTATCAAGCATTTCATCAAATAAAGTATTTATTTGCCTCTTATTTACCGGTTTACCTCTACATATGTACAAGGTGGGCCTAAAGAATTCATCCGATGACTCCTCCAGCGTGAACAGCGCACCGTGCAGTCACTTTGAGCGGATGTAATGGCACCTCGTGCATCACTCGTATACCCATTTTCGGTGCCCCAGAAGCGATAGTTTTGATTATTCACGTACCCGCTGAGGTGGAAATGACCCTCATCGCTCATTATGATTTTGGTCGAAAAATCGTCCACTTCGTCCTCGAGATTGAGGATGGGGAGTGTATCGCTCCATGGCTTGTTCACTTGTATTCTACATCTGTCTAGTTCACAAATGTCAAAACAGATTGGACATTGGCCGCCTTTTGCAAAAAATAAGAGGATCTGCCAATAGGGTGATTTCTTTTGTATATAAAATAAATCTAATTTATGCATTTTAAATGTTTTCTTTTTAATTTTAAATTAAAACTTACATATTTCAACCTTTTCCGAAAGACATATCTTTGTAAATAGTTTTCTTCATAAATTGTCGAAATTTTTCACATGTGAGCTATTCACAATCGTATGAAAGAACACACATTCACAAGCAATTTTTTTCGGAGCTTAAAAATCAAAGCATTCGGAAATTTTTCCAACACATTTCATTCATGATACCACGTTCGGAAATTGCCATGTGAAGTTTTATTCATGATAAGGCTGAATATCATACAAAAAATAATAATGAGAATTTATAAAACTTATCTTGTAGCGTAGTTTAAACGAAAATGTCACAATTCGTATAATTTTCAAATGATTGCTTAGTAAAATGAACTGTGTTCTTTAATGATCGCTTTAAGACAAGTATACAGGTTAAATGGTTGTTAATTTGTAGTTAAAGATTGCAAGTAAATAAGAAACAGTTATGAATTATAAAAAAGAAAGAAAGTCGGTGACAAATGCAAAATTTAAAGCGTACGATATTGAAATGAGTGAATTGAATGTAAATCCATGAAGAATTAAATATATGAATTCATTCATAACTAATTGTGACCGAACAGTGCATACAGAAGATATGCAAATGCCGTAATTTTTTGGCGTCACTCGTTCGTGCGTGATTAAAATATTTAGGACCCTGCGTGATACTACATGATATTTAATACTAAGGAAAATATGTGTGTACATACATATCCATGTGCTAAACAGATACATTCACACACCAGAACAGGTTTACTGTAAGCGGGCGCGATTTTGCAAAACTGTTGCCATCGTGCGTTAAAGTACGTGATTCAAAATGATCCATTCGTGATCATGCGCGCCTTAGATCTTGCCGTGTGTGAAAAAATTTAATTTTCGTGATCATGAGCTTAATTTTACTCACGCGTACATCTCTAGTAAATACCAAGAAATATGAGAGAATGGAATTACGTTCTATTAATTATATATCGTAACAATATATTTATTGAAATTGGATGCTAAACAATAACATGGTATCCCTTAAGGATGTCTATATGCAGGGCTGTCACATGTGGCGATTTCTAGAAACGACAAAATAGAAATAACACAAACAATAATATTGAACCAAAGATTTATAAATCTATGAATCCAATAGTTTCAGAAAGGGTAGAAAAATCAGATATTTTAAATAAAAACAAATATAGAATGGCACACAAATCATTTAATACATTAGGTAAATTATTTAGTAATACTAAAGACAAAATAGATAAATTAGAAAAGTGTAATGTTGTTTATAAAATTCCATGTAAGGGAAAAGATAATGAAATTTGTAATAAAGTTTATATAGGTACAACACAAAATAAACTTAAGACCATATTAACGGGACATGATCGAACTTAATACATAGGAATTATACGTCTCCACAAAAAAAAAGCACTATCTTTACATTGTCGTGATTCAAATCACTATCCAGATTTTGAAAATATATCCATTTTAAATTCTGAAAATAGATATAGACATCGCTATGTTAGAAATGTTACAGATAATAAATCTACCATTAGATAAAATAATTAATTTTAAAGCTGATACTGATAGTGTAGCACAGAATTATAGATATTTGATTTGCAAGAATAAATTATTAAAATTATCATAGGGTAACTTAGAATGTGTTAAAATTTTATTAATTAATATAGTTATTTCCTCATTTTTCAATTTTCATAATGTAGACAGGAAAGAAAAAAGTTTCAATTTCGAAATGTTTTTAATATGTGTGAAAAAAATTTTTCATTCATTTTCATTTATATGCATGGTATTTATATACCTTGTTTATATGTACATATATAAAAACAAACAACAACAAAAATATTTAACTTTGTATAATTTAAAAATTTTGTTATTGTTGAAACATTATAAATAATTTTTATTGTTATCCTGAAGAAGATATCCAGAGGATATCGAAATATTGCTACAAATATAAAATAAATAGCTTTATAGTTATTATTTTATAAAAATAAGCCTTAAGCTCAATATTATTATTAAAAATAAAAATAAAAGGCTGAAAAAATAGAACAATTTAATAATTTATAAAATAAATTGTCAAAAACTAAAAAAAAGCGTTTGGCGATTTTCGACATTGGATTTGGCGAAAAAGGTGAAAATAAATCTGACAGCAATCAATGTCTACATAACCGAACTGCGATAATTTAGGTGTTTATAGCTGCGCTCCCGACTATTTTAAGGAGCTAATATATTAAACATAAACAACAGTTATCCTCTGCTTTGCTCATGTGCAATTTGCTACTCCTTCAAGTGAACGCTCTGAAATGCCGGAGTGAAAAATTTTTTTTATAAATTTTTATAGAGATTTGTTGGACGAGTTTTTTAATAATTGTAAATAAGACATTTATCATAATTTTCCGCCATACGTTATACGTCACCTTTTTCAACTGACAACTGAGTTGAAATACATGTTTTCTCAAAGTATATCAATATACTTTGTGTTTTCTTATGAACATTGTCACATTCAGTATACTATAGTTCAACGTAAACGCAAAGTACGAAAGTTGGCCAACTTTTGACGTACAGTGGATACCTTGGCAGACATCAGTAATTTTTTTAATTGTTGCGATTAATTTTGTGTTTAGGAAAAATAAAATAATATATAAAATATTTAATAAAATAAAAAAAATTAAGTTGAATAATTCAAATGAAGAACAAACAACTGATTTCATTCCCGTGAACAAATTACTCATTGTGCCAACCTATCTATGTGTCCCGCAATTTATTTTCAGTTTCCTGTTTTTAAAATAAATCGTTTAAAATGTTGAATACTCTAGTGAATTGAATAATATTTTAAACAAGTTAAATAGCATACATATTACATATAGAAATTTTCATAAATTTAAAAGAAAAAGATTTCTTTAAAAACTCTTGAAGAAATTAAAGTGCTCATATAATTTTATTTTGACTTGAGACATTTTCTTCATGATTTTGCGGTAAAAATAAACATTATCTTGAATTTCTATATGAAAACACGTATTAAGTTCAAGTATTCCTGACTAAAAATTTGTTTTTTTGAGTTCAAGCCATTGAGCAAATACATTTAAATAATGTGCCGAATTTTATATACCCTTCACCGATATACCCTATTCAATGGCTAAGGTGGGAATCGACTTTTAGCAACTTCCCCAGTTTATAGTTTTATATCTTTTTGGTCAATATCACATAAAGAAGATGGGTTTCGATGGCGGACTATTGCTGGGGGAAGGAGTAGTCCTCATGCAAACTAATTGATAATAGTCTAGTATCTAGAAAAATATAATAGTAAGAGGTATTATTTAATTTTGAGACATGATACAAAATCGAACAAGAAATTTATGAGGTAGGTCCGGAGGAAGCGGTACTCCCTATACAAAATAGTTAAAAATTATCTTCCATTCCTAACACGTTATACTGAAATTCGACCATTACTATTTTCCATTCAATGTTGTTGTCGCGTTCACCCACCTTTTTTTTTGCAGCTATCCAAAATCCAAAGAATAAAAAATAAAAAGACACCTTTTTTCCTTTTTAAATTGAAGTTTTGTTTTCCTTTATTTAGGCGATCGTCTTCCTTGATAGTAAGTCAGTCTAAAAAGTAGTGAAAAAAAGTAAAAACACACCGCCACCTAACATCTTGCCGCCGATCGTTGCCACGACGGCTTCCGGCGAATATCGTGTTGATCAAACCCGGGATGCCAGATGAGCCACTTTTTCCTTTACCATGATTTACACGGGCTGTGGTGTTAACATACCGCCGACCTTGCAACATCGTGCAACATAAACCCTGGGCTCACATGAAATAAAGGATTACTTTTCCAAATTAGCGTGCATTGAATATTCCATGTAGTCAAAATAAAATATTTCATATATTTAATCAAAAAAAAAAAGAAAAACCAAAAGTACAATAACGAAAAAATAATGGTAGTGGTATAAAAAATGGGCCACGTTGGATTATTGGCCCTTACGCGTCAGCGATGTTGCCTTCCCCAAAAAAGGCCTGTCCAAAGACCGTATCCTGCACATTCAGGAACCCTGGCTTGCCCACCGCTGGACCAATCAGCACCCGAGCCATCACGTCCGCACCCAGGATTACAAAATAGTTTCTGCACTTGTACCACGAGCGGTTCGCCAGGAAGTCGGCGTGATCGCTGCGGTACAAGCAGTCGACCGTAGCGCTCGGGTTGCAGCCGTAAATTTTATCCTCCACCAGCAGCTTCGCAACGAAGTAACCTGGCGACTCGCGGTGGAGGAAGGTGAGCGTTGTCTCGCCCTTGTGGAGGACGCACTTGAGGGCTACGGCTTCGTTCCGCATTATGGTGGATCTGGCTGCGGACGGATCTAGCATGATCCGAGTAAGAACAGGGCGGGGGCTGGATGTTCCCTTGACCCGTACTACCGCGCTCATCTTCACCCAAACGCAGTCTGCAGGCATGGGGTGGAGTAGGGAGTTGTGGTTTTGCCTGCAGCGACGGCACCGGTCCAGGCTGGGGCACCCAATTAGGTTGTGGGACTGCGCCAAGCAATTATAGCACAGCGCGAGTCGGGCCACGATGCGTACCTTTTCCTCCGTCGGTACGGTTACGAACTGCGAGCACTGGCGGATCGCGTGATACCGATCGCATAGGGGGCATGTGTAACGTGGGTTGAACGCCATACTGATCTAAGAAAAAGGGGGAAGGGTTGAGACACGATAGATATGATATAGGTGTGGATTTAATTGTGACAAGGTGGCAAACATACTAATTTATGGATAGGGCGAGTGATGACACCATTTTGAGTTCTTAAGTCAACTACCCGTACTTTGTTGTCAGAGCCATAATAAATTTTGGTTATACGCCCTAGACGCCATTCGGTGGAACAAGTTGGTTCACTCTTTAGAGCAACTAAGTCATTTACCTTAAGATCGACCTGTTGCGTTTTCCACTTGCTGCGCTTGTGCAGCTCCTTCAAAAACTCCTCTTTCCAGCGCCTACAAATTTCTTGTTGTAGAGCCTTTACTTTGCGCCAACGGTTAGTGATAGTTACCGCTGAAGACAACTCTTCAGGCTCAGCTGGGGAGAGCAAAGATGAGCCTATTAAAAAATGGCCTGGAGTAAGGGCAGACAATTCGTCTGCACTGTCGGGTAAGGGACCAAGCGGACGCGAGTTGAGGCAAGCTTCAACGCGTGCCAGAAGTGTGGCAAACTCCTCAAACGTAAATTTCAGCTGTCCCGCAGATTTTCTCAACAAGGTTTTTAAACTTTTAACCCCTGCCTCCCATAGTCCTCCCATGTGAGGTGCAGCAGCAGGAATGAATCGCCATTCTAAATGTTGGTGCCCATACTTGTCCACAGCTGAGTCACGAAGTTCTTTCACGAGTTTATCGAAGTTTGACTTTATCTCCCGTGCGGCGCCAACGAAGTTTCGACCGTTGTCAGAAAAAATACAGCTGGGGCAGCCACGGCGAGCAACAAAACGCGATAAAGCAGCAAGAAAGGCAGGTGTAGACAGGTCACTAACAGCTTCAATGTGAATCGCTTTGGTAGCAAAACAGACAAAGAGACACACATAGCCCTTGGTCATACGACAATATCGACCGGTAAAACTTTTTATTTCAAAAGGGCCGGCAAAATCAACTCCCGTATTAGCAAAAGGGCGACTTAAGGTTGTTCTTTCTGGAGGTAGCGAGCCCATGATTTGACCTTGGAGTCTCTTACGGTGCAAAACGCAGATTTTACAGTTATGGACCACTGTTTTCACCAGATTTTTTGCGTTGAGAATCCAGCACTCCTGTCGAATCACGGACAACATGAGACGAGGGCCTCCGTGATGAACGAGCTGGTGTATGAATTCTACATAAAGGCGCGCCAGTCTGCTACTGTACGCCAAGATGATAGGGTGACTTTCATTGTATGACAAACAGACGGATTGGGTGAGACGACTGTTAGATCTTATAACATCATTTTTGTCCAAATATGGTGTCAGCGTTAAAAGAGGGCTATTCGAAGCAAGCGGTTTCATTAATTTTAAATTATTGAATTCGCTCGAAAAATATGATTGCTGGGATAACGAAAATAATCGGTTTCTGACGAATCTTAATTCTGTGGCCTGAATTCTCAATGTGTCGTATACTTGCGCCACACGTCTTATTTTACTGGTGAGAGTGACAAACCGAAACATGTAGGCTATTACGTGTAGGGCTCGTGGTAGACTAGAAAAACGATCGAGAATATCTTCTTTCTCAGCCGAAGTAGCAACAAACACCTTAACATTTTTTATTTCTTCTGTAGTTTCAAGTGGAGGTGGGCCTTCAGGCCACTGACATTCTTCTAAATGTAGCCACTTGGGACCATACCACCATAGCTCTTTCAAACGTAACTCCTCAGGAGTCAGCCCCCGAGTTGCTAGATCGGCAGGATTGTCACCCGAAGAGACATGAAACCAATTTTTGTTACCAACTTTTTCTAATATGGTGGCTATCCTATTTGCTACGAACGTTTTCCAACTGCAGGGAGGTTTTCTTAGCCATGCTAGTACTATTGTTGAATCGGACCACAAATATAGCGAATATGTCTTCAATCCAAAAGCTGGTATTACGCTGTCGACTAAGTTTGCTAATAAAACAGCTCCGCACAACTCTAACCGAGGTAAAGATGGCTTCTTAACTGGTGCCACTTTTGTTTTGCATATGAGTAGATTTGTAGTCACTCTATCTTCGATGGTAACTCTTACGTAGATTGATGCTGCATATGCTAACTCTGATGAGTCACAGAAACCATGAAACTGAATATCACAGCCAGGTGAATACTGAACCCATCGTGGGAGCCTTATTGTTTCAATTTTCCCATAATTTGTAATGAAATTCTGCCACTTCTGTAACGCTAAAGCTTTTATAGGCTCATCCCATTCTATTTTGTCAAGCCACATCTGTTGAATTAAAATTTTTGCTGTCACTACTACTGGGGCCAGCCACCCCGCAGGATCGAACAACCTAGCTATAATTGATAGCACTTCTCTTTTAGTATACGACGGCTTGATTTCAAATTTCTCCGCCGTAAAGAAAAATATGTCTTCTAGCGCATTCCAGTGTATGCCTAACGTTTTCGATGTACTTTTATCCTTGAGACACAGAAAGGATTCGTTAAGCAAATGCTCTTGGGGCAAATTTTTTAAAATTTCTTTTGAGTTAGAGGTCCATTTTCTTAACTCAAAGCCACCCATTTCTAAAATACCAATTAATTGGTCACGTGCCGCCAAAGCATCAGTGATTGAATGCGCTCCCACTAGGGCATCATCGACATACATACATTCTCGTAAAATTTTTGACCCTAGAGGGAAACAGTGCTCTTCATCATTTGCCAGTTGAAGTATAGTTCTGAGTGCCAAATACGGGGCACAATTTACTCCAAAAGTAACTGTGTTGAGCTGGTAGTCTTCAATATCGCCGCTGTCCGAACTACGAAAAACAATTTTCTGGAAGGGCCTATGTTCAGGTGCTACCAAAATTTGCCTGTACATTTTTGTAATATCAGCATTAAATACAAACTGAAAAAATCGCCATTTCAGTATTAAATTGACTAGTTCAGCTTGCAGAATTGGGCCAGTGAACAACAAATCGTTTAGGCTCTTGCCACTAGGAGTCGTACTAGAGGCATTAAAAACTACTCTCAATTTTGTTGTTGTACTTTCTGGCTTAAATACACCATGATGGGGCAGATAGTAACTTGGGCCACTGGAATTCTCCGTTTTTTCCATATGCCCTAGAGTTAAATATTCTTGTAACACCGCATCATATTGTGCTTTATGTTCAGCATTGCGCATTAAAGATTTCTCTGATCTCAAAAACTGACTTACGGCAATGTGCCTATTGGGACCAAGTGACGCCACATTACTCTTGAAGGGCAGATTTACTGTATATCTCCCTTTGGAATCTCTAGTGGTAGTAGAACGATAGATCTCCTCACAAACTTTATCTTCTTCCGATAATATCTGCCTACGAGAAACTTCTTCTAACTCCCAAAATTTTGCTAACTGGTCGTCAATAGAAATTTTTGTTAAGTGTGACCTTGTCACATTACGTGGGAAGACACTACTGGTTGGTCCAGTTACTATCCAGCCAAAAATTGTTTCTTGAGCCACTAGAGACTCAAAAACGCCATGCTGAACTCCTCCACGAAGAATAAGGGGGTACATATCGCCTCCTAATAAAAGATCTACTTCGCCACTTTCGAAAAAGTTTGGATCTGCATAATTTAATTTTGGCAACTCGAAACCACTCAAGGGCTTAAATGAATACGTGGGCACCTTACCAGTAACGCGGGGAACCACTAACGCCTGCACCTTGAGGGAGATACTTTGGCAGAATCTTGATTCTATAACCATCGCTGCCATTTTGGCTGACTTGCTAATTACATCACCGCCTAAACCTGTAACCTCAGCTGAAATTGCAGTAGTGGGCAACTTCAACAATTTTTGAATCTTTTCAGATACAAAGCTTTCATCTGAACATGGATCAATAAGAGCTCGTACATTATATGATGAACCAAGATGCATAATATTTACCCAGGCTGTAGCTAAACTAACTTTTTTTGCGACTGACGCATGATGCGATTGAACCACTTCAGCTGTTTGAACTGCTGTTGGAACGACAAAATTAGTGGACTGTATTTTATTTGCCTGATTTTGATTGGCGCTTTTAAAATGGTTCTGATTATTTGTCACAAAATCTCTATGTATTAGCGTATGATGCTTCCTTTTGCACTTGGTACATGAGTTTGGACTATTACATTCCTTATGCAAATGACCCGTCGTTAGGCAATTGAAACAAAAATGAAATTTTTTCAAAGTCGAAACACGAGTTTTGTAGTCCATACTTAAAAATTTATGGCAAGAGCTAATTTTATGACTTGAGTTACAAAGGCTGCATTGCATTGGTGTAACTTTTGTATGGTGCGTCTTAAATTGTTTTGTTTTTACATATGGCTGACTGCTAATATGTTGAGAAATATTTTGGGAACCACTGGCAGTATTATTTGTAGCTATTATGTCTGAAACACTTTCTAATGCATGATATCTATCAGTGAGGAATGCGTTTAATTCTTCCCATTTGGGAACCTCTGTTTTATTTGTTACTGATTGCTCCCATAGATGCAAAGTATTTTCAGACAGACGTGATGAACATTGAAATACAAAGATCGGATCCCATGACTGTATATCTACTGCATAAAGTTTTAATATCGAAATAATATTATTAATTTCTCGTTGTAGGTTTTTTATTTCTTGTGCTGAGTCATGTAAACAAGGGGCCAAATTAAATAATAGCTTCAGTTGAGTATTTATCAATACGCGCTTATTTTCGTATTGATTCTTCAAATTATTCCAGGCCAAGTCGAAATTTTCATTGGTTAGAGCCACGTTTCTATTTATATCACGTGCTTCACCATCTGTTTTTCTAAATAGGTAGAATAATTTTTCAACCGGGCTAAGTCTGCTATTATTTATGTAAATTGCTGTAAACATGTCCCTAAATGTAGGCCACGATATGTAGTCCCCATGAAAGACACCAGTATCACAAGGAGGTACAGCTATCGAACTACACAGATTTGGACTATCTACTTCCTTTGTTTGGCTTTCATCTTTACAAGCCACTTGTCTGGTTTTAGAAATAATATTCAAGCATCGAATGTATGATTTTTTTACCTGCATTTGCTTTGCCTGGACTGCAACGAGTTCTTTTTTCTTTTCCACTGTGTCCACTCTACATTCTTCATAAAGTTTCTTGCATTTGGACCACAAGTTATCTAACTCGTTTTTCTCAAAGTCAAATGCTTCGTCAGAATAACCACAAAAGTCTTCGTCATTAAGAGCTGCCTCTAGAGCAAATAATTCTTCTGCTGCTCGTAGATATTTTTCCACATTTGTCATTTTTTGCAAAATTTTTCTTTACAATTTTATGCAAAAAAAATCCAAACAAATCAAGAAAACTTTTAGAAAAAGAATTAATTGAAAAATTTTAAAGATGGCAGGCAACGAAAAAACAGCAAAAACTTCTTCAGCCAGCACAACAACAAAAAAAGTCGACACCAGAATCACGTGATGTAAAAATTTCCCACAAAATAAAATAAAGATGGATGTCAAAACTCTGTATGGCGTGAGCAACAATAACAACTCGTAGCGTAACGGGACGACAATTGTTGAAAAATTAATTTTACTTGATGTCATGCACCGGGTTTTCTAACCTCACTTCCACTGAGCCACAAATAATGAGACACAGTGTACCACCAAATATAATAATTGCCACAATAAATTAAATCCACGTACCTGTTCAGCTTTTTACGGTAGAAGGACCAAATGTTGTCGCGTTCACCCACCTTTTTTTTTGCAGCTATCCAAAATCCAAAGAATAAAAAATAAAAAGACACCTTTTTTCCTTTTTAAATTGAAGTTTTGTTTTCCTTTATTTAGGCGATCGTCTTCCTTGATAGTAAGTCAGTCTAAAAAGTAGTGAAAAAAAGTAAAAACACACCGCCACCTAACATCTTGCCGCCGATCGTTGCCACGACGGCTTCCGGCGAATATCGTGTTGATCAAACCCGGGATGCCAGATGAGCCACTTTTTCCTTTACCATGATTTACACGGGCTGTGGTGTTAACAAATGTTTTAGTAGTCTTCATCAAAAAGGCAATTTCGAAATATATGTCAACTATGCGCAAAGTATTTGTTTACAAATTGTTTCAAAAATGTAGCTCGGCTTAATAAAAATAGCTCGGCTTAACTCACAACTATTTATCGTAATTTTGCACGAAATTCTATATATTATAGAATTAAGCGTGAAAATAAATTAAGAAAAGTAACACAATAAATATCGAAAACTCCCACGTGCGATGTACGTTCGGAAAATGTAAATAAATTCATTCCAACTCTAGAATTATCTTTTGGATCTGTTTGATTTTCAATACTAATTTAATTCGCTCTAAAATATAAAATATTTTTAATTACCAGAGACAAAATTTATTTATTTTTTGTTACTTCAATATTCCAAAATATGTAATAAGAAACACAGACAAATTTGTATCAGATGGTTACTTTTTTGTACAAAAAAAGTTACAAGTGTCCAACCCTGGAGAAGTCTTTTTGATTTTTGTTGGTTTGTTGATACCAATTTTATTCTTAATGAACTACGAGTATAGAACAGTTTTACTTAATGAAAAACAGAAATTAGTAACCCATTTATTTATTTTTCTGTTCAAAAAAAGTTCCTATTTTCCAAGCCTGGCCTCATCTTTTGTTTACTCTTAATAAAAAATTTGTTTACTCCTGATATATAAAATAGAGAATTCACAATTTGTAAGTTAAACATTTTAAATTTACTTGCTAAATATTTGGAGGGTATTTAAGATGGTTTTCAGAAGTATGTGCATAAGATAAGAAGTTTTTAACTTTTCAAAACTGTAAAGCATATCGACATTGCTTGACCACCCAACAAATAAATTTCATTTTTATAATAGAATTGTGACAATATGTCAAATAAAAAACTTCACAAAATTAAATATTTTTTAATAGGGTCATTTAGGGGGCAAAGGGGAAGGAGGGGGTAGGGCAGAGTAGCTCCAGGTTACGTCTCAGCTTCGTCATTAAAGCTTAAAAATGTTATTTTTAAAGAATGTAGGCTTAAGTAAAACAATTTGTTACATTTTTACAATATTTTTGCATATAATAACGCCCACTAAAGGGGGCGGGGTCGAACATTTTTTTATTTTATGGCTCCAAGTTTAACGCGTTGGACCTTCTTTGACATAAAAATATATAATTTGCTTAACAAAATTACAAAACCAAATTACAATACTTAACCTGTGCCATCCTTCAGGATATATTTATACCGAATTTCAAGAGTCTAGCTCTTTTCGTTTGGACGGAATCGTGATTTCCACAGATGGACGGACGGACATGCTCAGATCGTCTTAGATTTCATCACTGATCAAGAATATATATACTTTATAGGGTCTCAGATGGATATATCGCTACGTTACACACTGAATGACAAAGTGAGTATACCCTCCATATTCATTTTTGGAGGGTATACAAATATATCATTTGCTTAACAAAATTACAAAAATACTTTAAAATTGATGTTTTTTTAGATGTTGGTTTAGTTCTTCTTAGGGGAACTTTTTTCTCTCTTGCCCGATTTAGCCCATCTCCGAACTTAACCTGTGCTATCCTTCAGGATATTTTTATACCAAATTTCAAGAGTCTGGCTCTTTTCGTTTGGACTGAATCGTGACTTCTACGGACGGACGGACATGCTCAGATCGTCTTAGATTTCATCACTGACCAAGAATATATATACTTTATTGTCTCAGATAGATATTTCGCTGCGTTACAAACGGAATGACAAAGTGAATATACACTCCATATTCTTTTTTGGAGGGTATGAAAAACTTATTTGTTTAAATGTTATAGAATTTTTCTATTTGACACATTGTTGTCACAATACTAATATATAAATGAAATTTATTTGTTGGTGGTTAAGCAATGTCTATATGCATTTCATTGGTGCTTCACCAAATCGTCAGTAGACTTTAACCACAAACAAATAAATTTCATTTACTTATTTTTTATTTTTTTCATTTATTTATTTTATTTTTTTAAGATTTTTCCGAATCTCTTCTAATTTGTCATCTCACGCTTTAATTAAATTTCATGAAAATGTGTCACGAAATTTGAGAAGAAAAAGATGCACAGTTGCAGTCTCCCTGGATATAGAAAAGGCATTTGACCGAACTTATCAAGAAGGTATAATCCTTAAGCTGATACGTATAGGATTTGCACCATTCATAATACGTTTATTTAAAAGTTTTTTTTTCAAGATAGGCATTTTTTGTTCAGACAAACGAAGTTTGTTCTCAGCAAAATCAGTTTTTCAGTGCAGTACCTCAAGGTTCAGTTCTAGATCCCCTACTTTACAACATTTTGGTCTATGATTTCCCCCATTGTTTCAATAATTCTAGCAGCATTCTTTATGCAGATGACTCTTTAATATAGGCCCACGATACTTCTCCAGTTTTTGCTCTAGAACGTGTTTCTGCTCACCTTACTGTTATTAACGATTTCCTTAAGTTATGGGGTATAAAGATTAATCCTGGTAAATGTGAGGCTGTTTGTATAAGGAATCCTTCAGGTAAGTGTTCATATGTTGTTGTTCCACAAAGTAAACGGTTGATTTAACTTTAAATGGCATTGAAATTCCTTTTAGAGACAAAATTAAGTATCGTGGTGCAACTTTTAACAAGCTCCTTAAATTTAATGAACACGCACGTATAGTAAAATTAAGAGCTCAGAAAGTCAGATCAATGTTCAAAAAACTTTTCATTAATCCACACCTAAGTCGGGAATCTAAGCTTCTCATATATAAAGTGAGTATCAGATCAGTGTTATTATACGGATTTTTGGTCTGGTTTACCATATCACCTACGATTGCAAAAGAACTTGAAATTATCGAACGAAGTATACTCAGATTATGTATTGATCGCAATTTCCAATATTTTAACAAACGGTTTTCAAATAAATGTATCTATGAAAATTCATATATTACCCCTTTATGGCTTTACGCACTATCTTTAATGAGCAAATTCTGCAGAAAGCTTCAATATCATCTTAACTCGCTAATTCCTGATATTTATGATCAGGAGAATGGTTTAAAATGGTCAGACCAATTGCTGTTATTAATGAGAGCATAACTAATATTCCACTATTACCTGTGTATAAACACACTAATTATCTTAATCATCGTGGCTGAAGACATCTATAAAACGCTTCTACGGTTGGACAATTAGAACTTTTTGGGGTACATGAAACGGATTTTTCCTTTTTGTTTGTAAATTAAACATATTTACTATTTTTGAAAGACGTTCAGAGGTATTAGAAGTAAGAAGACCCAACATTTAGCTTACTAACCAGAAAATTTAAACGTTTTCTTAAATATAAAAGTAACTGATAACATCATTTTGTTTTTTTTTAATTAATTTTTAATTAAAGCTACTTTCTGTGTTAGCAAGAAAGAAAGAAAGAAGAATTACATCTGTGAAGGGTATTTAAGATTCGGCACAACCGAATATAGCACTTTTACTTGTTTTTAATTATTTTATCTGAATTTTCATTACTGGTTTATATATGAGTTATTTAAAAAGCTAATTTAGTTTTGTACGTTGTAGGGACGTTATTTCATTGTTATAGCTTTATTTATAATGAACTAATTTATTTAACTTTATATTTTGCATATTGTAAATATTAGATATAAGTTGTATTTAAGTATTTTAATTTGTTTAAATAGTTATGTTATATTATTCTCTATAATAGTAATTAATGTAGTGCCGGGAGCAAGCACAGATAATACTTTTCTGATCTCATGTTGAATTTACACAGCACCTTTACTTTGTGCACGATGCATTTTCTTTTCTTCCTTATTAGAATCATACATTTAGTTCTAAGTTATCATATGTAATATTTATAAAAAAAAATATTTCTAATTGTTAAAAAATTTTTCATAAAGTCTCAATAAAATGTACCTTATCTTATCTTCTAATTCACAGAAAATCTACGTTTGAGAGAGCTCTTTGGAACGCCAGTAATTTGATTACATTCGGCCAAGCCCTTCAGAAGTTATAAGCGGTTCACATACTTAGCACGCACACGGACATTCACACACATATAAAAATAGTGACACCTATTCAAGAGTAGTCAGAGAAGATTCCGAGGAACTCAAAACTTCGAGATCTCTTGAAAACTCGCCTTTTCAAAACGGGGCAAATCAGTAACTTCCTGATTTTTTGGACAGTTTCAATTTTCATAGCGGGAATTTAAAATTGCAGCAGCATCATATTTACACTTTCGCGATGACATTTCACATTTCATAGATTTGTATAAAATATCTGATCGTTCTTTATCACTCGGGTGAAATCTGGCGGGTTGGTTTGTTGTGTGGTCAAGTACGAGGTAACACATTTAAAGTGAATAAATAGGGAAGCAACTTTTGGTTTGTTGTATTTTGGGCGTTGATTGGGAAGGTCGTTAATACACGTTTTCTGAGAGCATCAATAAAACGCACCAATATATCAGATACATATGTAAGAAAGTCACATAATTTGACTAGTTCCATGGCAAATCAATTGAGAGCGCTACGCAATATTGTCCATGAAAAGGTGAAGCTCTTTAAAGGGAGAACAAAAGTTAATAAATGGATGTATGTATTTGTAAAAATTTATTGATCCGAAATCATTATTGTATCAACCAGAAGTGTAACGCAATCTCAATTTATATGAAAAACGGTCCAACTAGAAGTATAACACAATCTCAATTTATGTGAGAATCGGTTTTTTCTGAATGTTTCTTTGCCTAGAAATTAAAAAAAATGTACTGAAGACTGAAAACAAAGAATACGGGCAGGCGACACATTTAACGTCAATTTGCATAGTGACAAATTTTATCACTAATTAGACCAGGTGGCAGCGTAAGGGCTACAACTACAACAATACAACAACATATGTAGGTGTTTTTGTTGATTTGTTATAGCCACTTCCAAATTTTTCTATATATATTAATGTTATGAGCTAGTGAGGCTACGTTCTTATATGAATAAAACAATTTATTTTATTTCATTTTCCCGACGTTTCGTCAATTACTTGTTGACTTTTTCTAGGGTTTTTGGAAAATCTATTTAATAATTAAAAACATAAAATAATTATATTGCACATTTTCGCTTATTATAATGGTAACTTACAATAATTTGCTTGTTATAATTTACATATTAATTTTTTAAAATTTAATTAACAATGCTATGGTTTTCCATTTTATATAAACACAAATTACAGCTTAAAGCTTTTTCACAGCTTTACTCAATAGCTAACTTATAATTAGTGCTTATGTTGTCCGTATCTTCTTTTAAATTCATCGTCCTTTTCCTTTTTTGTTGAATTCTTAGGCTTTCTATAGTGTATCTTTTCTTTTCAATGTTTTCTTTGTCTAGTATCTTTACATTTTTAAAATCAGCAGTGTGATTGTTGTCCAGTATGTGTTGTGATAATGCTGTTGAGTGTTTCTTCTTTTCTATGTCTGTCCTATGCTCTCTTAGTCTCATTTCTAAGTTTCGTTTCGTCGTACCTATGTATAACATATCACAGCTGTTATTGTTATTGCCATTGCATTTTATTTCGTAGACTACATTATTTTGTTGTTCCTTATTTATTGGCGCTTTAATTTTTGAAAATATTGTGTTTATTGTTTTATTTGGTTTATATGCGAACTTTGTGTTTATTTGCTTTATTGTGCTTCTGATGTTTGTGTTATCAGTTAGGCCAGGTATGTAACTTACACTATAATACTTATTTTCTTCCTTGTTGTTAGTATTTTCAGGTGTTGTGTTGTTAAATAATTTTGTGTAAGTTTCATTAATTAATTGTGTTATTACTTTTTTAGGGAAACTATTTTGAGTTAGTGTTTGTGTTATGTATTTGATGTTCTTTTTGTGAAATTGGGTGTCGCTGAGGTGAAGGATTCTGTATATAATGTTCTTGGCAGTGTTGATTATTTGGTTTCTTGGTTGTGTGGAATTGAAATTTATAATTCTTCCGGATGCTGTTTCTTTTTTGTACCAATCTAGTGTTAATTTATTGTTTTCTTTGTGTACTTTTGTGTCCAAATAAGTGATCGATTGTTCTCTTTCTATTTCCATGGTAAATTTGATTCTGGGGTGATAATTGTTGAACATATTTAATATTTTATCTTTATCTTGAATTTTGATTATGGCAAAGAGATCGTCTACATACTTTACTATGTATTTTAATTTTATGTTAACTAAGTTAAGCTTTTTTAAGGTTTCGTCTAATAAATCATCTAACACAATGTCCGCAATGGTTGGTGATAGCGGGTTTCCCATTGGCATACCAAAAGTCTGTTTAAATATTTCTTTTCCGTATACAAAATAATTATTCTCGCAGAGACAAAATCGAAGTATTTTTGAGAATAATGATTTAGACATATTTGTGTATTTTTGAAGGAGTGTCCATTTTTCCAGTATAATATTAGTGGCCTTCCCTACTGGAATGTTGGTGAAAAGAGATATCACGTCAAGTGAAATTAATATTTCCCCATCCTCTAATGTAATGTTTTTTAGATCTCTTTTTAAACTTGCGGAGTTTAATACATTGTATTTGTCCGAAATGATATTTTTCAGAATTTTTCCCATATATTTAGAGAGCTTGTAGCACGGAACTTGTATCGACGAAATTATTGGTCTCAGAGGTACATTTGGCTTGTGTATTTTGGGGAGTCCATATATTCGGGGAGCATTTGCAGCAGGGCAAAGTAGTTGTTTCCTAAGCCAATTGTCAATTACATTATTTTTATATAGTTCTGATATTATGTTATTATTTTCTTTTTGTAGTTTTGTCGTTGGGTCAATTCTAAGTTTTATATATGTTGTTTTGTCATTCAATAATTGTTCCATTTTATTATTGTACTCTTCTTTGTACATTGCTACCGTTTTATTTCCTTTATCTGCTTGTACGATGATGATGTTGCTGTGTTTTTTGAGAAATGATTTTGTGTTTTTGTATACAGTCAAAATGAATTTTTCTTTTGGAGTATTTTTTAATTTTCTTTTAAATCGTATTATGTTGTTCGCTAATTTGTTTCGTGTTAAATCTTTATCCTGGTCTTCTTTATCTTCCATTTTCAAAATACATTGTTCTATGTCCGCAATTGTATGAAGTGCCGAAAAACTATTTTTGTCTACGGGTAGTGCAAACTTTTTTCCTAATGATAATAGCCATCTAGATTCAACTGGGAACTCAATATTAGTTTTATTTTCGAACCAATTAGTATTGTGTTTAAATCCATATATATTGAACTGTTTTTCTTTCAACGTGTCCAATTTTTTATTCTGTTTATTTTGTATGTTAGTGGTAATATTGTTACTTCTGTTGTTTTGTTTGTTAATAAAGGATGTGTAGTCTACGAAGGTTAACAGGTTTTTAATAGCATTTCTTATGCGTTTTAATTTCTGTTTTGTCATTGCAATGTTTAAATACGTCTGTGATATCTCTAAATTTAGTATTTTTTTATGAAAATTGTATTCTATTTTCTTTAGTTTTTCTTTTAATTTTATGCATGTAAACAGCTGTGTCACCTGTGTCGTTGTATTTTTAGTATGGTTGGGAGTGATACCATAGTTTCTGCATGTTAATATAAATTTTAATCTATTTTCTTGATGTGCTAATTTTTTCACTTCATTACAGTACTCTTTTAGGGTTCTGCATGTCTCGCCATCATACTTCAAGCTAATGTGTTGAAAGTAACCTTTCATTTTATTGTTGTTGTATAAAAATTCTTTGTTAATAGGTATTAATAGATATATGTTTCGGCAAGCTCTCCGATAATCTTTGTTGATTTGTTATAGCCACTTCCAAATTTTTCTATATATATTAATGTTATGAGCTAGTGAGGCTACGTTCTTATATGAATAAAACAATTTATTTTATTTCATTTTCCCGACGTTTCGTCAATTACTTGTTGACTTTTTCTAGGGTTTTTGGAAAATCTATTTAATAATTAAAAACATAAAATAATTATATTGCACATTTTCGCTTATTATAATGGTAACTTACAATAATTTGCTTGTTATAATTTACATATTAATTTTTTAAAATTTAATTAACAATGCTATGGTTTTCCATTTTATATAAACACAAATTACAGCTTAAAGCTTTTTCACAGCTTTACTCAATAGCTAACTTATAATTAGTGCTTATGTTGTCCGTATCTTCTTTTAAATTCATCGTCCTTTTCCTTTTTTGTTGAATTCTTAGGCTTTCTATAGTGTATCTTTTCTTTTCAATGTTTTCTTTGTCTAGTATCTTTACATTTTTAAAATCAGCAGTGTGATTGTTGTCCAGTATGTGTTGTGATAATGCTGTTGAGTGTTTCTTCTTTTCTATGTCTGTCCTATGCTCTCTTAGTCTCATTTCTAAGTTTCGTTTCGTCGTACCTATGTATAACATATCACAGCTGTTATTGTTATTGCCATTGCATTTTATTTCGTAGACTACATTATTTTGTTGTTCCTTATTTATTGGCGCTTTAATTTTTGAAAATATTGTGTTTATTGTTTTATTTGGTTTATATGCGAACTTTGTGTTTATTTGCTTTATTGTGCTTCTGATGTTTGTGTTATCAGTTAGGCCAGGTATGTAACTTACACTATAATACTTATTTTCTTCCTTGTTGTTAGTATTTTCAGGTGTTGTGTTGTTAAATAATTTTGTGTAAGTTTCATTAATTAATTGTGTTATTACTTTTTTAGGGAAACTATTTTGAGTTAGTGTTTGTGTTATGTATTTGATGTTCTTTTTGTGAAATTGGGTGTCGCTGAGGTGAAGGATTCTGTATATAATGTTCTTGGCAGTGTTGATTATTTGGTTTCTTGGTTGTGTGGAATTGAAATTTATAATTCTTCCGGATGCTGTTTCTTTTTTGTACCAATCTAGTGTTAATTTATTGTTTTCTTTGTGTACTTTTGTGTCCAAATAAGTGATCGATTGTTCTCTTTCTATTTCCATGGTAAATTTGATTCTGGGGTGATAATTGTTGAACATATTTAATATTTTATCTTTATCTTGAATTTTGATTATGGCAAAGAGATCGTCTACATACTTTACTATGTATTTTAATTTTATGTTAACTAAGTTAAGCTTTTTTAAGGTTTCGTCTAATAAATCATCTAACACAATGTCCGCAATGGTTGGTGATAGCGGGTTTCCCATTGGCATACCAAAAGTCTGTTTAAATATTTCTTTTCCGTATACAAAATAATTATTCTCGCAGAGACAAAATCGAAGTATTTTTGAGAATAATGATTTAGACATATTTGTGTATTTTTGAAGGAGTGTCCATTTTTCCAGTATAATATTAGTGGCCTTCCCTACTGGAATGTTGGTGAAAAGAGATATCACGTCAAGTGAAATTAATATTTCCCCATCCTCTAATGTAATGTTTTTTAGATCTCTTTTTAAACTTGCGGAGTTTAATACATTGTATTTGTCCGAAATGATATTTTTCAGAATTTTTCCCATATATTTAGAGAGCTTGTAGCACGGAACTTGTATCGACGAAATTATTGGTCTCAGAGGTACATTTGGCTTGTGTATTTTGGGGAGTCCATATATTCGGGGAGCATTTGCAGCAGGGCAAAGTAGTTGTTTCCTAAGCCAATTGTCAATTACATTATTTTTATATAGTTCTGATATTATGTTATTATTTTCTTTTTGTAGTTTTGTCGTTGGGTCAATTCTAAGTTTTATATATGTTGTTTTGTCATTCAATAATTGTTCCATTTTATTATTGTACTCTTCTTTGTACATTGCTACCGTTTTATTTCCTTTATCTGCTTTTGTTTTTGAATGTCAAAACATGAGTGAAACACATATGGAAAACATGCTACAATTGTACTTTTTATGGTACATTTCCGACCTTGGTGGTACCGGTGTACTATCGCGAATTACTTGGTACAATTTATATATCTCAATCAATCTATAATCGGACCAATCCATAAAAATTATTTTACGTTTGTTATAACCTTATTTGAAATATGTATACAGACATTTTTTAAATAATCAGTGAATAAAAGTAAAATATTTTTAATGCTTTATTGTAATGAAATTTTTATTTGACACATTGTTGTCACAATACTATTATATATAAATGAAATTTATTTGTTGGTGGTTAAGCAATGTCTATATGCACTTCATTGGTGTTTTACCAAATCATCAGTAGACTTTAACCACAGCTTTGAAAAGTTAAAAACCTCTTATCTTATGCATATACTTCTGAAAACCATCTGAGAATTCACAATTTGTAAATTATTATGATTTATAATAATTAATTTCCTGTATGGCAATATTCGAGCCAGCATTATTGAAATTATGGAGTCTTTGTTTTACTCCTCTACTCGATCAAAGTAACTGATAAAGTATTACTAATTTTCGAGACAGTCTTGCTATTAGTATGATGCTTTTTTGCAACTAAAGTGTTTTTAAATGTCATCTTACCTAGATCCAAACAATTTGTAAAGTTTGTTTTTGTGTTTAAGTTACTTTCTAAGCATGGGGGCGAATTACTTTCGAGTTTTGTGTTAATCCCATAACTGATCAACCACCATTTACTCGTCTATACCTGTCTTAGAACATCCATCTCCTTTGAACTGACTGGGACTATTCTTGTCTATGTATTCTTTATTTCTATGAGTGTGAATTTGCAATGAATATATTTAATTGTTTATATATTAACAAAATTTGTATATTAAAACATTTTTTTAGACAAAATTTATGGATCTAAATTATTTTGTTATATACTTGTGAATTTGTAAATATATATTTTTTTGTCATATATAAAAAATGGTACCGGCATGATGTGAAAAGTACACTTTGCTTATTTGGTTGGTACAAAATCAAAATAGTCATTTTCCATCCCTGTTGTGAAAAGCATAATAAAAAGAAAGCTCTTAACATAAATAGAATTAACCCTTATGTCTGCGGCAAAAAAAAACACATTATTAGTATTATTCTAAAAATTTAAAACTGGATTAAATACAACATTTCATTGATTGATAAACTTAATCTGGTTATAAATTTTTTATAATGCTTTGAAATATATTTCAGATCGTTATATACTACAAATTTTGCTTTTAGTAAAGAGGCGACTTTATGTTCCCATGTGCCAAAAAAGAACAATGCAGTTATTATGTTATCTACTATGCACGCCGAACCTAATGTTGAACCCAATACTTGTTAAATTATAATGTATTATAATAAAACAAAAGGAGGAGTAGATAATATGAACAAACTGGAACAAACCGATGGCCATTGTCACTTTTTTAATGCTATTGATATAGCAGCACATTGTGGCATATTAGATTTGGATTGGAAATCCCAATAGAACCATAGTTACGTTTGCTCCACGGAGTCTATCTTGCAATGGATGTAGTTCATGACCTTTAAGTTGGTGAAAACGATTACAATTTTAATGAAGATAAAGACGAACACGCAAAACAAATTGTTCAAAAAAAAAATAAATTTTAATACCAACATCAGTTCCATACGTGAAGAAAAATTCATCGCTACTTTGGAAAATTTTTAGTTCGTTTTACAAATAAATGCTAAATAACAGAATAGGCATCAGTTGAAGTTACTTATATTTAGATTCTGCAATAGGCGTAATTCAAATATTGAATAAAAATTATAAGAAGTTAAATTTTATAAAAAACGACCACTAGCTTGATAAATATTACAATAAACTGATAAGTTCAATAAAAACAAATCAATGTAGAAGGGTTTAAAAATAAAAATAATCAAAATAATCTGTATATCTGGTGATTTTTTAGCAACTTTCTTTTTTCCAACACTGATTTTGGCAGCTCAGCTGTTTTCGTATAGAAAGTTATTTGCTCATTTTGCTCCATAATTTAATCGATTTACAATCGAACAACGCTTGCAGATTTTTGAATGTTACCGTCAAAATTCATAATCAGTTAATAAAGTGCATCGTGCTCATTTCTGGTTGAAGGGGCACGTGCACGGGCGAAATTACCATATGTTAGCGATGGCAACATTGAAAGTACGACAGTTGACACCATTCTAGTCTAAAGCATTTTCACTTATACTTATGTGCAGTATGTACGCGCCAAATTGGTGTAATAAGTAAATTGTAATGTATACTTTTAAGAATCCATCTTTATAAGTTAGCAATTTTTGTAAACTAGTATTGTTACTTCATTTGAAGAACTAACTTGTCCTCGTTTGCCTAGGAAGATTGACCAAGTAAGAACATTATGTAATAAAATATATTTGTAACTTATGTACATAATTTTTTAGAGAATAAACGCCATCATAATTATATCATCATCACCTTAATATAATTAAAGTTTGTTTGTTTTTGCCGAACTTTCAAACGAGCGACAACTTTATTCTCTGTTCAAATTTATTCTTTGAAACTGTATTCTCTGCCGTATATGTACTTTGTCTAATTGCCGTACAAATATACATTTGCCGATTCGTCTAACTGCCGTGTATGTACTTTGCCTAATTGCCATGGTACTAAAGGCTGCACTAAAATTGGAAACACCTGACTCGGACCTGAAGAACTTTAAATCAAATTCCATCAAGAAAAGTATATGGCGATGTCACGATGATTTGGGCGATCACTATCTAAGCTGCGGGGATTTGTACAATGCGCTTAAATGCTATTCCCGTGCTACAGATAATTGCACCAGTGACAAAGAAGTGGTTAATTAATTGTTTAAAGGTCATTAAAGTATCGCTGTATTTGCAAAATTGGTCACACGTACTGAGCTACGTGTCTAAAGCAGAGAGTACACCTGATTTTAACGAGTGCTCCAAGGATGCAAACCAGGTGAGAAAAAGGATAAAAATGCCGAACATTTTTTGTTGGCCAATTTCGATCTTTGTGATTTTCCCAAAATGATTTCACCCAATAATGTCGCTATGTACGGAGGGCTTTGTGCTCTCGCCACATTCGATCGCCAGGAACTGCAAAAAAATTTAATCTCCTCAAGCTCATTTAAGCTATTCCTAGAGTTAGAATCACAACTGAGAGATATTGTCTTTAAGTTCTATGAATCCAAATATGCTTCATGTCTTAAGTTACTCGATGAGATACGTGACAACTTGCTGTTTGATATGTATATTGCCCCACATGTAAATAATTTCTATACAAAGATTAGATATCGTGCACTGATTCAGTACTTTAGTCCCTATCTATCTGCCGACATGCGTAAAATGGCCACCGCCTTCAATCATACTGTTGAGGATGTGGAGAACGAGGTGATGCATTTGATTTTAGGAGGACAAATTCAGGCTCGTATTGACTCGCACAATAAAATATTGTATGCAAAGGAGACTGATCAACGCAGTAGTACTTAGTTCATGAGCAAGAAATATCAAAGACGTTCTCGCATGTTGGTTTTAAGAGCAGTAATACTCAAAAGTAATATACACGTTAAGGTTGGTAAAGCATTCATAATTAGCTAATAATTTTTATTAAAAGAAATTTGTAGTTTTAGAGCATACCAAGTGAATCAGGAAATCATGTCACCGACTTGTGCGTAGCGGCTGGTTCAAGTACTCCTACAACAGCTAGAATTTAACGTTATTTATATGTTCTTTGTTCGCTTCTACTTAAAGATCCTAAGGGTATTGTTTGAAAACATTTTCATTAAATATTTGCATACAAATTTATTTTCATTGTGAATTCTAAATTTAGAAATTTAAAACAAAAAATCCCATTTTTGAAAAAAAAGAAAATCATTTGCATTTTAGTGTCTTTGGAAAATAGGTCTTCTAAATTAGTAAGTCTGATTGAAGTCTTCACTTTGTTTTGCGGATGTGTTCATGCTTTGAAATAATATGTATATATTTTATAATTTTTTTTATGCAAAAATTCAGCTCCTTTGTGAAAGGTACGATTGTTAAACTTTTATTTTAAAAATTTCAAACAACCAAAACAGTCAGTAAAAAGAAAACATAAAATTGCGGCGAACTTAATAAATTTTGACAATCTGTTCACTATCACCTGTGCTGATGCATATACCTATTTATTGTACCATGCCTAATTGCCGTACAAATATACATTTGCCGGTTCGCCTAACTGCCGTATATGTACTTTGTCCAACTGCCGTACAAACACAATAATAACAGACGAAGTAATAGAGAAATCAAAGGAGTACCACCTAGTCGATATATAATGGAAGGCAACATCAATAAATGTAAGTACGTCTAAGACACAAGCTGTAGCCACAAGCCACTCCTCTGATGCCGCAAAACAAATTGCGGAAATGCAGAGAGAACTTCATCGCCAGATGACCGCACTACAAAGTCTGATGATCAGCACCAATGACCAAACAAAAACCACCGTCGAAGAACTACGACAAGAAATCCAGAATATCGCCCAGTGTATACCATCTGCAGCACGCACCCCAATGGCACCTGAAAATCAGCCTAACCGCAATAGTGAAGTCGCAGGTGAGTCCTCTAATCTTTCTTTCCATAGTCAAAGCAGTCAGCCTACAAAAAAATATATCCCCTTCCCAAGTACGAGGGGCAACCTGAAAATTGGAAAATATTTTATGAAGATTTCATAGCTACCACAAACGAGTTTGAATACATGGATTTGTATAACATCATCAGGATACGAGAAGCTCTAGTGGGACCTGCCCGAGAAACCGTTGAATCACTCCTATCAAGCTCTAAAAACGTCAAACACATAATCGAAACGCTAAAAGAAACGTATGGTAGCCCTGAAATGCTAATTAAAAGCCAGATACAGAAAGTGAGGTTATACCCAAATGTTGTCAATGGTAAATTAGACCAACTTATTAATTTTGCCAACAAAGTAAATAACATGGCATCTTATTTGAAGTCAGTAGAGGGAGAACATCATCTCTCCAACCCATCATTGTTAAGTGAACTAGTTTCGAAATTACCAACTAGCAGACAAATGCAATGGTCCGAAAAGTGCTTAAGTCTCGGCAGAACTCCGAATATATCAGATTTTAATGCTTGGCTTAGCTGCATGAGAAAACTTGCTAATATGGTGTCGGATTCATTGCCAGCTACTATAGAAAACTCCAATCGTAAACTTGCCAATGTACCACATGCAACACAAAAACCGAATATATATCCAATGGTTAGTGTTGCTGAAGAGTAATACATACTCTGTAATGGCCGGTATCATAGTGTTGGAAAGTGTAAAATATTTAATGATATGCAAACAAATGAACGTTGGAATAAGGTTAAAAAGTTACGACTGTGCTTTTGCTGTTTAAAACCAAAACATCAAGTAAGAAAATGGTTTGTGAAAAATCCATGTGGAGTAATTAATTGCACGTGTAAGCACCATAGACTATTACATAACAACAACTCCGAAAGACCGACTAGCTCCTTATCGAATATTGAACGTATTAGTTGTCACATGGATGATCAAATTAATGATATGTTGTTCCAGATAATTCCGGTTAAGCTTTATAATAAGGGTAAGGTGGATTATACCCACGCTTTCATTGATGACGGTGCTTATGCCACCATGCTTGATACCCTTGCGAATATACCAATAAGCGAATATGAGTCAAAGAGAGCAAAAATTGTAATAAGCATTGCGCACGCGTTTCGCAAGGCACCTACCGAAGTAGTTACTAATCCATCGTACGGTCCCATTGTAACAAAGTACAAGTTAGGTTTAGTTATCTATGTACCTGTAAAAAATTATGAAAATAAAGATAAACGAATATTTTGTGCCGCTGTGAAAAGAAATCCTGTAGATGAAGAATTGAAAGAAATGATGTACCTACAAGTATTTTGAAATTGAATCGTGTGGCGTGAAAAGTGTTGTTAAACCGGTCATATCAATTGAGGACGAGAGAGCGTTAGACAAAATGCAAGATACCACCAAGTTGAAGAATAAGCGTTATGAATGTGGATTACTGTGGAAGTGTGACAACCCATCGTTTCCGCCAAGCTTTGAAATGGCCCTAAAAAGACTAGAATCAATTGAGAGAAGGTTCCAAAAGGGTCCACGTTTTGCAGCATATTAATCTGGTAAGATAGAAGATTTATTCAAAAAGGGTTACGCCAGAAGACTGAATATAGAAGAGCAAGCAAGTTCGCATAAGACCTTTTACTTACCACATTTCGCAGTAAAGAACCCCAATGAAGACAGCATACGAGTAGTGTTCGATGCGACGGCCAAAGTAAATGGCATGTCTCTAAATGATGCGCTACTACCTGGTCCTGATTTAAATAACTGACTTATGTCAGTGCTGTGCAAATTCAGAGAGGCACCGATAGCAATATGTGGTGATATTCGTGAAATGTTTTTGCAAGTAGCCATAAAGACCGAGGACTTAAACGCACAAAGATTTTTTTGAGACCTATGCATTTTAACGATCCCGTACAACATTGTGTGATAAGGAGAATGATTTTTGGAGCGCCCTGCTTTACTGCGATTGCTCAGTATGTAAGAAATAAAAATGCTCAGAAGTTTGCCGTCGAATACCCTCGCGCTGTAAACGCTATTACTTGCCGCCATTACGTTGACAATTATGTAGACTGCTTTCAGTCGGAATCAGAAGCCATACAGGTGGGGACAGAAGTAAAGAAAATCCACCAAGAGGCAGGTTTTGAATTGTGCAAAATTATATCAAACTCTCAACACATTATGAAAGTATTTAATGGGCCTGAGACGAGTTCAGTAAACGTGTCCAGAGATGGTGTGGAGCGGATACTAGGTCTGCACTGGAATCCAAGTACAGATAAATTTGTTTTCGTGTTAAAATTTCATCGAATATCGAAAGGTATACTTGAGCTTCGCCATAAACCAACAAAAAGAGAAATGCTTATCGTACTAATGTTAGTATTCGATCCATTTGGATTTATAGCCAATAACACAGTAGTTGGGAAAATTTTAATGCAAGCACTTTGGAAATATCAGCTGGATTGGGACGATGAATTGCCAGACAATTTATATGGTAGTTGGGCTGCCTGGTTGTGAGAATTAAAGAAGGTGAGTGACTTTGAAATTAGTCGTTGCCATTGTGATAATTTCTGTAATACTGATACAGAATTGCACATATTTAGCGATGCTAGCGAAGAGGCTACGGCCGTCGTTAGTTATTGAAGCGTGAAAACTCCATCAGGGTATGAGATTTCATTTATTTGTGGCAAAACGAACTGTGCACCGACTAGATACCATTCTATACTTAAACTGGAGCTTCAACCTGCCGTGATACCGGTCCGACTTCAAGACCAAATAATACAAAATTATTCTGTCAAACCTAATAGGGTGTGTTTTTGGTTGGATTCGCATACAGTGATAAGATGGATTAGATCTGACGCACGTAGATATAAACAATACGTAGCGAATCGAGTAAGTGAAATCTTAGAAAGATCTACAGCAGACGATTGGCGATGGCTACCAGAAAACGAAAATCCTACTGATGAGGCCACGCGCTCAAAATCTAAATTTGCAATTGAGAGCCGGTGGAAAAACGGCCCGAACTTCTTAAAACAGCCAGAACATCTATGGCCGTCTATCAGTGAGAATGATCGACAGGACGAATCTGAGGTGGAGCTCCGAACTAAATATATTTTAACAACTACAGTACAGCATTCACCTATATTCGAATTCAGTCGTTTTTCGAACTACCGCAGATTAAAGAGATCCATGGCATGGGCCTTAGATTTATTGAAAACGTGAACCAATTAAATAAAGCAAGCAGAGTTACAACTGAGCTTTCAGCCGAAGAAGAAGAGCGTGCAGAAAATGCATTATGTAGTTTGGTACAGCAGTCAGTATTTCGTTCCGAATATATGAGCCTAAAGAAAGACAAACAAATAGATGTTCGAAGTAACTTGAAGACACTGTGTCCTTACGTAGATGATTTTGGGTTGCTGCGTGTTTGTGGTCGCATAGACAACGCACCGTTCTTTGCTATTAACACGAAAATACCTTGTATACTGCCGAAAAAACACCCGTTCACCGAACTTATAGCACACTGGTATCATCATCGATTCTATCACATTAATAATAATACAGTAATAAGCGAAATTAGACTGACATTTTGAATCCCGTCAATTAGAGCCGTTTTAAATAAAGTCCGATCGAATTGCGTTGTTTGCAAAATAAATAGAACGAAACCCAGTCAGCCAATAATGGGTATCCTGCCTGTAGATAGAGTTACGCCTTATTTGAGACCTTATTTCGTATACAGGGCTAGATTATTTCGGACTGGTAGAGGTCACTATTCGACGCCAAAAATAAAAACAATGGATCGCGCTGTTTACATGCCTAACGATTAGGGCGGTTCATTTCAAAATAGCAACGAATCTCTCGAGTGATGCCTGTTTGCTGTGCATAAGAAACTTTATTAATCGCCGAGGTGTCCTGATTCAGACGAGGAGCGTTAGCGGTACCAACTTTGTTGGTTTGCAGAAAGATCTGCCAGCCGAAACTAAGTTTTTGGATTACGATGCTATCACAGCAAACCTTGGTCTGCTCGATATTAAAAGGAAATTCAACACACCTTTGGATCCAACTGCCGACGGCGCATGGGAAAGATTAGTTCAATCAGTGAAAAAAATCCCTCATCGTGACGTTAAAGGAGCACGCTCCACGATTGGATACTTTGTACAGTCTGTTGGTAGAAACTGAAAATATAGTGAATTCGAGACCACTTACGCATCTCCCAGTTACATCAGACGAGCCCGAGCTGTTGATGCCACACCATTGTATACTCGGATGTGCCAGTTCTACTCAAACACCTTCTACGGAAAAAGGATATGCGCCTCTAAAAAACAGTGGCATATCCTGTCAAATTTTAAAAATGCATTATGGGAACGATGGATAAAATAATATCTCCCAGAATTAAACCGACGTACAAAGAGGTTTCGGACAGGTACTCCGCTGCGCGTAGGAAGCCTAGTTTTGATTTGAGAAGCCAGCGAACCCCGCTCTAAGTGGAAAAAGGACAGAGTGACTAAAATAATTTCTGGTGAAAATGAAGTGGCCAGATCTGCAGTAATAAAGACATCCACCGATACTTTGAATAGACTGGTCAACAAAATCGCGGTTCTGAACGATTCTGACGGATGTGGTGAATCTCAGTGAACGGAGTCGATTCACGGGGGCGCGTGTGTTAGCGATGGCAACATTGAAAGTACGATTGTTGACACCATTGTAGTCTAAAGCATTTTCTCTTATACTTATGTGCAGTATGTACGCGCCAAATTGGTGTAATAAGTAAATTGATGTGTATACTTGTAAGAATCCATCTTTATAAGTTAGCCATTTTTGTACACTAGTATTTTCACATCATTTGTAGAACTAATTTGTCCTCGTTTGCCTAGGTAGATTGACCAAGTAAGAACATTATGTAATAAAATATATTTGTAATTTATGTATACAATATTTTAGAGAATTAACGCCATCATAATTATATCATCATCACCTTAATATAATTAAAGATTGTTTGTTTTTGCCGAACTTTCAAACGAGCGATACCGTATTTGATGTAACTGCCAATAAATCCCGAAAAATGCAAACTTTGGTGTGGATTATGGGCATGTAGCATTATTTTTCAAAGACGAGGAAAACAGGAACGTTACAGTGAATGGCGAGTGCTGGTTTCAACAAGGCGTTGCCACATGGTACACTGCGCGTAAAACAATGGCCCAATTAAGAAGCGAGTGCGATTTAACACCTTTAAACTATTTTTTGTGGGACGTAACGGCTGACGTACAGAAAACCAATATTGAAAAATTTATTTATGCGGTAAAGACCGATATGTTGGATTCAGCCTATGTACCAGTTGACCCGTATGAAATCGCTTCATACGTTTCTCTAAAATCCATTTGTTTTGTTTAAATTCCGAAAGCTCCTAAAATATTACCCGTTATATCTTAAAACCGGCTCAATCTCAGCTTTTAACAAACTGTATTTTCAATGAATATCAAAACCAGTGAACGAATTAATGTTTGCTAAAAAAAATGTTTGAAATTATTATTTGACATTTTGTTGTCACAATACTATTTTAAATGAAATTTATTTGTTGGTGGTCACAAAAAAACTGTGGTTAAAGTCTACTGATGATTTGGTAAAGCAACAATGAAATGCATATAGACATTGCTTGACCACCAACAAATAAATTTCTTTTACATTTTCTGTTCAAGATTTTTTATCAGGCGTTTATGTTGTTATCTGAAATTTTTTCTATCTAATATTTTCAATAAAACTACAGTACTCCTTCGGTATGAATTACAGATACATGCAGTAGTAGACATATGCCTCTCACATGATTCTATTTCCTTACCATTAATTTCGTCATTAACTACTATGTTTGGACGGTGGTCAAAATTCCACCGCTGGACAGGTACAATTGAAGTGTATCCCAGCTGCACGAGCGTATGAGATCCCTTCTTCAAATTAGAGCTACTGAAGCTTAGGGACAATAACAAATGACGTTACTTACAGTTTTTTTAAATTTCGTGCTGCGAAGAGTTTTAAAAATATGCCCGAAAATTTTTAAAACTCTTCGTTATCTATCATATTAATGCTAAGAACTTGGAAGACATTTTTATATTGTTCATATCTACATAAAAATGGCTTTTCTATAATATATTTTTCATTAATATTGGCGAACGGCAAAAGACTTGTATCGAGTTTACATATCGCACTGTTTCCTCTAAAGAGCGTCAACTCAAAATTTACAAATTTTCAGTAGAGACAAAAAACAATTTACACCATGAATTTTATTCATGAATATTATTCATGCTCTTTTTGTTTGTAGGTGAGCGGTGTAGAGACGAAGTAGGTGTAGAAAAAACTGCACGATTTCTGTTTTTCATGAAGTTTTTTGTATTGCCTTTTGCACTACTTTTCGTTCTTCTTGTTTTGTTTTATTCTTTTTCGTCTTTCAAAGTGAATACATCATATCTACATGTGGTTTTTTTAAAAAGTGAAAAAAATTACTAAAGAAAAAATTTTCCAATATTTTTTCCGTCATCGTACAATAGTTTTTATTTTATATTATATTATATTTTCTTGTATATAAATCACTAATGCTAAAATAAGAATGATCAAACAAAGAAAATTAAGCGATAGCAAGCTAAAAAATCAACCCTGAAATATAAATATACATGAGTTAGAAATCAACGTATAAATGCTAGAGGATTTTAGAAGATGTTTTGAAAGAAAGTTAAAAAATATTCATGAATTATAATTCATGGTGTAAATTGGGCCTAAGAAATGAATATTGTAAAATTTTGAGTTGACTCTCTTTAGAGCAGACATGTGCAGCTAGTACTCTTTTGAGTCATCGTGTTTTCACACCGATAGTAGCTTCATCGTTTTTTCACACCAACATGTCCGAAAGCTTGCTGCTTGTTTACCGATTCAAAGTCAGTTGCTATTCTGCATTTGACAAAGAGACACCGTATCGCTCTGCAAGCAAAATTATTTGTAATAAAAAACAAAAAACAAACAAAAACAAACAACTGCACTTAAAAAAAAATGGACGAATATAAAGAAATTTTTATGTTTGTAAATGGCAAAAATAATGCGCAATGCCTGATTTGTGATAAAATCTTCACAAATTTAAGATTTTATAATTTAAAAAGACATTTCATATCCATTCATAAAAATATTAATGAATTGGATGAAGAAAAAAAATATGAAATGTTCAATTCCCTGCAACAAAAAAATGCCCCTCCTCTAAGTCTGACAGTTGAAGAGAAAAAAAAAACAACTAAAGAATGCTTCAATTGCCGCTGGGTTGATGTTAGCAAAACAATGTCGTCCTTTTGAGGATGGAGAATTTTTCAAGCAAATGGCACGAGAAATTTTCAACTGTTTTGGGGAAAAGGGAAAATCAGCCTACGAGCTGATAGAAAATATTCATCTTTCAAGATACACAATAGCTCGTAGAACTGAAAAAATTAGTAAATATATTTTTAAGTTTACGTTGCAAAGATTGAAAGACTGTGAATACTTTTCCATCTGCCTTGATGAGAGCACAGATATTACTAACATTAGTCAGTTGATTATATGCATTAGGTCAGTTGATAAAAATATGGAATGCTTTGAAGAATTTTTTAGTTGTTTTGCATTTCACGGCCATGTGAATGGCGAAACCATTTTTGATTGTATTAAAAATAATATTCTCTTAACCGAAAATGGTGATAAGCTAGCTTCCATATGTACAGACGGGGCAAAGGTAATGATAGGAAAACAAAAAGGTCTTAAGGGTCAATTGATGAAAAACAATATTCACATTCCTAATTTCCATTGCATAATACACCAGTCTGCACTTTTTGCAAAAAAATTAAATATAGTGGAAACGATGGATACAGCTTGTAGAATAATAAATAAAATTAAAGGGGGCCATAACGCCCTCACGCATAGAAAATTTAAGAGTTTACTGGAAGAGCTACAGTCATGTTATGGAGACTTATTATTGTATACAGAAGTTCGGTGGTTGAGCCGCGGGAAAAGCCTGGAAAGGTTGTTCAATTTGAGAGATGAAGTACAACTGTTTTTAGAACAATCGGAAAAAAATGAGTTGAAAGAAATGGCGTCTTCTCTGAAAGATAAAAATTTTGTTTCCGATTTAGCTTTTTTGTGCGATTTAACGGAGATAATAAATGAATACAATCTGACTCTTCATGGACGAAACAAAACTATATTCCACCTAACAGAGTGCTCCCACCGCTTTGAACGCAAAATTAAAATTATACTGTCTCAATTGCGCAACAATGATACCAGCAATCTTCCTAGAACCTTTGAAATTCTTGCGGAGTATCGTAATGACGAAGAAATAGCACAGTATACAGAAATAGTAGCTTCTTTGGTACAAAATTTTGCAGATAGATTCGAAGATTTCAAATCACTTAAAACTATGATTGATATTCACAACGACCCATTGACTGAAAAATATGTTGATAATTTGGAATTAGCCGCTGAATTAGAAATAATGAAAAATGATATAAATTTACCGCTAGACACTGGAAAATCATTTTGGAAAAAAATAAACAAAGAGAAGTATCCTGTTATTAAGAAGGAAATACTTAAATTATACTCCATGTTCGGGTCCACGTACGACTGTGAAGCCGCTTTTAGCATTTTAAAATTAATTAAAAGTAAATATCGCAACAAATTAACGGATGAACACCTATGTGATTTATTAAGAATAAAACTTTACGAGGGGGAAATAATCATTGGAGATGTTGATATTTGATTTTTTTTTTTAAGATTTAGTTTTAATTTTTAATTTTTTTAATTTTTTACTCAGTGTACTACTTTTGTTTTCTCTGCTTTTGTTCTGCTTGCTGCGTTCAACTTAACACAGTCGCAAAATTCGTAAAACTGATTTGAAATGCGTTTGTGTCAGTTTGCACATGTCTGCTTTAGAGGAACCAGCGGTGGGCACCGTCAATGTATTGGTATATTGTGTATATGTTGAGCTTGCGAGCTACCACCAAACAAAAAGCCAAGCGTTTGAAAAATGATGTGCATTGTGTATGCATACAATATTTTCTAAGTTGAAAAAAACGTAGATTACGTAAAATTATTAATTAAAAATAAAACTTTTTCTAAGTAAACAGTCAAACGAAAAAAATTAAAAAATATAGCACAATAATTTGTTATGTTTTCCATTCAAGAAAAAAGTAATAAATAAGAAATGGTTACTTGCTGGAGCATAACACTGATTACTCACCAAAAAAAATACACGGTTGAATGCAAGAATGATAAAATAAAGATTACGCCTTGCGCATGATTTACCGTTTGATGACGTAGTAGCCCCCTCGCAAAGGTTACCAAGTCTGTATCATATGAGAAATTTATAATTTCTTACAAAAAATTTATGTATTTTGTAATAGTTGGCAGCCCTGTAATTAATTTACTCAGAGAGTTTTAAAAAAAGTATTTCATCGGTGCTTAATAAACAACGAATTTCGTGTCATATTTTATAATAAATACATATAAAAAATATTAAAATAATTAAAATTATAAAAAAGTGTTTAAATTTGGTTGTTTAAAAGCTGCAAAACTAAGAAAAATAAGAAACAAAATAAAGTGAAGAGATAAGAAAGAGAGCAAATATGAAATGTGCAGTGGGCAAATGCAAACAAAGTAACAGCAAAAAAACAAGTGAGAAATTATGTTAAAACCTAATATTTTGAGTATTTTTAATAAAACGTTTGTGTTTTCAAAAAGCTGTATCATTTTACAATTTTCCAAAAGATGAAGCTCGAAGGAAGTTATGGGTAATCTTTTGCAAAAGAGTGAAGCCTGTAAATGTGGATAAAGAAATAATTTGTGCTTTACATTTCAAGCAAGAGGATTTTGAAAGAAACTTGAAATTTGAAATGGGTAAGTTAAAACAAAATTAATTCTTGCAGTACATTACTAAGCCGTTATGAATAGGATTTATCAAACGGCGTGCAAAACTATTAAAATCCCATGCAGTTCCCTCTTTAGACACTCGTGCTATTGAAATTGAAACGACAACTGCTAATGAAACTGAAGTTGCAAAAGTATGTGAAAGACTATGTGAAACTGAAAAACAAAATGATATTTCGAATAGTTTTGAAGAAAAATTGGTCACGGAAAATGCTCCACGGCCGACTGATCTTGAAAAAGAAGATGGCCTCCAAACTTACAATAAAACTTTGGAAATGAAAATGTATGTACATTTTTTAACATTAAGCAAATATTTATTTGAATCGTTTTTAGAGATGTACTTCTCATGCTAGAGTTAATGTCGACGTCGTCAAATGTCAAAAAAAAGTTGAATCGTATGAAATTGTATGAGAGCAGTTAATCTCAACGCGTTGCAACGCCGTAAAAGTTCAATCTATTTCAACTTTTTCGGCGTTGAAACGCCGTCAACGGCGTCGACATTAACTCTAGCATCAAGGAAAATTTTAGGCTGAAAATAGCAAAAAGTCAGTGTGATGTCATTATAAAAAATTTATCATGTCGTATTCAGAAATTAAGCTTTGCAAACGTTAATCTTGAGAAGGCCTTGAGACGTTTGTTCTCTATAAAAAATTTTCTTTTTGAAAACTATATTTTATTTGCAGCAATAGTGAAATATTGTATTAAAAGTAATGAAAATCTATATATGGAATTATTATAAAGAATTTGTTTGCTTTCAAAAAATTTAGGTAGAAAAATAACAATTTGTCCCACTGTCATGTTTTTACAATAACATAATAGTTCTCCAACTGAATTTTATTAGCCAATCAGAGCACATGTTGAGTGACGTCAGAGCTCCATCATGCGCAGAAAAGTATTTTTATTTCAGCTTGTTGGCGTAATCTTTATTTTATCATTCTTGGTTGAATGTATCGAACTTAATAAGCTTTGATATTTGTCGGCATGAAAGATCATTTTCATATGGGAAACATATTCAAAATATTTTTCATAAGATTTTACACAGACTAATTAATAATACTAAGTGTATTACTAAATTAGGAGAATTAGTATAGTTCGTTATTGGAGAAAAATTGTATAAAAGGCATTGTATGCTATCGAAAGCATTGTTTATGACGAAATATTCTTCGCATATCATCATGACTGAATTTGATTGCTGGGCAAATATTCCGGAAAAAAATTCGTAAGCATCCGACTGATGTTCATTCGTCGCTGTCTCATCGACGACTTAATTAAAGAGGGTAAGAATACGTGTGAGTTTAGTTTGCTGATATCAGCCACTAAATAAAATTTAGTGCCACTTATCATTTCTAACGAAGGTTTCTTCATTCAATGGCGCCCTGTAATTTATTTAAAGAACGCAAAACCTATTTTTAGCTTTATCACATATTTGCTATCTTTTGACGGATTTCTAAATCTTACATCAGACAAATTGTATTTGAAAATAACAGTATTATTTGCCAACACATAATTTTTGTTTTGAAAGTAAAATTTTGCTTCTTTTATAGAAATTTGTACCAAAGCCAAATGAGTGACGTCTGTAATGACACTGACTACACAGGGAAACGATGATTTTTATTGATCATTTGCAATTTTAAAACTATTATGTTTTATTTGCTCAAGTTTTTGTTAGGCAAACATAACGCTAAATTATTCAGTCGCACAAGATGCAAACTAAGATACCGGGTGTCGAGCTTGCATTTATTATTAAAGAGGTTTGTGTGGTCAAGGTAGACTGCAAAATTAATGATCAGTGATAAGTCTTCCTACACAAGTTTATCGTGGTTCGATTCGCTGAAAATTATTACGGCAGACTTTGAGGTATTTAATAGGCATTATTACTCATAATGATATACATATATAAAGGTCTAATTCAGACGGTGCATAAAATTAAGTTAATTATTTTTGAATGCACATTACTTATGTTTGTTTAGAAGGTTTTCTATTTTGTAGTTACCAAACTTGTTCACATCAGTATGAAAACAATCATAATGTCATATAATGGCGTAATCCCTTGTTGAAAACATTTGATATACTGGGTGGTTTTTTAAATGCTTTCGCATTTGATTTAAAATCAAGTAGAAGTGCTATATTCGGCTGTACCTTTCTTTGACGTAGGCTGGAGTAAGAAAACAACAAGGGAAAAAGTGATTATTGAGCTCTTGTTATAACTTTGATATGTTTAAGCTTCTGATTCAATTGAGTCGAAGTTTGAAATAATATATTAAATGTTGGGTATACGTTCCCTGATGATCAGCATTAGCCCCAATGAAATGCGCATAGGAACTAGCTAAAAACCCCTCAATAATCAATTTGGAACTTTTTTTTTGTAAATTTGGGAAAATAATCGGCACGAATAATAGTTAAAAATTTTGTGTAAAACAAAAAGCAGCCCAATATATAAAATGAAATAAAAAATATTTAGTTTTTGCTAGTTAATTTTGTGGCCACAAATAGATGCATGCTTCCCAGCTCTGAAACCATACTTTAAATTTTTCTGAATTTCAATATCACTCTATTTAGTTTAATTAATCCATCAGTGTAAGAATGAAGTCACTAGCTCTTTGGCGGCTTGAGAATATCGATTTCACTTACAGACACATGGACAGACGGACGTCGCTTATTCGTCTTTGATATAGAATGCACAAGCTTTATGGGGTCCCATATTAATATTGAGGAAATTACACGCGCAATCACAAACCTATTCACTTTTTTGTGAAGGTTGAAAATATTAATTTTGTTTTATTTAGATTTCCAAACTTGCGGAAGAATGCAGGAAGATTTTACATATTTTGTTGTTCAGACAATGTATTATAATGTCCGAATAACTGAAAAGCTGATATAAGATTTCTATTTAATTTATTAAACTTTAACTATAATTATATGCTACACTTTTACAAATTGGAAGCTAAGAAAAAACCTTCGTGTTGTTCTACCAAAAAAGTGAAAAACTAGAATGAGCGCACTTGTTACTTTTTGCTAAAAAAAGGCGGCTTTTTTACGACAGCTGTCTAATGTTTGTATCTTTTTGTCGTTCTATTTAAGGTTGATAAATTTAAGGTTGCCACAACCAGCCCCCCTTCAAGTCTATGGCTATAGACAGAGACGTTTGGGAAATTTGACTTGTCGTCCAGTTCTCGTTTTAACAATGGCTGGTTGCTGTTTGGAACTCGTTGTTGTTGTCCATTCTTCCTGTGACTTAAGTGTTCACTATTGACACGCTATTGCTTTTTCCATTAATTTTAATGTTGAACAATTTTGAGAAACGTTTCACAACTTCGAAAGGTCCATCGTATGGTGTTTGTAAAGGTGCAAGAACAGTGTCATTTCTTACAAAAACGTGAGTGCACTCTTGAAGGTGCATCTGAAAAAATACTTTTGTTTGAACGTGCTGTGAAGCTGGTGTAAATCGTATGTTGTTCATTGTTTGATATATTCACAATCCACTTCTTTTCCTTTGTGGGTTGTAAAAAATTCTCCAGGTAGACGTAAGGGTTTACCGTAAACTAATTCGGCTGGTGTTGCCTTAAGGTCCTCCTTACAAGTAGAGCCAAGTCCCAACAACACCATTGGCAACTCTGTTGACCAGTTTGTTGCATCGGTACACTTTAATGCTGCCTTCAGAGTTCGATGCATACGCTCAATCATCCCGTTGCTTTGTGGGTGGAATGCTGTAGTACGAATGTGTTTGATTCCAAAGCGTTTAGTGAGCTCATTAAAAAGTTGGCACTCAAACTGTCGCCCTTGGTCTGTCGTGATCTTTGCAGGTACACCAAAGCGGGATATTCATGTGGTTATTAAAGCTTGAGCTACGGTGTCGCTTTGTATGTTTTTAATTGGTGTAGCCTCGGGCCAGCGTTTAAAACAATCGATTATAGTGAGTAGGTATCTATATTCGTTTGAAGGTGGCAGTGGTCCAACTAGATCGACATTTGTGCGATACGTGACAAAAAATCGGAAACAACGTTGTCGGCCCCCTTAAAGTATCGTATATCGGTTGTGAACTGGCTAATGTAATGCAGCTGGTGGAGGTGGCGTGGATCCGCCTTTTCTGGCTTTTGCTTAAATGCGAACGTTATCGTAAACCTGATCGGTATAAATATTAGCTGTCTTCCTTCAACTTGGTCTTGGAAATATTTAACGCTTTTATAAACTGCTACTCTCTAGAATAAGCGCTCCACTTTTGCTGTGACTCGGTGAGCTTTTTAGAGTAAAATCCCAGTGGCTGGTTGACGTTGTTTACAATCTGAATTAAAACACCTATGCTATAATTCGATGCATTAACGGTTAGTGTTAAGTCTACGTTTTCGTACGGATGAGCTAACAGCGTTGCGTTCGATAAATCTGATTTAAACTTAGGAAATGCTGCTCTTGCTTCATCGGTCCAGTTTATAATGCGTTTGTCGGGCTCTGAGGGCTCTTTGAAACTTTTAACGGGTTCTATTTTATCTGGAAGAAGAAGGATACCATCAGGAGTAACTAGATGACCAAGAAAACGCATTTGAGTTTGACCAAAAACACACTTGCTTAAGTTGATGGTCATGTTGTGGTCTTGCAAACGTTGGAAAACCATTTTAAGGTCTTTTTCATGCTCTGCTTCACTATCAGATGCGACGCATATGTCACCTAGATATGGCACAACGAAATCAAAACCTCTGAGTACTGAGTTGATATGCCTCTGAAAAGTTTGACCGGCGTTGCAAAGGCCGAAGCTCCAGTCGGCTCCAGTGTCGATTAAAAAACGTTGACCATCGTTGATGTTTGTTATATAGAGACGAGTTGTTTTGTTACCGGGCTCACTACTCCTTTCGTGGGCCCGAATAGCTAGGTTTTTGTTTTGTGAGAACCATTTTTAAAATTGCATGGCGGCCTACATTTTTTGGCATCGGTTCCAAACTTCTGATGGTAATAGCCTGTGTCGTAGATTTTTCGTTATTGTAAGTTACTTCTTGTTCTGCTAGGTGTAGAAGAACGGTAACGAGATTGAAATCTTGATGAGGTGCGTGCTGTACACAGGTTTTTAATTTGTTAATTTGCTGTTGCATACGTTCAAGATTAGCAGTAGTAACCTGCGACTTCATTTTCCACTTCACTTACACTTGAGACATTACTTTTCATGGCTTCCATCACCCTGTCTGCCGTAATAGCGGCCGTAGCCAAATCTATACCGTAGTCGGCCGAAATAATTGCACGAACTTGTTGTGGTAGATTTCGTAACCACAACTGCATCAACAATTCGTTTGTGATAGGTGTCTCTGCGGCTCTATTTCACATTTCGCCAAGTAGTTGTGACGGTTTTCTATCACCTAGTGCTAGCTCTCTGAGAACTTTTGTTATTTTCGTCTGCGTACTATCTGCAAACTCTGTAAGTATACGTTTTTTAATGGTTTCGTACATAGCACGCTTCGTTGGGGGATTCGTACGCAAATCGGCTAACTTATACATCATACGTGTCGGAAGTTGGCCTATTATAGTGCGGAATTTTTTTCTGTCAGATATTACGCCTGCCGATTCAAAACTGCTTCAACTTGCCAGAACCATAAGTCTGTATACTCTTCGGTAAAATAAGGCAACCTACATTTGCCTGATTTTACTGGAGCAAACTTTTCACTCACTGACATTATTTTTAAGAAAAAAATCACGTCGGGGTCACCAGTTTATAATGTCCGAATACATGAAAAGCTGATATAAGATTTCTATTTAATTTATTAAACTTTAACTATAATTATATGCTACAATTTTACAAATTATTGGTGCTGTTGGCTAAAGTAGTAGAACACGAGACTATGAAGCGGAGGGTCCTGAGTTCGAGCCCGCGCTGAGTCATGAAATATTGTGTTGAATTCTTCTGATCAGCTTTAGTTCGTGGTTGTATTAGTTGTTGCCAGCGTGTTTCAATGATGAAGGCATAGTTCACTGTGTAATGCGTTTAAGAGGTTTATTTACTTGATTATCTCTGCCTACCCGATTGTAGCCAGCACTAAGGAACACCACTGGCTCTAATGTTTTGGCTCATTGGCAACTTTAATGCCAAGATCCTTGAAGCAGTTGAATGCTTCAATTAAAGAAGGAGGAGATGCCGATTTAAGGCTAAACTTAAAATTGATTTTATTTCATCAATACAGGCGCTTATATACTAAGAGTAAATTTACATACAAGAGTAAATTTACAATTTACATTCCTTAAATTATTAACAATAACAATATTAACAAACATTCCAATACAAAATATTATTTATCTTTCCAGGGTGTAATATCTGGTATAGTCGACCTGGTAGATACTCTACACCCTAACCCTCTAGAAAAAAATTCACAATTTTTTTTTTAAACTTTTTCAAGTTGTTGTTGTGATACTCTTTAAATGTGTTCCCTAACTCTAAGACAGAATTTACTCCTTTGTTTTGTATTATTTTATAAGGACCACGGTACGGTGTTTGATTTTTTCTTCTATTGTAATTTCTGACTAAAGCCATGTCATGTCGCCTACATGCAAATTCAATGGATTTATATTTTTGTTTTGCTCAACTAGTTTTAATTTTGTTATCTCTATTAGTTCTTTTGCCTTTTGTAAGGAAAATTTTAGTCTTGCTTTTAATTCATTAACGTATCTATCTATGTTGTAAATGGGTTTATTATCTAGCCATTTATCATTTGGTAAGTTTGGAAATTTTCAAAATATCAATTCGTATGGTGTGTAACCGGTATCTATATGAGGTGTTGTATTGTATGCGAAACAGAAATAAGGGATCCAATAGTCCCATTCATCTTGTTTGCAGAAATTAGAGAGAAACTCGTTAAGTACTTTATGATTCCTTTCTATAGCACCCAGAGTCTCGTGGTGGTACGGTGTGCTAAAGAGTTGTTTTATTTGTAAAATTTTGCATATTTCTGACATTAACTCGCTCACAAATTCAGTACCGTTGTCTGATTTGAGGATCTTGAAATGACCATATACTAAAATTAAGTTTTCTACTAGAGCTTTTCCAACTATTTTAGCCTCTTGTTTCAATAGTGCATGCTATGACGTATTTCGTTAAGTCACACTGCATAGTTAGTATATATCTGTATATATTTGAATAACGAAGTGGGCCTACCGTGTCTATAGACACGACTTCAAAACTTATATTTGGAGTATCTGTTATTGTAAGTTTTTCTTTTGTATGTTTCGTTTGCTTGTTAATTTTGCAATCTTTGCAATTCAATATGTATTTTTTTATATCTTGCTCATGTTCTTCCATATATATATATATATATATATATATATATATATATATATATATATATATATATATATATATATATATATATATATCTTTGCTTGAGTTTTAGTGATGTTTTTCTGACACCTAAATGTCCTCCTAAAATTGAGCTGTGGTATTCAGCGATAATTGTATTCTGTAATTTGGTGTCGACTATTCTTTCTGGCTCTCTGTAAATTAAAATTTTTAAGTTCTCTCTGTTCTTTCTTTTTAATGCATTAAACATGTTTTTAAATTCTTTATTTTCAACTATTTTGAATACGTTGTCATTGTCCCTTAGCGCGAGTTCTTCTATTCCTAATGACAGTGTTTTCGATAGCAGTTTCTCCAAAGACATCTGTGTGTTTTTTGGATTATCACCACTTCTAATAACTATTTCTACATCATTTACTATTACTTGAGATATCTTTATATTACTCTCTATCTCGAATCTGAGTTTCTTCATGTTTTTTATATCCGAAATTGAGTGCATTCCCATATAAAAAGTTGATCAGTCTCTTTATTTGAAATGTCGTCCTCGTTCCTGTTTCCACTCTGTGATTCAACATTATTTTTCATATTACGTGACATAACTAGTATTTGCTTTGGTTTTCGCTCTTCTTCTGTGGGAATCAATGCTCTTAGCGAATTAGTATCTATTGTTATTCTAGACAGTGCGTTTGTGTTTACTTTGCCCTTCTTGTATATTATTTCAAAATCGTAATCACATATATCCAATCTATGATGAAGTCATCTTGGATGAAGGATTCTTATGTGAGAATAGTGCCACTAATGGTCTATGGTCTGTCACTATACGAAATTTTTTCCCATAAAGATATGGCCTAAAAAAATTTATGCCCCAATGAATCGCTAATAGTTCTTTCTCTATTATTGGCTTGTTTGAGTCATGTTTGGATGTCTTGCTGGCTTACGATTTTGGTAAGCCTGTTCCAATATCGCCTTGTGACAGTACTGCTCCCAGTGCAAAGTTCGAGGCATATGTCGTAATATAAATGGCTTTTTAAAATCAGGTTACTGTAGGATTGGTGGGCTTATTAATTTCGATCTCAATGTTTCAAATTAATTCTGACAGTCTGCGTCCCACTCAAAAGTCTTATTTTTCTTTAACAGTAAATTCAAATTTCTCGCTATTTCCGTAAAGTCTGGTACGAATCGCCTGCAGTAATTACGAAATGCTATGAAACGTCTAACATCATCAGTATTTTTAGGAATTGGATAGTTTTCTATCACACTATGTTTGGAAGGATCGGTGCATATAACCTTATCGGTAATTAAATGACCTAAATATACTACTTCCGATTTGGGAAAACAACATTTACTAGTATTTAATTTTAAATTATATTGTCTCAGCTTTTGAAACACCTTCGACAAATTATCGTGATGGTGTTGCACACTGCAGCCAAATACGATAATATCGTCTATATATAAAAACGCTTCGGCGCTTAACCCACTTAGTGCTATTGTTAGCATCCTTTGGAAGCTATTAGAGGATATTTTTAATCCAAATGGTAAGCGTGTAAATTGAAAATTACCATTTCTGGTCGAAAATGCAGTCAACGGCCTTGAATTCTTATCTAAATTGATTTGATGAAATGAACTGGTCATATCTAGCGTGGAGAAACACTTAGCTCTACCTAACTTATCGAGAACATCCTCAATCTTCGTAAGCGGAAATTTGTCGTTCACTATTTTGTCATTTAGTTTGCGAAACTCGACTGCTAGTCGCCATATCTTTGTATCATCTACAGATTTCTTTGGTATTACTAACAGTGGTGACTTGTAAGAACTGACTGACAGTTCAATAATATCATCTTTTATTATTTTATCTGTTCATTTATCTCATTCATCTGTGATTCGAGTAGCCTATATGGTTTTATGTATACTGGCGTTGAGTCTGTTGTCTGAATTTGCTGCGTGTTTAAAAATATGCTTTCTTTATTCGTAACTATGTTGACTGGTACTACAGCTTCAGGTCGAGTGGGTATAAAAATGTTTGTATTATAAATGCGTTTCGGTGTTATTGGTAAAATAAACTGCTCGTTGGCTATGCGGAATGTTATTGTGTACGTCTCAAAATCAATTTTGCACATGTATTTTTCTAAAATATCTCTTCCTATAATTCCATCGGTATTGATTGGAAAATCATTTTCAACTATATGGAATTGATGATCTATTAACTTATTTTCAAATTGTAGGTTTAAACTTGCTGTACCAATGCTTTCTATTGTATCTAACGTGATACCACTCAATAATGATATACAATTTCTATTTACATTATCTGTCTCCTAACTTACAGACGGATATATCAGCTCCTGTATCTACTAAAAAGTTTAAGTTTCCTTGTATGGTTTTATGTACATGTTATTGTCACTGAATTGTCAGTGGTAGTTGAAAGTCTGAATATTTTTCGGCCCCTGGATAAAAATTTTTGTTATCCGGCGCTTCTAGTTTCCCTGATTATGACCGTTATTATTTTCTCTGTACGAATTGTTCCTCCTCGTGTTATTTCTTGATGAGCTGTTTACCTTGTGATTGTTATTAAAATTATAATTATTATTGGTAACATATCTATTGTTGTTTTGAAACCTATTATGGCTCCTATTGTAGTTATGATTACTGTTGTTATTATTGTCTTGGATTCGATTGTGATTGTTGTTGTTTGTACGACTGTTGTAGGCATATGTGTTATTTATATTACGTTCTTCCGTAAAATTTCTATCGTTCCTCTGTCTGTAAACATTTCTATTATTTCTTTGTGAACTATAATTGTTTCCGTTTTCCCGTTTCCAAATCCTGAAAATATTACTACTACTATTCTGCATATCCCTTTCTATCGTTAAACATTTTTCTGCCGCTTCATTTAGCGTCTTAGGACTACATGCTACTAGCGTACTTTTATATTCGACGTTGACCCCTTTAATATATACGTTGAGTGCCATGCTCTCGCTCATATTGTAAATTGCGTTTTATGCCTCCTGTGGAGGACTTTCTAACGCCTTTATCTCAATACTACTTAACTGTTCAGATAGCAGTGTAACTTTTTCTCTATACGTCGTTTAAATTTCCTTGCCTAATTGTTCCAAATTCAGTCAAAACTTGTTGCAAAGTTCTAGGATTAGGGTATGCTTCTATTAACAATTTCCTTAGTTCCTCAAATGTAGTTGGTCTGTTTGAACGTCCTATAACACTTCAAACGTGTGCCCCAAGCTTGAAATTATAAACTTACTTAACAAATATTTCTCTATCTTCTACTCGCAAAATATCATTGAGTAATTCGGTTTGCACAATAAAATCTTCTAACGCCTCATATGAACCTTTGAAACCCTGCCTACTACTGATATGTCGATTTTTGCCATATTTTTGAAAATTTCTGTTTTTGTTTCTTTCAATTCTTTAGTACTTAGTTCCTCTACTGTAGCGAATAACCTTTTATATAAATTATCTAATTCAAGTGTAAGCGAATTGATTTCCTCTTTTTCTATCGACTCTTTATAAATAATATTTATTTATTTTCTTATGGCATTTAACCGTTTTAATTTTTCCGAGGAGTAAATTCTATCTTTGCTTTTCTTTAAATTCTTATCTAACTTCTCTAATTCACTATAAAACTCTTTCAATTTTTCCATCAATAATATCTTATACTTAACAATTCAATTAAAACTTGGTAACACTTAAATTTAAGAATTTGTTTGTCACCCTGTGCCTATTGGCAATATTCTACAATTCCTATTCTAGTGGCAATACTATTTCCAAGCAGATGGAATTGACAATTATTTTTCCATATAGTGCTTCTTCTTTACTTTGTCTCCTTAACTATAATATAATTGGTTGTATAAAAAAATTTGATTTTGTGTTTTCTTTTTTTTTAATTCATAACATAATAACAAAAATGTGTTTAAAAAAATAAACAATGAAAATAAAAATAAAGTAGTGGTTGGACATTTCTCGTTCCAATTCATCTATTAGCAACCAGATTTCGGATGCCCGTTGCCAAAAAGGTGGTGGGTCGTTATCTATCACCGCTCGTAACGCAGCCAGTTTCCTTCTTATGCGCACGATTTTGCCGCCTCTTTTATGCCTTGGTCTGACGATTTTTGGTATTGCAGTAAGTTCTTTTAATTTTTTCTGCTGCCTCTTGTGATATTCTTCTATAGTAAGGGGTTTAGGGCCTGCAGCTATTGTGGTTGCTATATATATAGGCACCTCTTGTTCCGTGCCTGTAGGCTGGTACTCTTCCTTAGGTATTTCGTTTACGTCCGTGTTGGGCAGGATCGCCATGTAATGCGTTTATGTTACTATCGAGTTTAAAAGGTTTATTTACTTGATTATCTCTACCTACCCGTTTGTAGCCGGCGCTAATGGACGCCACTGGCTCTAATGTTTTAGCTCATTGGCAATTTTAATGCCAAGATCCTTGAACCAGTTGAATGCGTCAATTAAAGAAGGAGAAGATGCCGATTTAAGGCTAATCTTAAGATTGATTTTATTTCATCAATACAGGCGCTTATATACTAAGATAACGGGAGTAAATTTACATTCCTTAAATTATTAACAATAACAATATTAACAAACATTCCAATACTTAATTTAACTTAGTGTACTAAACATTACAAAATATTATGTATCTTTCCAGAGTGTAATATCTGGTGTAGTATCTGGTCGACCTGGTAGATATCCTACCTCACTGAACATAATTGACAGCGAGTGACACTATCATGTACTAAAAAGCAGAGTAAAAGCTCCCACCTTTGTCGGCCCTGTAGCTAAAATTAGTCGGCGAAGTAATAAAGGTTGAAATAGCTACAAAAAAAAATGCCTATCGTCTCATCTTTCCTAATCTGTCCTCTCAATACTATCCCCTCGGTTGGAGTTCCGGCGCAATGCATTGCATATGTAGGGGTCATCCAAAGAGTGCTGGTCCTACTCCTAAAAAAATTGGAAGTTAAGAAAAAACCTTCACGTTGTTCTACCCAAAAAGTGAAAAACTAGAATGAGCGCACTTTTTACTTTTTGATAAAAAAATGTCTCTTTTTTATGACAGCTGTCGAATGGTTGTATCTTTTTGTCGTTCTATTTAAGGTTGACAAATTTAAGTGTTGCCACAGTATTAATAACAATTGATTGACAAAAAGTTTTCCACATAAACCCAAAATATAAATTTTAATTAAAAACTTATTGATTTTTGTCGATATTTCGTGATTATTTACACTCTACATATATGGCAGTGTCGCCTATATGTGTGTAATTGCGCATGTCGATGCTATGGCGGAAATGGTTGGAAATATAATTTTGCTGGAAATAAAATACTTCATCCCATCCAAACAAATTTTGGTTAAGCGGAAAAGAAAAATCTTGGTTTAACCAATCTTGCAAAGAGGTAATCAGATCCGGAGAGGAATTTGGCGGAATAATAAAAATGCAAATACTGATTCGCTGCGCAAACAAGCGAGGGCTTCGTGTGCCAGAGTGCGAAGGTTTGAAAAAGCCTTATACGAGCAGCGCCTTCCTGCTAAAGTTCTTGCTGCCCCGAGAGGCTGCAAAAGCTTTTGGTCATTTGTTAAAAGAGTTAAGGATAAAGCTAGTTCATCAATTCCAACTCTTTTAAGGGATGATCAAATATTCACTGAACCTGTTAAATATTCACTGAAATGTGTGCAGGAAATTCTTGCTTGTCGGATAGCAATCAGCAATTACCCGTGGTGGAAAGAGTATCAGTTACTATGCCAAGAATATTCTTTCGGCCGCGAATGGTTAAAAAGGTTTTGGCGAATCTCAATATAAACAAGTCTCCTGGGCCGGATGGCATTCCAGCACTGGTCCTGAAGCAGTTCAGCTAAGCTATTCAGCGCATCGTATCATGCTGGTAAATTTCCAATGTGCTGGAAGTTAGCCAATGTAACGCCGATCCCTAAGAAAGAAGAAGCGCAATACCCCGAAAATGACCACCCAATTACAGTTTGTTCTGCAATTTCGAAACTCATATAAAGTATGACCAATTTCCACCTGGTAAGGTATCTAGAGACCAACACCTTACTTAACGACCGGCATTACGGTTTTCGCAGAGTTCGCTCTACGGGAGACCTGCCGGCTCTGTTAACAGAAAATTGTGTAATTCCATTCAACATTTCGGCGAGAGTAAGGTGGTGGCTCTAGTTATCTCAAAATAATTTGATGGAGTGTGATTTGATGCACTTCTGTCAAAACTGACTGCTTTTGGTGTGTGTGATGATTTCTCTCGCTTTATAGCGAGCTTCCTCAGAGACCGCACTGTACGAGTTGTTATAGATGGGGTCTCATCAAACGAGTTCAAGGTGAATTCAGGTGTGCCGAAACGCTCTGTTCTATGTTTCGTTCACCAGCGGGCCAAGCCTGGAGGAGATTGACGTCAGAAGACAAGTAATGAACGAGTCACTCACAAGTGATCTCGTTTCAACCTCCGAATGGGGCCTCGCATACTGTCTCATAAGACGCAGTGCTGCGTGCTTACGTATAGGCGGCTGGTGGAGGATTCTGCGCCATCCGTGTTTATGGATGATATTGGGGAATCAGAAGCTCTTGATGTTCTTGGCATGAAAATACAGTATGACGTTCAAAAGAAGCATTCAAGTGCCTCGGCTTTTTGAGACGGTGTAAGACATACTTCACCCCAACTGATCTCACTATATATACCACCTACATAAGATGGTGGAAGATGGAATACAACTCTCATGTATGGGCCGGTGCTTCAAAGTCTATTTTGGAGTTGCTCGATCGCGTACAGGAGAGAGCGAAGAAGCTCATCAGTGACAGTAGGGTAGCCAACTCTATTGACTCGTTGGAGCATCGACGCAACGTGGGGTGTGTTTCACTGTTCTACAGATACTACAACGGAATGTGTTCTGGTGATATAAGGGAGGTTGTGCCCGAAAACCGTTTATTCTTGCGAGCTCCCGTACATCACATAGGGTGCATGCTTTTGTGGTTGAGTGAACCGCACCACGCATTACAGAGAGAATTTGTCCTTTACCCAACGGTTCGTATGTGGAACAAACTTCCAGCAGAGGTCCTTCCTGCCAATTTCAACTTGGGGAGGTTAAAATCGAACGTCCACAAGCACTACTCCCTTTATCCTCCTTCCCATAACCAACTTTCCTAGGTCTGGCACAATGCATCGCATATGTAGGGGTCGTCCCCTGAGTGCGGGTCCAAGAAAAATATATTAACTTCTGATTGCATATGTAGCCCATGTGTAATTAGTTTCATGTGCAATCTGTGTGTAATTTCACTTTTAGTTCAATTTTTCCATTTAATTTCAGCCACTGATTTTTTGTCATATGCACATTCCATCAATTATTCAAATGCGTCCGCAACAAATATTTAGCAATTTAGAAAATTGGAAAAGAAATTTGAAAAATTCTTTATATTCGGAACGAATTGGAAGAAGTGGAAATGAACAATTAAAGCCTACACCACAGATGTGTAAAAAAACAAATTGAAATCATTCATGTCATAATATATGTATGTACATATGTGACAGAAAATACTGCGATAACACAAAATAATTAAAAAAATTTAAATACAATTTTTATACTCTTCAAAAAAGAATTGGAGGGTACATTCACTTTGCTATTACGTATGTAACGCGAAAAATATCCTTCTAAGACCCCATATACTCGTAGTGTATATATTATTGAAGAGTAATGAAATCTATTTCCATCTGTGGAAATCACGACTCAGTCGAAACGAAATGAACCACAGCTTGAAATTTGGTATAAATACATTTTGAAGGATAGCACGGTTCAAGTTCGTAAACGGACTGAATCGGGCCAGAGGAAATAAGTTCCCCTAACTAGAACTAAAACAACCTCTGACAACAACATAATATATAAAGTTTTTTCTTGCTAAGCAAATGATATATTTTTATATCATTTATATATATAAGTATATATATATATATATATATATATATATATATATATATATATATATATATATATATATATAAAATTTGCTTATTGTGTTTTCTGGAATTTCAAATCCTATGGTTATGCTTGTTTTTTTTAACAGGCTGCCAGCTTTGATTAACAAATCCACCACACTTGGGTCCTAGTAGATCCCTTTGTTTTACCCGTAAAACATCAGAAACACCCAAGGTCCTCGGTGGGAATCGAACCCACGACCTCTGTACTAATGGCTAGCATCGCTACCAATCAGCCACAGCGGCACCTTTGGCTTCTCTTCAGTTTTTTGCTTGTGTAACTCTCAATTAATTTTTGGGAGTTTATGTATAAGCTGAGAGGTTTTGTTATTTTGGAATTAGTTTAAAGTATACTCCTGATTTGGTGAAAGAATAAATGAAATGCAGGCATATAGACATACTCGTCCTTGACCACATAACAAACAAAAAACACTATTGTATATAAAAAAATCTGGGAAACGGTAATCCTAAAGCCTATCTCTGCAACTTCCTCCCATTTTAACCGCTAAGAACACTATTATTTTTCCATGTGATTAGCGGTAAACGATGTATTTTTTTCGAATCTTTTTCTCGATATGTGTGAATTCCAAAACATCAAAATACTATGCAGTGATGCCATGTTACATTGTTTACAAAAACAAAACACATATGACTTGGCATCACTGCAATGCATATTGATGCTTTGGAACTCAGCCTGTCTCACGAATGGATCAACTGGTTTAACCCGATTAGTGGCGATCGAACTGATTTTTCACTGACAAGCGCTGATTGGAATCGATTGGTAAAGTCGTTTAAAAGTTGTTCCAAAAGAACACAATTGAAAAAAAATGTTGGTAGAACTCTAAGGAACTGAAAAGTCGAGTTTCAGTGACAACTGAAACGGGGTAAAAGCAGTAATCACTGATTTTTTTTTTAAGTAAAACTTTTTTGCTCTCATAAGGGCAAAATTTTTAAGGGGCCTAGACACGGTCAAAATGCGTGGCAAGCATTCTTATAGTATGAGTTAAAATATAGTATATGTGACACCGACGATGCTTGAAGAAAAATCAAAAAATTTAGATTTTTAGCATGCTTGCTGTCACATGCTTGTAAATGTATTCTAGTATTATCTCAAGCACGAACAAATTTTAATTTTTATGTAATTTTTTATATGGAGAGAGTGTTAAAAAAAGCGGAATAAAAAATAAAACATGTGTGATGAAAAAAATGAAATTTTAGAATTTATTGAAGTGTACCGGCCTTTGCCAGCTATTTGGGACGTTAAAAGTGCACAACATAGCGACCGCAACATAAAAGATGTACGGTATGAAGTACTGTTGTTATTTTCCTTAAAATTTTCGTTTGCTTTTCTTTAAGGGCCCCACAGACATCGTTCTTTTTGCATAGTTTGAACCGTACAGTTCAAACTGTACGGTTAAAACTGCTAGTGTGGGGGCAAAATCCGTGCCGAAACGTAACGTGCCAAAAATCTGTAGCGTCGTGATTTTAACCGTCGGTTGTGTGTGAGCCAAATACTAAAGCAGGACAACTTTTGCCTGTCTAAAATACTGAAAATGTAAACATATTTTCGCATACATTTTTTTGTTTATTTTTATTTTTGCGAAGAAGAAAGAACGTATAGTGTGTGTGCATGGTCGTCGTACACTTGGACTGCACAAAAGATCCTTTGGGTCGCGGTGCTTATGGCCTCATACAATAATAATAATAATGGTCGTTGTACGTGTTAAGCCGTACAGTTTTACCCATTCGGTTAAAACTGTTCAAAAGAACGAAGTGTGTGCCCACCTTTAAGCGGTATGGCCACACATCAAACTGACGCTTCAAACTCTGCTTTACTTTGATAGTGTTAAGCGGCATGGCCACACATCAAACTGATGCTTCAAACTTGTGTATGTGTTGGTAAAATTCAGTTTGAGAGTGAAAATCTAAATTGTTTTGATATTCTTCAAACTCACATCAAACCATACGGGTGAATTTTTTTCACTAACACTATCAAAGAAAAGCAGAGTTTGAAGCGTCAGTTTGATGTGTGGCCATGCCGCTTTAAGGCTCATTTAGCCGAGCGTTGAAATCGTGAATGTGAGCTAAATGTAAATGTTAGGTATATGTTGATGTTGCTACACTTATAGAATGCTTAAAATCGTGTCATATGTTTTTGACAAAAACAAACAACATATAACTATTTATAAAAACAAGATCATCAAAAATTCCCAAAATATTGTGTTTCTTGTAAGCTATATCGATTGAGTGTATTTAATAAAGAAAATAATATAATATAATGGATGTGGAAAATATGTTTATCACAAAAAATCTGATGCGTATCACTTTTGAAAATAAATACAATAAAACTCTATACAACTGTTTAAAACATTGATGGCACTCTAATATGTTTATGTGATTGGCGTTCGTGTTGAAAAAGTACGCAAATTAATTAAATGGTACAAAGAGGCATCAGAAACACCAATATACACAACTAATAGGATAATGAGTCATTCCTTGGCATAAGTTTGATAAAATGGGAAAATTTGTTTATATATTACAATATATATTAAAGGTTTTGTTATATTACACGAATGTATATGTTTACGTACAAACGAGTGTTTAATACATCTGAAACGAACAACCACATACAGCCATGCGATATTTCATTGTGAATAAAACATTTATTTAGTAAGTTAAACATACAAAATGCATATATCATGTAATTATAAATATATATCAGCTAAACATATAAAAAAAAATACCAAAAGAGGTCTTTTGTGCCCCATTCTCATTCAACATACATACATCCCATCACTGTCTACAACTGTCACGTAACCTTAGAATAAAATTCTATTTTCTGCAGGTTCCAATGTTACGGCAGCATTTTATTAAAGTCAAGTAAGCGTTTTCACAACTTGCCATATTACAGTTTTGATCAGCTGACACATTTACCTAACATGTACGATTTCAACGTTCGGCTAAATGAGTCTTTAGTGAAAAAAACTTACACGTATGGTTTGATGTGAGTTTGCAGAATATCAAAACAATTTAGATTTTCACTCTCAAACGGAATTTTACCAACACATACACAAGTTTGAAGCATCAGTTTGATGTGTGGCCATGCCGCTTTAAGGATGATATGCGACACGAAAATGTAAAACGTTTTTATTTTGTTTTTTGCTTCCCAATCTGTTTTGTGTTGTGTGCCTGCCTGTAGAGTTCGTGTAAAAAATTAGTACAGGGCTTACTAAACCAGGTGGCATCGTTAGCAATGTAAACAATTTTTTGCTCCCATTGAATTTTTGTTTGTTGTGAGTTTAAACTGGCAAAGTACGGCGTAATTATATTTATGTTCAGAGCTGATAAATGAATAAAAACTGTTTATTGAAAAAGGAATATTTTTTAATTATTGTTGTGAAAAAAGTGAACTAAAAGAAAATACTAATAATCAGGTATGTGATGAAAAACGATCGTTTTGAAAAGTAAAATCAATTTTGAAAACGATAATGTAGTGATGAACTTAGATTGATTTCACATTCCATTTTTGTTTTATACCGCTTCATTCCTCTACAAAAATGCAACCATAAGTATAACATGCAACCCTGTATTTGTTTACTATAAAATGAAAACAATTTTAAATTTGTGCAAAAATAAAATTTTGACAATAAAAATAGATTTCAATTTAAATAGTATGGCATTCGTTGCAGCAGCAATTTTAATTGCATTGGAAGAAGAAAATGGAGCTGAAAACTTAAGAAGGAAGCAATTACGAGACGCTTCAAATCCGTTGGATTTACCAGCACATATGTATGTCCAAATGTATATTTTAAAATAAAATAAAAAAAAATTTAAAAATAAAATGTATTAAGAAACATTCTTCTTTAAGCCATACCTTTTTCCACCCAGTCACGTCATGTACTGGAGGACCCAAGCTATTTAAGCCTTTAACTAAATCCTTCCAAAGATTTTCGGTGTCAATTCTATCACCTCTGGTGAATCCTTTAGCCACATCAGTGTGATTTTGCATAAAATCAATTAAAGCATCTTCCTGGCGTAAATTCTTGTGTCTTCCCCTTAAATACAAAAGAAAAATCATATTTTATCATATTTTTTAGAATAAAAATTTACTTACATTTCCTTGATCTTTTCAAATGAATAAGAAAATACAAAAAGATACCAGATTCAACCTTGTTTTGAAAACAATTTGAAACTGATATTATCGTTTTGCATCACACAGCAAAACGATTGTTTTTACTTGAAACAAAATGGAATATGAAATCGATTAGACAAAACGATAACAGAACTCACATCACACCTTTTATCGTTTTCAAATTGTTTTTGTGTCTTAATTGATTTTCATCACATACCTGAATAATAATAAGAATCTAGATAAAAAATCCTTAATCCTTAGAGTGAGAAAATCCTTACTCCCGGTAATATAAATACCGGGAGTAATATAACTACTTGCAGTAATATAATATACTAACCCATAAACATTATTTTATTTTATTTTTATTTTTAAATATATTTATCAGAGCTTGTTGTGGTACGAAATACTATGAGGAAGAAAATCTTAAAGCGCGGCAGTACTACATTTGCAGTCCACTATTATAACAAGGAATATATAATAAACTTTTGTGTTGCACTTATTGTATATTTTTGTGTATACTTAATACGTGGAATTCTATGAAAAAATAACTATTTTCAACTTTTAAGTTTTAATTCCTCTGTGGTGTCTTCATTCCTTATCAGATATTGATAATATAAGTATTATTATTTAATAAAACACCATTATATAGACCTAATTCCGATTTCGGGTCTCAAGAAAATATTGTGTTTTGATTAAATCTTCTTTTTTTACTTTTTCTTCACTTTTATATGTTGGCATGATGCAAGATATTTTATTTCTTAAATTTTAAATGCTTCTTTTTCTTACGCTTTTGACATTTATAACTTAACTAATTGTTTTGACAATCTCAACTTCATTACACAAACAAAAACCCCTATGTTGTTGTATTGTTGTACTTGTAGCCCTTACGCTGCCACCTGGTTTTATTACGCCATGAATTAGTCTTTTTATTTTTGCTTTTGAGTTTGTTTGCTTTCTGCCGTGCTTTTATGTTATAGGTTGTGTGTGTGTGTGTATGTTTTGTGATAAATTTGTCAATCGTCCAATACTATAAGCAGTTGATCAGTTGATATAATTTGCCACTCATTACATAAGAATTTTATATACCTACTCTTTTTTCCACATAATATAAAATAAAAATATTTCATAAATTCTCTTTTCTAAATTTAATTAAAAAACAATAATGGAAATAACAAAGAAGTAAATTAAAACAAGTAAAAACGTTATATTCGACCGGGTCGAATCTTAAATACCCTCCAAATATTTAGTAATTGAATTTGAAATGTTTAACTTGGTGGGACAGAGTTCATTTATATAATATCGTACGTCAACGCCCAGTAAAGGGGGCGGGGTTCAAAAATATACAATATCATGTTTTCCACAGACGAACGTATGGGCATTGCTAGACCGTCTTAGACTTCATCACAATTCTCTATGGAGGCTATAAAAACTGTATTTTGGCGGGGTCGCTCTGGCAAGGGCTGTGGGGGAAACATTTCACCTTTGTCATAAAACTCTAAAAATAAATGCTTGGGATAATTATATACAAAATTAAAATTTCTTTTTTTTGATAGGGTCATTTAGAGGGCAAAGGGGGAGAGGGGGTAAGGCAGAAACAGATACACATAAAACTGTAAAAATAAATGCTTGGGATGATTATACACAAAATTAAACAAAAATTTTATTTAGTTTTAATAGGGTCATTTCGCGGGCAAAAAGAGAGGAGGGGGTAGGGCAGCAACAGGCAGTCATAAAACTCTAAAGATAAATGCTTGTTATGATTATATACAAAATTTACAAAAACATTTTTTTTTGGTAGAGTCATTTTGGGGGCAAAGGAAGGGGAGGGGAGGGGGTAGGGCAGAAATCGGCAGTCATAAAACTCTAAATATAAATGCTTGGGATGATTATATACAAAATTAAAAAAAAAATTTTTTTTTTGGTAGGGTCATTTAGGGGGGCGAAGGGGAAGGAGGGGGTAGGGCAGAGTAGTACCAGGTTTCGTCTCAGCTTCGTCATTAAAGCTTAAAAGTGTTATTTTTAAGGAATGTAGGCTTAAGTAAAACAATTTGTTTAATTTTTATGCTATTTTTGCCTATAATAACGCCCACTGAAGTGGGCGGGGTCAAAAAATATTTTTATTTTATTTAATGGCTCCAAGTTTAAGGTGTTGGACCGTATTTGACATAAAAATATATCATTTGCTTAACAAAATAACCAAAAAACTATAAAAATTATGTTGTTTTTTCTGGGTTGGTTTAGTTCTTCTTAGGGGAACTTTTTTCCCTCTTGCCCGATTTAGCCCATCTTCGAACTTAACCTGCTCTAAGTTTTAAAATATATTTATGCCAAATTTCAAGAGTCTAGCTCTTTTCGTTTGGACTGAATCGTGATTTCCACAGACGGACGGACGGACATGCTCAGTTCGTCTTAGATTTCATCACTGATCAAGAATATATATACTTTATGGGGTCTGAGATGGATATTTCGATGCGTTACAAACGGAATGACAAAGTGAATATACCCTCCAAATTCTTTTTTGGAGGGTATAAAAATTAAATCTATAATTTGTATGAATATTCGATACTTAACATAATTAATTAATTGTAGTTAATTAAATAAATATAACTAATTTAATTATAATTAAATTCCTAATATATCTTCCTTTTTGCCATCCTCAAAGTCCCGAAAATCTAAAGCTTTAGATTAGCACATATGTACATACCGAACCCTAAATACAAAAGTGTCACAACCAGCGTTGCCATTTGCCAAGTTATTACTTTTATTGCAAGTTTTTTGAGATGCAAAAAAGTTTTTAAATTATATGCAGTTTTCTCAAGTTATTTTCTTAATAACTTAAAGTTTGGAATTGATTTTATGAATATATGGAATAACGATATAATGCACATTATATGTACAATGAAACCACCTTATATTTTTCACTCCCTTTCATACAACAATGTTGATTTGTTTTTACTCCCGCCAAAAACAATGACGCTGTAATTATTTTAAATTGAAACTTTGCAACTTTCTTCGTTGTGAATTTTGTTTTAAATTCAGGAAGCCATGATAAATATTCCAAGGTACAATGCAATGTCAACATCAGTTTTTAGTTATTCAACTTACACAGCAGAGCAGAACAGCTGTTCTGCTCTGTCCCAATGCTTTCATCATTAGTGAATATAATTTTATTTTTTATTATTATTTATGTATATAACGTTTAATATACATACATATGTATAGGTACATATTATGTATGCAATGTTTTTTATATTTTGTATTAGTTAGAAAAATACGTTTTTTTGTTAATAATATATTTTTAATAAAAGTGAAATCTAATTTTGTATTTTCGTTTATTATTTTGGCATATTTAAAGAAAAAGTTTTTTTTATTAAAATGATTTTTTTTTGGAATGGCAAGTTTTTGAAAAAAAAGTGGTAACGCTAGTCACAGCTCAAAATATTAAAATTTGTATGGTGCTATAATTAAATAAATAAATTGGTCTTCTTTAATAAAGGCCAGAAATTAGTGGGTTACTAGACATGCTACAAGAAGTCTTGAAGCGTTCAGTTAAAAAGTTTATTTTTTCAATAATTAGTTTTATATTACTTTCTTCGTGGAGATCGTTGGTGGAGAAATGCCATGGTAAATTAAGCATCATCTTCAATAGCTTATTTTGACAGATTTGAATATTTTTAATATGGGATTTTGCGCAAACGCCCCAAACTGGACAAGCATACAAAATTATAGATTGAAAAATTACTTTAGCCAGGATTATTTTATTATCACGACTTAAAAATGATTTACGCCCGATTAGAGGATATAACATTGCTTTTGCTAAATTGAATTTTTCAATCCGTTTCTTGATATGCAGTTCAAATATTAATTTTTTGTCTAGTAAGACACCCAAATATTTAACGTTATCACTCCATTGCACATTGACTTTGAATTGATTTGTTGGGTAAAAGCATAAATTTCTTCTGCGAGAGAAAAATATTGCATTAGTTTTGCTTTCATTAATTTTAATTTTCCATCTGTGAAAATAAGCCATAACAATATTTTTCCCATACCGGTGAGATGCATATAAACAAGTATCATCTGCATATGCTGCGCATTGTATGTGTGTATGTATTCAAAAACACACAAAATTTCATACTTAAGTAAATATTTAATCAAAATTCATATTGATATGGAGATTTGTTTGTTTTGCTTTTTCTATTTTGCCGTTAGAATTTTTTTGTATGTTCTATTAAAAAAAAAACCAATGTTGCAGGTGATTTTTAGTTTACAAGAAAAGTTCGTTTATCTCAGTTCAGTGCTTTCAGAGGGAATAAAAAATTGTTAAGTAAATTAAAATAATGAAACCGAATTACAGATTTTGTTGCAATCCGTTTAATGTTGTCAAACATAAAAAAACTAAACTGAAAAATTTACGTTGGATAATTGTGTAAAATTTTCAACTAAAGCTAAAATTAAATTTGCAAACCTTGAATGGAAGGATTAGAATTTGTGGTCATTGTCGACTAAAACTAAATAAAATGCCAATAATTGACATCGATTGTGTTTCGACAGGAAGTTTATCCCCTAACCCTTGAACAACGAGCCCATGGGCTTTGAGAAGCGATTCAGACCAGAACACACTACACACACAAAATATTGAAAAATTTAATGAATCTTTGCAGTTTTTGAATGAATCGCCAATAGTTAAAAGAAAATTGCAACAAAAAAAATATATCGTTGTTCTAGGGTTTATTATGTACATACATATATGTATGTACGTATGTACATAATAAATTATGAGTACAAATTAGAGTGATAAAGGTACTAACAACAGAGGTTTCCGACCTGTACTACGTTTTGTAACACAATTTTATAAAAAGAAATCGTTTGCTTTTGTTTTTCGATTTTTAAAAAGCATAATTTCTTTTGTAAATGCATGCGATTTAAGCTTCTTCAAAAGCTTCTACTATAGACACTCCTAACTAAGTATATTTATTGAAAATTAAAAAAATTTATGTTTGCAAAGGAAAGTAAATAAAAGGAAAATTTAAAGTTTTTAAAAATTCACGATGCTGTTGGTCTTAGTCCGTTTCGGAAAAGCCTAATTTTCATCAGATCTCGGCGTTTTAAGTTTCTAAGAAGCTTGCTTGACTATTCCTGAGAGGGTGTCACTATATCTGAATGTACATATGTATGTATGTGTGTGCGTGTGTTCAAATGTGTGTACCGTTTATAAATTTAGATATTCTGGGAATTAGATTCGTTTCGGACCAGTAGATTTGGAGAAACATCAAACAATCCCAAACATTTTTTAACCGAGCATGAATTTTGATCATAAAATTTATTAATCTGCAAGCGTTGTTCATTTGTAAGTCGATTCAATGTTAATTTACCAAACTGAATACAGTAACATGAACAGCTGAGCTGCCAAAAATAGTGTTGCCAGAAAAAAAGTTTCTATAAAATCACCCATTATATGTAAGTAATTCATGCAATAAGCATGCAATGGTAATGTTGAAATTTGTGTTAATGTTTGTGGCACGTAGACAATGCAGTGTTAAAAATCAAAATAGTAAATAGATTTTTTTAAGCTTTTAGGTTATTTTATACTAATAATAATTGTTCGATATTTCGCTAACCATCGGTTAGCTTCTTCAGGAAATTATTTAGTTTTGTCAAAAAAATTTTTCTTTTCAATTAGTATATACAAAAAATTTTTTTTTAACAACATACATCATAAATTTTATATATTAAAAAAATACTAACTCTAAAAATGTATAAATAGTATAAATTAGTAGAATTTTAAATACTAAAACATACTAACTCTGAAATGTATAAATATTTTAAATATTAATTATATATATATATATATATATATATATATATATATATAATACGATATATATATATATATATATATATATATATATATATATATGTTCCGTTTTTAAACCTTTTCGTAAAAACGCTTTTTACTTATCCTTTAAGGATTCGTTTAATTGCATCAAATTAAAAACACAGACAATTAATTTTAGAAATATAATGCGGCAACACTTTCTTTACCACTTTATTAACACGAGTATTTGTACTACTAAACACTTAGCGATGCTAACACGTCTAGATTTAAAATCACACCAATTCCGCTGATCACTGGCAATGACTTTAAATAGCAAAATGACGTCGTCTGGTAACTTCGCGAAGCATCTGGTCATGGTTGTTGTTAGTTGTGCTTTACTTAACATGTAGTTATATACATATGTACGTGTGTTTGTATATATGACAATGCTGTCTTGTGTGTTTTGTTTATGGTAACTATGTGTGGTTGTATGTACGAGTGGTCTGTCAGTTGCGTAGTTTTGTTTCTTCTTGCGCTATATGTGTATGTTGCTGTGTATATATGTGTATATTGCTGTGTTTATTTGTGTACATGTTTAGCTTTTATTAGCAGCGAATACTTGCGTACAAGATCATTAAGAATAGGTCATCATCCCTTAGCATTGATGTTGCTAGGTTTTTTTCGTTGTTATTGTTTACACTTATTATTGCACAGCCTCGAATGATCTTGTATATTCTCGACGATGTATCCGGAATATTCCATTTCCGTTAATTAAAATATTATCTGCATTGTGCTGACCAGGGTTGTTTTGATTTTGACAACTAGAGATGAGTTGGCAGTGCTGCCAAGTACATATAGCCACATTGTCGCTATATTTGAATCTATTTTTAAACGTTGTAACACTGCCGCCCACTTAAGCCTGTTCGACCCGAATAGGCATACAATCACCTCTTCCATAGTGCGCCAATCGTTCGAGATGCACTATCTTCATTTTCGACCTTGGGTTATTATGCTTCTGTATCCGGTACACAACGTCATTCAATCTCTTAATCAATCTTAAACCCAGTGAGTCTCTAATTTTGGGGACAATCTTTTCTTCCGTTGTGGGTTATAAAGTAGAACCAATTGACCTTCCATAAATCCCTCCGAATTTGCTGCGCGGTCATATCTAGCCTTCATCTTGTCACTGACCATCTTGATTTTATTACGTACGAACTCATGCAGCTCGTTTAAGTCCTCCTGCTCTTGGGACGTAGTGGCTCCTTCTTCTACAGCTGGCTTAACACCAAATTCCAAGTCTCAATTCAATTCCAAGTTTCAATTCCTTCCCGAAGATAATTTTGGCTGGCGTTCTCGATGTTGAGTCGTGTACAGCTGACCTATATGCCATCAAAAATTTGGGAATGTGCTCGTCCCAATCCCTCTGATGGTTGCTTACCACTTTTCGCAGGTACTCTTCTAAGGTGCGATTGAACCTCTCTACCATGCCATCAGACTGTGGATGCATTGGCGTCGTTCTGGTTTTCTTTATCCCATATAGTTCGCACATTTCCCTGAATATGGCAGACTCGATATTCCTCCCTTGATCGGAATGTAATTCTATTGGGACACCATAGCGACATACCCAGTTGTTGACGAATGCATTTACAACTGTCTTTGCTTCTTGGTTACGTATAGCATATACCTCTGGCCATTTACTGAAATAGTCCATTACCACAAGAACATAACGATTTCCGGCTTCAGTGACGGGGAAAGGACCTGATACATCCATTGCTATCCGCTCGAATGGTGCTCCTGTGTTGTATTGCTGTAGCTGTCCCCTCCTTCTTACTAGGCCCTTGGATGCTATGCACTGTGGGCAGTTTACTATCCAGTCGGCTACGGCTTGTTGACATCCAACTCAATAAAAGCGCTGCTTCAGTTTCTCAAGTGTTTTTGTTACTCCAAGATGACTGCCACTAGGTGCATTGTGAAATTCTTGCAAAACTATCCTATTTTGGAGCATGGCACAACTATTAAATTTGAAGTTGTTTTGCCATCTACACTTTCCCATACGCGGTATACGCACCCTTTTATTACCTTGAGGCTGTTCCACTGAGCCCAATAAGATTTGGCGAGTGGGCTCTGAGCGGAAATTTCATTCCGGGACGGTTTTTTGTCCTCCTCTTTGGCTGCTATAATTTTCTCCAGTATACTGTCGTCCCTCTGTGCCGCTGACCAGTCTTCATCAGAGTCGATGTGCATTAGCCGAACATTCACAACGCCTTCCTTTTGTTCGGTTCTAACGCAATGTTTAAACTCTAAACAGCAGGGTCTTCTTGAAAGAGCATCCGCATTGTTATGCTTTGTGCCCCTTCTATGCTCAATTCTGAAGTCGTATCTCTGCAGGCGCTCAATCCGCCTTGCCAGTTCCCCTTCAGGATTTTTAAACTGCAATAGTCATCTCAGTGCAGAATGGTCGGTTCTTAATGTAAGGTGTTGACCATACTGGTACTTATGGTAATGTTTAATGCATTCCAATACTGCCAAAAGCTCACGTCGTGTCACACAGTAGTTCCTCTCAGGTTTTGAGAGTACACGGCTATAGTATCCTATGACTTTTTCAGTGCCATTAACTACTTGGGATAGCACGCCCTCTATGCCATAGCCGCTCGCATCAGTATCCAGCACGAATTTTTCTCCAGGTATGGGATACGCTAGTACTGGTGACGTACACAATAATCCTTTAAGTTTCTGGAATGCCTTTTCCTATGGGTCTCCCCAATGGTATCGTCTCGACTTCTTTGTCAGCTCATGCAGGCTTGCAGCTACACTGGCAAAATTTGGCACAAAGCGTCTGTAGTATGTACAAAGGCCCTAAAAGGTGCGCAGTTCATTAAAATTTTTAGGTTGATGCCAGTCCCTTACTGCTTGTATTTTATCTTCATCTGTTGAGATTCCGTCTGCTGTAACACGATGCCCCAAATACTTTACTTCTTTCTGGAACAATGCACATTTCTTTAGGCTGAGTTTCAATCCAGCTGACGATATCCGTTGAAGAACTTCTGTCATGTTTTTGAGGTGTTCATCAAAAGTTATATTATTTAGATATACCAAGCATGTTTTCCAGTGGAGTCCTTTTAGTAACTTCTCCATTAGGCATAACTTTGAACTGCCATAATCCGTTACCGACGCTGAAGGCAGTTTTCTCCTTGTCTTTCTCTGCAATCTCCACTTCCCAATATCCGCTTCGCAAGTCTACCGTAGAGAACCATCTCGTACCAGCTAGCGTGTCCAAAGTCTCATCGATTCTGGGGAGCGGATAGCTGTCCTTCTTGGTTATGTCATTGAGCTTCCTGTAGTCTACGCAGAATCTAGTACTGCCTGCCATCTTCCTTTTTAACTAAGACTACTGGCGAACTCCAGGGACCAGCAGATGGCTCAATTACGCCTTCACGCTCCATTTCTCTTACAAGCTCTTTGACTTCATCTCGCTTGGTAGGGGTACACTTCTGGGTGGCTGTTTAATCGGCCTAGCTTCGCCTGTGTTAATTTCATGTTTTACCAATGCAGTTCTACCCTGGCTTTGGTTTCCCATGGCGAAGATACTGGCATTCCTTTTTAGCAACTGTTTGGCTTTATTTCTATCTGTCGCTGACAGTCCTGCTACCCATTTTCCTACGTATTCCTGAAATTGTTCACGTTCTTTTGCGGACAAATTGGTGGGCTCTATCTTCCTATCGCAGTTTATTATTGACTCTGCTGGAGTACACTGGCCAATATCGCAATTTTCTTTGATGACTTTTTCATGGTCTGCCAAGTTAAGTACTCTTATAGGGACTATTCCTTCTTTACTAGTTTTTACTAGAGCTTTTGCTGTTATAAGCTCTCTCTTTAGATCTGCTGGTTCTACAACCCACAACCGATTGTCCTCAAAATCTCCCTTCATACGCGCCCATAGAACTGTTTCAGACTGCGGCGGTAACGTCTGACTCTCTATAGCAAATACTTTTCTTACTTGCGGCTTGCTGTCATACCCAACATCAAGGGGTATTTCCACATTACGCCAAATCATCAGCTGCTGCCCCATGTGTAGATTAATGCCATAGTTAATCATTAAATCGGCTCCAATAATTACCACATCGACAATATCGGCAACAATAAACACATGCCTCACGTTGATGTTGGCTATAGTCACTTTCACTTCAATCTTACCATAGACAGTGGCAGGCTCTCCAGTAGCTGTACGTAGCCGTATATTGCTTAAAAGATCGCATCCCCTTTACTATATCGGGCCTTATTATCGACTGCGACGCCCCTGTGTCTATGGTAAGTACGTGCTATTCCCCGTTAATGTGTCCCGACGATGTAAGGTTGCTATTTTTCTGCTGCATCACTGATATGGAGATTGTGGGGCCCTCGTTTGTGGGAGCTAGCTCTTGCCCCTTAGTGCTAGCTCGTTTTAGTTTAACGGGGACTCTTGTGCTGTTGTTTGGTTCACCCGTTTGCTGTTTCTTGGTGGCGAAACAGATCTACCTCTTTTTCTTGGTGCTTTGCAGTTGCGCTAAAAATGACCAATTTTTCCGTAATTAAAACGTTTAGGCTTTTCTTTGGTCGCACTTTCCGCCAACAGTTGTCGCATTGCCTCCTTAACTCTAGCGACCAGATTATTATCATTCTCGGACAAAACCTCCACATTCCGCACCTTACATATCTGTGGCTTGAAAACCATCCTAGCAGTCCATGAGCCAGCGCAAATGAAACGGTCTCAGCGAAAGTGGATTTCTGAGTAGCGCACACAGCCGGTTTAACATCAGAGTCGCAAATGCCATTAACGAACGCCTCAGTTTTAAAGTGGTCTAGGAACGGGTGACTCTCGCCTGGATATGTGAGCTGCATTAAACGCTCGATTTCCATTGCGAAATCTTGTAGAGACTCGTTAGGCTTTTGAACTCTACATCGCAATTCCATTCTGTATAGATCGCGCTTGTGCTCACCACCATATTTGCGCTGCAATGCTGTCATTATTTCATTATAGTTGCTTCTCCTGCTTACTGGCACGGTCTCAAGTACCTCTGCAGCTGTACCCTTTAAGGACAAAATCAACTCGATGGCCTTTTCTTCAGCATCCCATCCATTTCTGCTAGCAACCGTCTCGAACTGGAATTTAAAGATGCCCAATGGTACGCTGCCGTCAAAGCACGGCGCTTTTATTCGCGCAAAAACCTCCGCAACTGCTCGTACTGGCCCGCCACTACACTCAAGGTTATCCACTTTGTCCTCTAGAGCATGCAATTTTTCTTCGAACTCTTTTGCATGCTGTTCCAGGCCACCGCTATCTAGATGTTGGACTCTATCTGCCAGCTCTGAGAATTTATTCTCAATAGAATCCACCCTCCTATTAATGGCCTCAGAAACCTCAACCAGAGTCTCGTTCGTGGCTCTATTTGACTCCTGTATTTCTGCTACAAGTTTTTCAGTGCTGATTTCTGGGTTCTTTTTAATTTCAGATATTTCGGCTAAAAGCTTGTCACTGCTGACTTTTGATGCGGTTTGTGCATCATTGATTCCTTTTATCTGAATCATCATAGCAGCGAACATTGAATTTATGTCCATACTGCTGGTCGTAGCAGGAGAACATACCTCTACATCGTCTTTGTCCACAAACTCGTATGTCACGATGTCCATGCCGCGATTCTTAAACTCATCTATCAGCCTCTTCTGCAGTTCAGCTTTGTTACCTGCTGTTGGCAATTCCCGTTTACTGAGCTCCTTTTTTAGTTGTTCAACTTTTAGCTCATCAAATTTCATGATTATTTATTATTATTATTATCGTATATTTTTCATGTCCTTTCTTAAATTGCAATGTGCTTATAATTATTTTTGCAATCCCAGTTCTGACACTAATTGTTACGTTTTTAGACCTTTTCGTAAAAACGGTTTTTACTTATCCTTCAAGGATTCGTTTAATTGCATCAAATTAAAAACACAGGCAATTAATTTTAGAAATATAATGTGGCAACCAGTGATCTGCAAAGGTGGCACTTTTCGGCACCCTATTCACACTCATTGAAATATGAGTGCAGGTGCTGCTCATCACCCAAAAGCAAAGTAAGAGCATGGCAAACACATAAGATCATGTATGTATTGCAAGAGGCCTGAATATCGCGCTCAATTCACAACATTCCGTTTTGTTTGTGTTTGACCAGAAAGCAAATGCAGACAAATCACTCATATAATACCATGGTGTATTAAAGACACTCTGGTGTTTTAAAGAAACCTTAGTGATTACAAGGTTTATGAATAGAAGGTAATAAATATAATTGCAGGGTTTCCAACTCGCAGCAATACACACATCTTTTAACATGAAATCGTATCTATCTTTAACAATAGTGGGACGACATAGATTTGGCAACCTAGTATTTTTTTTGGCGTTTGTCACCTAACGGGAATTTTTTCTGATGGCGTAACGTTGTATACATGAACTTTGAGTAATTATCCATACATTGTATGCTTTGTTTTCGACTTCTTTTCTTGTTAGCGTTGAAGTGATCAAGTGTTTTGTAGTGAAGTAGAAGTGAACGCAATAATGTCGGAAACGTCGGAGGCAATCAAACATGAAATTGATGCTGGAAAATACACATTTTCCCAAAGACAAAAAAGTCTAATTTAGCTAAATTTAGGTCTTTCTTTTTGGTCCGGCTCTTTTCTTTTAGCAACATAGCTAACTTGAAAAACAAAACATATAAACGTTTTTTCTTGTAATCTAAACATTTCAACTATGTGCTCTTTTTTTTCCTATTTAGCTTCTCTTTCTTGTCAGGCGCTGGCAACACAGTATGCAATTTTATTAATTTAAAATTTTGATTTCACGGAATCATTAAAATTTTCAAATTAGATTTTTTTTTTAAATTGCTCCTTTTTTTGGCTAATCTAGATCTTTTTTTTAAATATTATGGCAACACTGCTTGGGTCTCATGTTGTCTCTCAGGGAGTGAGAGTGAAGACATTTTCTTATCTTTGCCACTCTTATAACACTTGAGTGTTTACGTTTGCCCATCTACATGTTCACATGCAAAAAATAAGCCGCAGCAGATGTATGCTTGTGCGTCAAAATTATTGTTGAGTGTTTGGTCGCAGCTTACTTACTGTGCTTTGCAAGCACCAGGGTGTCAAAATCAAATGTTATCTACCCGGTGCACTTGTAGTTGCGGTGGCTTGTTGCTATTCTCTGGTGGCAACACTTTATTTACTACTTTATTAACACGAGTATTTGTACTACTAAACACCTAGCGATGTTCACACGTCTAGATTTAAAATCACACTAATTCCGCTGATCATTGGCAGCGACTTTATATAGCAAAATGACGTCGTCTGGTAACTTTACGAAACATCTGGTCATAGTTGTTGTTGGTTGTACTTTACTTAACACTGCGACCACACGAGCAACATTTCGTGTCTTGATACAAGCAATAACGCCGGCAGAAACGCGACGTAAATTGCCAATGTCCTGGCTTGTATATCTTGGTAGCGAACACGTACAAATCTTAAAACATTATAACCAGTGTTGTTTTCTTATAAGACAAAAATTTCAATCAAATGACAATTCAATTTGACAGCATGTGTTAAAAGATTATTGCTCGGCAATGTATTATAACATTTGTTGCCGAATATGTGTTCTAACATATATTCATGCGGTCCACACGTTAATATCTTGTGTCGGCAATCAAATTTGACGGTTGCCACGGCAATAATTACTAAACTTATTGCTCTTGTGGACGGGTAGTTACATGTAGCTAAATACGTGTGTTTGTATATATGACAATGCTGTCTTGTGTGTTTTGTTAATGGTAACTATGTGTGGTTATATGTATGAGTGGTCTGTGAGTTGCGTAGTTTTGTTTCTTCTTGTGTTATGTGTGTATGTTACTGTGTATATTTGTGTGTATATTGCTGTGTATATTTGTGTACATGTAGCTTTTATTAGCAGCGAATACTTGCGTACAAGATCATTTAGAATAAATCATCATCCCTTAGCATTGATGTTGCTAGGTTTTTTTTCGTTGTTATTATTTACACTTATTATTGCACAGCCTCGAATGATCTTGTATATTCTCGACGATGTATCCAGAATATTCCATTTCCGTTAATTCAAATATTATCTGCATTGTGTTGACCAGGGTTGTTTTGATTTTGACAACTAGAGATGAGTTGGCACCAAGTACATATAACCACATTGTCGTTATATTTGAATCAATTATTAAACTTTGTAACAATATATATATAAATATATATATATATATACATATATATATATATATATATATATATATATATATATATATATAAATATATATATATATATATATATATATATATATATATATATATATATATATATATATGGGCATTTCCAGAAAAAGGTCAACCACGAGAGAAATATTAAAAACCGCGAAAAAAAATTTTCTTTTTCAAATTTAATTAGAGAACTGTCTAAATTTTTATAATTTATTAACTTAAAAATATATTTCCATTTTTATTTTGAGTAAATTTGTTTGCAAGATGTATGTTTTCTTACACTTTGCGTCTCTTTTTGTAATTTTTTCCTTTTGTTATTACTGACTCTAATAGTTTAAAAAAAAGTTGCAGAGATCTAGTAAAGCACGAATAACGGTTAAATTTCTTTAAAAATGAAAATTCCGGAATTATCTTGGTATATTATTATATTTAGTTTCTTTTACTTGAAATATGTATATTTTTTATTTATTTCAAATATGTAATAAAAAGAAAACACTAAAAAATAATTTTTGGAAATTATGTCCCGTTTGCAATGTCCCGTTTGCAATAGTTATAAATTTTTTTTTTTTTAATAATAAAAGCTATTGGAAAGGAATAACTTTATGAAGCAAGCTTTATTATTCTATTATATTTAAAAAAAATTTGCTCCTAAAAAATACGACTAAATTCGCTAATTTTTCAATTATTCCACATGCTGCCAAAAATGACTTCCATTTCTTGTCCCGTTTGCAACGCTATGTTTTTTTAAAGTATTTTGAGAATGTAAGAGTTGTACAATTTGCATTTTGCACTCAAAAATAGTGCTACTGAAATGCAATTAAACCGTTATAAAGAGCTTAAAAAATTTTTATGTTTTCATATTTTTTTTTTAACTTGAATGCGTACGAATGTCCCATTCGCAATCTTGGAAATGCCCATATATATATATATGTATATATATATATATATATATATATATATATATATATATATATATATATATGTATATATATATATATATATATGTATATATATATATTTTTTTTTACATTTTAACATAATACAAGAATAACGTCATAAAGTTTATTATAAATTATCTTAACATATGCATACAGCGCAAATAATTTAACATAATAATTATTATTATCGATTTTAAATCCATACATGAATGCATATGTCAGAATATTTTATATATTGTGTATATAATTTAAGATAAACAAATAATTCTAATAACTTAATTTCTATGAATTAAATATCTATAGTTTTGAGCTAAATTGTCAGTATCAATCTTAAAGTTCATTCCTTCTCTAACAGGTATATTAATCATTTCTAACATAAGTCTGCGTTTATAATTTCTTTCTGTTCTTAAAACTGATGCATTTTCAAAGTCAGGATAGTCTCGGTTCGCACTATGAAATTTTCTTTCATGAAATTTCTGAAATTCTCTTTTAAAATTTCACTCGTGTCTGCACACTGAAAGTTAATTTCATGAAACTTAATATTTTTGTTTGTTTACTTTCACATAAAGAATATAAAAATAAAGTAAAATCAATTACGAATTACAATACAAAAGAGAATTTCAGTGAACATGAAAGTGTGCACCCGACACCATTCTTCTCTCCCCTCTCACCAACAAACTGCCACTTTCATGAAATAAAATTTCATAGTGCGAACCGAGACATAGTGATTAAATTTAAAACAATGAGATGATAATGCTGTTTTTTCTGAATTAATATGTCTATATTTTTGATTACTTTTATGTCCTGCTATTCTGGTTTTTAATTTATTTTTTGTTGTACCTATGTATACCTCGTTACAATTGACAGATCCATTCCCTTTACATGGAATTTTATAAACTATATTTGACCTATCCCATTTGTTTACTCTATCTTTCATATTACTAAATAGTTTGTAGTTGGTGCAATATGTTTTAAAGACCATTTTGTATTTTTGAGTATCAAATATTTTTGATTTCTCTAGTCTTTCTGATATTTCTGGTATGTAAATTAAGGATTTATAAAATGTTGGTTCTGTGTTATTATTTATATTATTTGTAATCCTTTTCTTATATTGATTTATTAAACTATAAACTAATTTTTCTGGAAAGTCATTCTGAATAAGAATTTCTCTAATTTTCATATTATTTTTTATATGAAATACGCTATCACTAATAAAGTTTTTTGCTGTATTAATTTTAATTCTCTTGCTGTGTTTAGAATAATAATTAATTATCCTACCTGAAGCAGTTGGCTTTTGATACCAATCTATTACTATATTGTTATATCTTCTCATAACTAACGTATCTAAGTAAGGCAACTCTAAATTACATTCTTTCTCAATTGTAAATTTAATATTACTATTAAAACTATTTAATGTATCTGGCATATCCTCAATTCCATTCTCAGATATAATACAAAACAAATTATCTACGTATTTTGTAATAAATTTAGGTTTAATGTTAAGATTGTTAATACATGTATTTAACAACTCTTCCATGACAATATCTGCTACAAATGGAGATGCTGGAGAACCCATAGGTAATCCTTTTTGTTGAAAATAATATTTTTCATCATATTTAAAATATCTATTGTCATCTATACAAAATTTTAAAATTCTACAGAACAATTTTTTATCTATCTTAGTAAATGTTTCCAATAAAGTCCACTTTTCTTCTATTGCATATATAGCTAAGTCTATTGGCACGTTTGGAAACAAAGACACTACATCAAATGAAATAAGTCTATCATTTATATCTAACTTAATTTTCTTTAATCTCTCTTTGAAATCTAATGAATTCTTTATATTATATACAGATTTTTCATTATTTGTAATATAGCTACTAAGTCCATAAGATGGTGAATTTATAAATGAACAAATAGGTCTCAATGGAAATCCTTCTTTGTGAATTTTAGGTAACCCATATAATCTAGGAGCTAGGAGCTACAATCTTCTTTTTGAAAAGTTCTTCTACTAATTCATTATTTTCCTTTTGTAGTTTTCCTGTCTGATCCCTATTCAGAGTTTTATAACTAAAGTTATAACTTAAAATATTTTCAATTCTTTGATTATACTCATGTCTATTAATTGCAACCGTTGTATTACCCTTGTCAGATTTAAGAATTAATATATCTCTATTTCTTCTTAAAAAACTTTTAGTTTCATTCACGTTTTTTAATGTGTACTTACGAGTATCTCTATTATTAATCCTCATTTTATTTAAGTGATTATTAATAATTATTGTAGATCTATTTCTTGTTCTTCCCGATTTTTAATAGTTTTAATAAAATCTTCTCCATCAGCAATCATTTTTAATTTTGGAAACTCTTCTTTACTGACTGGTAAGGCGTGTTTTTGGCCTAGAGAAAGAATCCACTGTATATCTTTTGGTATATCTAAGTTTGTTTTGTTCACAAACCATTTTTTGTTAAATTTAATATTTAGTTTCTCTTTCTCTTGTAAATACCTAAGATGTTCAAATTTCTTTTTATGTTTTATATTTACCTTTTTACTAACTGAAAATCCTATTCTTTCTTCAAAGTAAATTTGCAAAATATCAATGCACAGATGCCGGCGCTGTTGTTAACCCGTATTTTATCCGTTACTGTGACTGACTGTCACATAAGAAGAAACAACGTTTTTAAGAACGGAAAACCCCTCAGAACTGTAAACTCTAAATTTTAGTGTTGAAATTAACTAGTACGGAAATTCACCTCTAATCGACCACCCCCTGGGTATAATATCATATATTATTTATCATAATCAAGTACGATATCGTTTTCAAGGTCAAAACTATTAATTAACTATTGTTAAGTTTTGAAATCTAGATATTCCAAATTATATCTACTTGTTTCTATTTGAAAGTGAGCATTTGCCTTTGCTATTTTGCTGCTGACCGCCCACTGGTATGGTAGGGTTGGTGCGTCGATGTGCATCATTACGTCTATTCCTATCGTTTTCCAATTCCATCATGGACAAAGCTATTGCGCGAGCTAAAGCTTCATCCTCTGACTGCAAAATAGAGAACCAAAAACTGAAATTGTGAAACTAAAATTGATGCTATCTGTTCCTTACTATGTTTCCCTGAATATTTTGTGTTTGATTAGAACCTCACGCGAACGGTGGTTTAACAGAGAAGCATTAATTGTTTTGCGATCTAAAGAAAACAAAAATCGTGCACATTTTAATTTTTAATTTCAACTCTTTGTTATTAAACACACAACATCACAAAGGGACCGAATTGACGGACCCAAGTGGATTGTTCCGCCAGGGACAACGGCCCTCTAACCTAACCTATTAAACACACAAACAAAAAACAATAATAATAAAAACAATTTAAATAATTGTCTACCTGAAAGTGATCCAAAAAAGGCATTTTTGTCAAAACAATTTTTTTTTATATTCTTACCGGCATACATACAATAAACATACATAAAAGTAAAAACAACAAAAACAGTAAAGCAAAAATCGAATTAAAAATTAATAAATGAGCTTAACGAACTCTCCGACTAGAGAGAGAAGGCTCAGCCTAAACAATAGAAATGCATACATTGTGTTAAATTCTGATAATAACAATGAACAAAAGAACATTGGTAATCCAATGTTAAATAATAACTATTTAAGTGCAAAAACAACAAACACAAGTTTGATTGCAAGTCGAAGTGCACCACAGTTAAACGAATTTTTGTTTACAGACAAAAGCAAAAAAAATAGCAACACCAACGGTAAGCAAAGAATATATTAACGAAAGGGGAAATACACCTAAAACAACAAGCAAAAGGGTGCTAACAGGAATGGATCGCTACATAACGATCACAAAACGTAAGCTTAGCCCTCGGTCTGAAAAATTTGAACCAAGTTCTAAGCAGCCGAAGAACTCCGCGGCATCCCAAAATCGTTTCGCTCTGCTTGACAATGCTGACGCTACAGAATTGACACCTACATCTGCTAAAAATTTCAAACCGCCTCCATTATATCTTAGAGAGGCTACTACTAATGATTTAGTGATAAAGCTGACGCAGGCAGTTGGTAAGGACAATTTTTACGTTGCGTCACTGAAGAAGGGCAACGTACAGGAAACCAAAATACAAGTGAACAATGAAAAAAATTATAGGAAGCTTGTTAATAGCCTCGATTCTGAGAAGAAGAGCTACTATACATACCAGTTGAAAAGTGCTAAGGGCTTAATAGTGGTTGTAAAGGGTGTTGGTAGTTCGGTACCAGTGGCAGATCTACAAGATGCCCTAGAAAAAGAGGGCTATGAAGTAAAATGTGTTCATAATATTTTGAATAGAAGTAAAATTCCTCAGCCTATGTTTAGAGTTGAGATTACTTTCAACTCTTCACATATGAAAAAAAGGGTGACCCTCACCCAATTTACAACTTAAGGTATATACTTAATCGCAAAGTAGTAGTTGAAGAGCCTATAAAGCGCAAAGGGCCACCACAGTGCCAAAACTGTAAAAAATTTGGGCACACTAAAAGGTTTTGTAAATTGCCATCGGTATGCGTCAGATGTGGAGACATCCACAAAAGCCTCGATTGTCCCCATGCCAAAAATGACTCCAAAGTTCTAAAATGCAGTAATTGCGGCGGCAACCACACAGCAAACTACCGTGGTTGTGAAGTTTATTTGCGCCTCAAGCAAACAGTTTTTAAAAAACCAGTAAACACTCAGTATCGTAACACCGTACTTCAAAACTCAGTACCTATGTTGCAACAACAAAGCCGTGGTGACACAAACGTAAATCACCCGCAATTGTCTTATGCACAAACGTTAAAAAAAGGTACGGCAGCCCCTGCAAATCCTAGCAGCGATAATTGTAATGGAACAAATCCAACCTATTCCGGGAGTTTTAATCCAAGCTCCATAGACAAATTGATACAAACCATGGACCGATTTATGGCAAGCATGGAGAGTATGTTTCAACAAATGCTGCAAAATCAAAGCATGTTAATGCAGATTTTGCTAGACAATAAAAAATGAACCGGTTACAAATATGTTTCTAGAACGCTAACGGCTTAAGCCAGCATAAAAATGAAGTTCAACACTTCCTGCACACACATCAAATAGATGTTTTGCTTGTTTCCGAAACCCATTTTTCGATCAAAAATTGTTTTCGAATAAATGGGTATTACACCTATGATAAAAAGCACCCAAGTGGTAGAGCTTGTGGAGGTTCAGCAATTCTTATTCATAAGGATGTCGTCCATTTCCCAATGCCAGAGTATAAAACACATCATATTCAGGTCACAACTATCAACATACCCGCCACAGGGATTGCAATATCTGCAGTGCATTGCCCTCCAAGGTACAATATTAACAAGGAGCAGTTCACCCATTTTTTTAAAACGTTAGGCTCAAAATTCTTAGCTGCTGGGGATTTTAATGCTAAACATACGTTTTGGGGCTCTCGCCTCGTTACTCAAAGAGGCAGACAACTTCTTGATACTGTTTTGTCCAACAACTTGGATGCAATATCCGCAGGGCACCCTACATATTGGCCCACTGATTTAAACAAAATCCCCGATGTGATAGATTTTGCTGTATTTCGAAGTATACAACGCGAATATATTTCGCTGCTTCCTTCCCTCGATCTGTCGTCGGATCATTCTCCAACCTTTTTAACGCTTTCCAATGCCCAGCAAAATTTAGATCAGAATGCTATCTATTTTCCAAACAGAAAGACCGACTGGCTTAAATATAAAATGTATGTAAGCGCACACCTGCCGCAAAATATTTCACCAAAAACTGATGACGAAATACAGTCGGCTGTGAACCAACTAACTAGTATACTGACTGATGCTGCTAAGGTTTCTACGCCCACTACCTCATCATATACAAAAAGGGGTACCAACGATCCAAGCCACATTCAAACTCTACTAAGAGAAAAAAGACGATTAAGACGCCAATGGCAAGAGTTTCGCTCGCCGATTTTAAAAACACAATTAAATCAATGCCAGAAGATGTTACGTGGGGCCCTTCAGAGGGAAAAAGAGCTAAACCTGAACAGATTTTTGGAGAATTTAGATGTCACCGAGAAGACGGACTACAGTTTGTGGAAGGCAGTCCGCAAAATGAAGTGCCCTACTGCTTATGAAGCTCCAATTCGCTTACATAATGGGAAGTGGGCGAAAAACTCCAGCGAGAAAGTTGAAGAGTTTCCCAATCACCTGGAGGCGGTTTTTGTTCCAAACGAAACGGACTCTTGTTTACCACCAACAGCTGTCCCAGAACGTGTTTTTGACCCATTAAAAATCCGCCTACCTGCTCTGAAGGCAGTTATACGTGGTCTAAACCCAAAAAAATCGCCCGGCAGTGACAAAATCACTAACGCTATGATCATCAACCTGCCAAATTCGGCTTTGAGAGTCGTTATGTTTATTTTTAATTCGATGTTAAGAACTGGATATTTTCCATTATCTTGGAAACAATCGGAAATAGTTATGATCCCCAAACCTGGCAAAGACGTCACGCAGGTGACATCATACCGCCCAATCAGCTTATTGCCGGTTCTCTCAAAAATATTTGAGAGGTTAATATTAAAATCGTTATCGCCGTATACTGACTCGGCCAACTTAATTCCCAACCACCAATTTGGGTTTAGAAAAAAACACGGTACCATCGAACAAGTGCATAGAATTACGAATTTAATTCGTCAAACTTTTGAAAATAAGGAGTACTGCTCTGCACTATTTATTGATATATCACAAGCTTTTGACAGAGTCTGGCACGAAGGCCTTTTATTTAAAATTTCATCACTGCTTCCTGAAAACGTCCACAAACTGCTCAGTAGCTATCTAGCGAATAGGTCTTTTGTAGTACGTTCAAAAAGTACTTATTCGTCTATCAAACGAATATCAGCTGGTGTCCCTCAGGGGGGTATACTCGGCTCATTTCTTAACTTATTATATACCGCCGATTTGCCTACAAATCAACTCACACACACATCCACATTTGCTGATGATACCGCGTTTTTAAGTATACATCAACATCCGGAAGTAGCTTCCCAACAACTTCAAACCCACATTGCTGATTTGGAGAAATGGTTGAATATGTGGAAAATAAAAGTTAATTTTTTTTTTTATTTTTATTTAATTTAATTGAATTCATCCTTAATAATATAAACAACCCGCGAAGCCTTGTGGCTTGTCTGCGGGTAAGTGATTATTTAGGAAATTTTAATATATTACATTTTATTGCGAGGATAATAAATATTTCTTAAATTTTTTTTTTTCATTATTGTATTGTCAGTACTCGTAATATCCATCAAGTACGCTGGCATCTCATGGTATATTTTTGGCAATAGTACTTTTAGGGTTCGATCACCGTAGCTGTTTCTTGTAGTTGGGATTCTAAGGCGTCCTTGAGAACGGAGGCGAGTGTTGTATTGATGATTGATGCGTTGTAGAAGTTGCGAATCGTTCATGTCAGTCAGAACTGTTAAGCGGTATATATTTTTGACGGTTAGTATATTAAGATGACGTGGTAGGTTTTTAGATTGTATGTTGGTGTTGTTTGAAGATGTTTCTGTATTGTTCCGGGGTTGATTATAGTTAATTGAGTTGCTATATTCATTTGGTTGCATGTTCCGGGTGTCTGCGGTGGTATTTACATATATAGTGTTGTTGTTTGTAGCGTTGTTATTACTAGATTGATTTTTATATAATAGCTTAAGAAGGCGATTTTGTGTTTGTTGGAGAGTTTTGCAGTGAGAAGAGTTTCCCCAAGCCGATATGCCATGTCGCAAATAGGATTCGGCCAATGAAAAATATACTTGGCGAAGCACAGTGTTTGTGGCAGCATGGCTGAGGTGGTATAGTGAGTAGCCAGCTTTGCGCAGTTTCTTTTGCAGCTCTTTGATGTGTGTCTTCCATTTTAAGGTGCTATCTATGTGTACTCCAAGATATTTGTAAGTGTCGACTAGTTGAATTTTGGTGTTGCAGCTGTCGTTGATGTTACTTGCCTTGTTACGTATGCAGTTAATGTCGTGGTATTTCAATTTTATACAAATCTGTTTTACGTGTGGCTGTCTGATATGCATCAGTTTGGTTTTGGACGCGTTGATCACCAGTCCGTTGTCGTGACACCATTTAGATAGAGTATCTAGTTGTTTTTGCATAGTTTGTGTGGCTGTCTCGATGTTTTTATGCGTAACAACAATTGCTGTATCATCGGCATATGCATAAGTGTCGCTATCCTTTAAATTATTAAGCATATCGTTTGCGTATATTAGGAAAAGAATTGGGCCCAGTTTCGATCCTTGTGGTACTCCGTAGTGTGATTCAATTTCATTGCTTAATTTATTTTCAATTTTGATGCAATATTTTCGGAAGCTCAGGTAGTCTTCGAACCAAGATAAAACATTCCCTCGTATTCCGTTTCTTTCTAGTGCTGACAGAAGTTTTTTATGAGATAGTGTATCGAATGCCTTACTAAAGTCAATGAATAACACTAAGCACTGTTCTTTCTTGCTTAGAGCGTTATTAATTTTATCAGCGAATTTACCTAATAGTTTATTTATATTTTTTTCTTTCTGAAAACCGAATTGATTTTGGTGTATTGTTTTATATCTGCTTAAGAAATTATTTAGTCTTTTTACAATCACTTCCTCTAACACTTTTTCTATCACCGATAATATAGCTATTGGTCTATAGTTATTAACGTTGTCTTTTTTATCACTTTTGTACACGGGTCTAATTATTGACGTTTTTAACAGTTTTGGGACTGTAGCTTGGTTGATGCTTTGATTAATTAGTGTAGTGATTACTGGTGTAAGATTTAGTGCATTATTTTTAATATCTTTTGGTCTGATTCCATCGATACCAGGACCCTTGTTTTTATTTAATTTTGTTAAAATATTAAGAATTTCATCTTCATTAGTGTGCTCTATATACATCGAGTTTTGTATAGTATTTTCTGTGCGTGTATTTGTTTTTACGTCGCATGAGTGGATAATTTTTTTAACGTTTTCATTAAAATTAGTAGCAAAGTTGTGTAATATATTTTCAATGCTACAGTTTTTGAAGTTTTTTAATATTATGTCATCAATATTGTTGGAAGTTTTGCCGTTGATTTCGTTTATTATTTGCCAAGTTGCTCGCGGATTATTACGATTTTCTAAAAATTTTTGTTTGTAGTATTTATTCTTTTCTTTAAAAATTTTTTTATTTAATTGATTTCTAAATTTTTTATATTCACGTTCATAAACTATATTTTTTTTAATGTTTAACCATTTTTTATAAAGTTTATCCCTATATTCACAACACTACTAATTCATCGGTAATCCATGGATTTACAGATCTTTTTGTTCCTTTTTTTATTATTTTAGATTTTTCGTAAATTTCGCAAAACTTGTCGTAAATTCTATCGTAGGAGTTAGTTACGCTATTTTCGTTTATTAGATTCTGCCAGTTCGTTTCTTTAATTAACTTGCTAACTTTATAGTTACTTATGTATGTATCCTCTCGAAAACATATTGGGAGTCTCTGATCATTATTTGTGTTGTTTATTGAAACCTGCTCGATGCAACAGAAAGTGGTGAAATGATCAGATATTGATGTTTTGATTACAGCCGACTTGATATATGTTTGAGCTCGTACGGTTTTAATCAAGCAATGATCAATACACGTTTGTGTGTTTTTGTTAATGTCTATACGCGTTGGCTCAGTTATTACACTTTGTAACCCGTTTGACATGAGCATGTCCATATATGTTGTTGTTACATTATTGTTCCTTAGCGTATCAATGTTCATATCACCCACTATAGCAATGTTTTGTTTGTTTCGAGTTCGTTTTATAATTTCTTCAAGTTCTTTTATAAATGCGTTCGCGTTGTTTTTTGTTGGACGATAAATTGAGATGAGGGAAAAGGGGTTATTATTTATTTCAAATTCCAATAGTATATGTTCGAAAGACGCTGTATTTATATTAATTTGTATGCAGTTAATACTTTCTTTCGCATATACCGCAATACCACCTCCTTTGTTTGCTTCCCTGTTTAGAAAAAAAGAATTAAAGCCACCTATATTATAGAAGCGATTTTCTTCATTCTTAACGTTTATTTCAACAAGCACTATGAATCTAATTTTTTCTATAACTTTGTTTATCGTTGCTAAGAACGTTTGGAAATGTTTTCTTAAGGAGCGAATATTCATGCAGATTATTGTGAAGGGATAACTTAAGAGTTTGTTTTCAATTTCGTTAAAGGAGTTTACCCATAAGATTTCGGTATTATTCATTTTAAAATTTTGGGATTTTGCTTTATTTTTATTTTTGATTATTACATATATACATATAACTATACTTAGATAGAGTTTATTGATTCAATATCTGAGGTGTTGTTGATGATAATCAAAGGGGAATTTTCATTTTTTCTTGCGCATATGGAGCCACTTCTAACCCATACGAACTTCTAGCCGCATTCCTTGGCTTTAGTTTTCGCTGACCATAGCAGGCGGCGGTTATATGCAGTGAGTTGGTCATTAATATAGATATATCTGTTTACATTATCTTCGTTTATAATTCTTGCATCAATTCTGTGACGTTGAATTTTATTCATAAATTCTCTTTTTTTGTTTTGGGTGGTAAATTCAATTATTGTTTTATTTGTAGCATTTTTTACACGGTATGCATTATTGATGTCGTTATTATTAATTTCAATTTCTAGTGACGCTGCTATTTTAGTTACTATATCATTCGCGCTTATTTGCGGATTAGAAACGTTTTTTATTTCAATATTATTTTTCAACAACGCTTGATCTATTAGGTTCACTTTATTATTTATTTGATCTATTTTTTGTTCTTGTCTACGTTCTCTTTGATATAAATCACTTACATATTTGTGTCGCAAGAGTTGCTACAGAAGAAGTCATAGCTGTTATGGAATTTTTAAGTTCATCTATTATGCTAGAGTTTTTAGTATTATTCGCATTTACTGTATTATTTAAAAGTTGAATAGACGTCTTTATATCTTTTAACTCCGATTGTACCGAAGCTAAGCTTGAGTTTAAAGAACTTAATGTTAGTCCATCTTTAAATATTTTAGTTGAGCCGTTGCTTTCCTCATCGTCTTCTCGCTGTTTTTTATGCTGGGATACGTCTTCAAACACAATGCTTTGGTACGCATTGTTTGATTCAGACCTCGTTTGAACCTTGCACCGATGACATGTCCATTCTGATTTTTTGTAACCACCTACAGTGTTGTATGCCTTCTCTGTTACAGAGCAGCAGGGAGAGAGATGATAATTTGAACTGCATTCAGGTTCGTGTACTAAAAATCTAATATCTTTGGAATAAAATTTTGATTTCCGAAGAACCTTTTTGAGCTCGACTGCGATGTTTAGGTTCTCTTAGATACACACCTTCTACAGTGCACAAACGACTTGAGTCATTCAGATATAATATTACACAGAGCGTAATATATTGAGTGGCTTCCCAGATTCAGACTGGAAAATTATAACACTTTATTTTTTCCAAACATTAATTGGTTTTAATATAAGTACCTTCTTTGGAGAACGCATTTTAATTCGTTTTAACTCGATATATCTTAAACAAGGAAAACACGTATGGCCCAAGGCAGCTTAGACAGCCCAATTTAAAATTATGTGTTTACAACCATTTAATTAAGATTCTCTAATTCTACATTTACATACATATATAGATAAAAAATTTATTTATGCATTATAAAAATTTAATAAAAATAATTCAAAACATGCAAATTTGCTTATATTATTTGTTTTAGTCCCGGTTTACACTATGAAACTTTTGTTGCAGCGATTCTTATTTCGTGTGAGAGTGCGGAAATAGGAATATATACCATTTGTATTCCTTTCTCGCTCTTCCTCACTAAATACTCAAGAGTTGCTGCAACAAAAATTGAAAGTGTAAACGGGGTCTTAGCTGCCTTTTGTTTTTTGCCTTTTTGTTTTGCTTTCAAGGAAATAACATTTCTTTCTAGCAGCAAAATACGTGTGGTTTTTGGTGTTGTTAATTGTAGATTTGAATGTCAAAACATGAGTGAAACACAAATGGAAAACATGCTACAATTGTACTTTTTATCGTACATTTCCGACCTTGGTGGTATCGTGGTACTACCGCGAATTACTTGGTACAATTTATATATCTCAATCAATCTATAATCTAATCCATAAAAATTATTTTACGTTTGTTATATGCTTATTTGAATTTATACAAAATTTATACAAACATTTTTTAAATAATCAGTTAATAAAAGTAAAATATTTTTTATGATTTATAATAATTAATTTACGGTATGGCAATATTCGAGCCAGCATTATATATGAAATTATAGAGTCTTTGTTTTTCTCCTCTACTCGACAAAGTAACTGATAAAGTATAACTAATTTTCGAGACAGTCTTGCTATTGTTATGATGCTTTTCGCAACCAAAACGTTTTTCAATGTCATCACACGTAGATCCAAATAATTTGTAAAGTTTGTTTTTTAGTTACTTTCTTAGCGTGGGGGCTAATTACTTTCGAGTTTTGTGTTAATCTCAGAACTGATCAACCACCGCTTGATCATCTAGACTTGTCTTAGAACATTCATGTCCTTTGAACTAAGTGGGACTATTCTTGTCTATCTATTCTTTAATTCTATGAGTGTGAATTTGCAATGAATATATTTAATTGATTCTATAATAATAAAATTTTTATATTAAAGTATTTTTTTTTAAATAAAATTTATAGATCTAAAATATTTTGTTATAAACTTGTGAATTTCTAAATTTTTTTTTAATGTTATATGAAATTTATTTGTTGGTGGTCAAGCAATGTCTATATGCATTTCATAGGTGCTTTACCAAATCATCAGTAGACTTTAACCACAGTTTTGAAAAGTTAAAAACAATATGTCAAATAAAAATTTCATAACAATTTGTTTTTATGTTATTAATATTTATGTAAAACAAGTAAAAGAGCTATATTCGGCTGTGCCGAATCTTTAACACCCTTCACAGATGTAATTCTTCTTTCTCTCTTGCTAAAACAGGAATTAGGTTTAATTAAAAGATGTAACATAGTTTTACTTGACCAAAGAATTTAAATTTTTAAATTTTTGGTACATGAACCATGAAATATTTTATTTGTTCAACCCTGGAGTCGAAATTTTGATTTTTTAAGATTTTAATACCAATTTTGTTCTTCCTGAATTATAAATTAGTTTTAACTAGCAACAACAGCAACGTCAATTGCCTATTTGGTTACTTATATATATTTCAATATCCCAACACTGGAAACGAAATTTAAATTTTTTTACCAATGCAACTCTTAATGAGGCATGAAATAGTTTTATTTAAAAAAAACTTAATAATGACTTAATAGTGACCAAAATGCACTTTCATGTACTACAAAATATTGCAGTTATCCAACTCTGCAATCAAAATTATGATTTTTTCTTAATTTTTGATACCAATTTAGTTTTTCCTCAACCAAAAAATAGTTTTAATTAGTAAAACACCGACGTTAGTTGCCTTTTTGGGTACTTTTATGTGTAAAAAAAATTTTAATATACCATCCCTGAAAGCGAAATTAAAATTTTGTTTGCTTTATTTTTAAACAATGCAACTCTTCATGAGGTATAAAGTAGTATTATTTAAGAAAAATTTATAATATTCAACCATTTTGGTCACCTTCATAAAACATAAAATATTGCACTTGCACTTTAATTTTTTATACCAATTTTGTTCTTCATCAAATATAAAACAGTTTTAGTGATCAAAAAAAAAAACAACGTCAATTGCCTTTTTGGTTACTTTTATGTATAAAAAATATTTAAATTTCCCAACCCTGGAAGAGAAATTTTAATTTTAAATTTTTTTTATCAATGCAATTCTTCATGAGGTATAAGGTAGTTTTGTTTAAGAAAAATTGGAATTTTGTAACCAGTTTGGTTAGTACATGCAACGCTTCATGGGGTATAAAGTAAATTTTTTTAAGAAAAAGTTCAAATTTTTGACCATTTTGGTTACTTTCATGTACTATTAAATATTGCACTTGTCCATCCCTGGATTCGAAATTTTATTTTATATTTTTGAATTTTTGATACCAATTTTGTTCTTCCTAAATTATAAGACAGATTTAGTTAGCAAAAAAAAACAACATCGGTTGCCTGTTTGATTACTTTCACGTATAAAAAAGAATGCATTTTCCCACCCCTGGAAGCACAATTTGAACTAAAAATTTTTTTTTGGCCAATGCAAATCTTCATGACGTATAAAGAGGTTTTGTTAAAGAAAAACTTAAAATGTTTAACAATTTTAGGTACTACATGTACTACAAAATACGAAATGGGTAAAAAAAAACTTTAATTTGCCATCCCTGGAAAAACTTTTTTATTTTTTTAGTTTTTAATAGATCATTGAGGCTTCCCAAAGCAAGAAATAGGTTTAATTTACAAACATTAAAAAAAATTGATATTTGGTATAAATTTTGCGCCGAGAAATAGGTGTAAGCTTCCCAGCTCTGGAACCATTCTTCGGATCTTTCTTAATTTCAATAGCACTCTATTTAAGTTCATTTCCAATCCAACGGTCCGAGAACGAAGTCTCAAGCTCTTTTGGGGGCTTGGGAAAACCGTACAGACGATATTCATAAGGATCCAGAATATACTTTATGGGGTCTCATATTGATATCGAAGAAATTACACACGGAATGACAAACCTGTATATACCCTTTCACTTTTTTGTGAAGGGTGTAAACATGGTACCGCCATGATGTGAAAAGTACACTTTGCTTATTCGGTTGGTACAAAATCAAAATAGTAATTTTCCATCGCTGTTGTGAAAAGCATAAGAAAAAGAAAACTCTGAACATAAATAGAATTAACCCTTATGTGTGCGGCAAAAAAAAAACATTATTATATTTATCATGTCTTTCTGAGATTTAAAAACAAATTTCGAACAATTATCCTATGAATCTTAATTCAATTTAATATAGCAATATAAATGTTCGTTAAAATTCTTACTACATACAAATTTAAGCTATGGCTTGAGCTACCAATTATAAAAAATATTGGAAAAACGTTCACATGTACTTAAGTCTAAAAATTCAAACCAAATAAGTTTGACTTAGGTATGATGGAACAAAAAATTCAGAAAAATGGGACATGAAGAAAAATAATCAAACGGTAACACGGGTATTATAACAATAACATGTTAACATCAGGTTGATACAGTTCTCGTATTCTTTTTCACAATAAAATTTGTGTAAATAGGAACTGTTATCACATTCAACTAAGCCACCTAATAAGTAGTGACAAACACAATACACATGAGCACTGATGATGAAAGGGTTGCGTCTTTCGAAAACAGCTGTTCTGCTCTGCTGTGTAAGTTGAATAACAAAAACTGATGTTGACTTGCCTTTGTGCCTTGGAATATTTATCATGTCTTTCTGAGATTTAAATTAAAAATTTCGAACAATTAGCCTATAGAATCTTAATTCAATTTAATATAGCAATATAAAATGTTCGTTAAAAATTCTTACTACATACAAATTTAAGCTATGGCTTGAGCTACCAATAATAAATTGGGAAAACGTTCACATGTACTTAAGTATAAAATTCAAACCAAATAAGTTTGACTTAGGTATGATGGAACAAAAAATTCAGAAAAATGGGACATGAAGAAAAATAATCAAACGGTAACACGGGTATTATAACAATAACATGTTAACATCAGGTTGATACAGTTCTCGTATTCTTTTTCACAATAAAATTTGTGTAAATAGGAACTGTTATCAAATTCAACTAAGCCACCTAATAAGTGGTGACAAACACAATACACATGAGCACTGATGATGAAAGGGTTGCGTCTTTCGAAAACAGCTGTTCTGATCTGCTTTGTAAGTTGAATAACAAAAACTGATGTTGACTTGCCTTTGGGCCTTGGAATATTTATCATGTCTTTCTGAGATTTAAATTAAAATTACGAACAATTAGCCTATAAAATCTTAATTCAATTTAATATAGCAATATAAAATGTTCGTTAAAAATTCTTACTACATACAAATTTAAGCTATGGCTTGAGCTACCAATAATAAATTGGGAAAACGTTCACATGTACTTAAGTATAAAATTCAAACCAAAAAAGTTTGACTTAGGTATGATGGAACAAAAAATTCAGAAAAATGGGACATGAACAAAAATAATCAAACGGTAACACGGGTATTATAACAATAACATGTTAACATCAGGTTGATACAGTTCTCGTATTCTTTTTCACAATAAAATTTGTGTAAATAGGAACTGTTATCACATTCAACTAAGCCACCTAATAAGTAGTGACAAACACAATACACATGAGCACTGATGATGAAAGGGTTGCGTCTTTCGAAAACAGCTGTTCTGCTCTGCTGTGTAAGTTGAATAACAAAAACTGATGTTGACTTGCCTTTGTGCCTTGGAATATTTATCATGTCTTTCTGAGATTTAAATTAAAAATTTCGAACAATTAGCCTATAGAATCTTAATTCAATTTAATATAGCAATATAAAAATGTTCGTTAAAATTCGTACTACATACAAATTTAAGCTATGGCTTGAGCTACCAATAATAAATTGGAAAAACGTTCACATTTACTTAAGTATAAAATTCAAACCAAAAAAGTTTGACTTAGGTATGATGGAACAAAAAATTCAGGAAAATGGGACATGAAGAAAAATAATCAAACGGTAACACGGGTATTATAACAATAACATGTTAACATCAGCTTGATACAGTTCTCGTATTCTTTTTCACAATAAAATTTGTGTAAATAGGAACTGTTATCACATTCAACTAAGCCACCTAATAAGTGGTGACAAACACAATACACATGAGCACTGATGATGAAAGGGTTGCGTCTTTCGAAAACAGCTGTTCTGCTCTGCTGTGTAAGTTGAATAACAAAAACTGATGTTGACTTGCCTTTGTGCCTTGGAATATTTATCATGTCTTTCTGAGATTCAAATTAAAAATTTCGAACAATTAGCCTATAGAATCTTAATTCAAGCTAATATAGCAATATAAAAATGTTCGTTAAAATTCTTACTATGTAACATAGTTTTACTTGACAAAAAAATTAAAATTTTTTAACTTTTTGGTCTTTTTCATGTACCATAAAATATTTTAATAATGAGGTTCATGCAACTCTTAATAATGAGGTTTATTTAAGAAAAACTTTGTAACCATTTTGTTCACTTCCATGTACTACAAAATATTGCAGTTATCCAACCCCTGGAATCGAAATCTTGATTTGTTTTAATATTTGATAATAATTTTGTTTTTCGTGAATTAAAAAATAGTTTTTATTAGTAAAAAACCGACGTTAGTTGGCTTTTTGGTTACTTTTATGTATAAAAAAATATTTAAATTTCCCAGCCCAGGAAGCGAAATTTGATTTTTTTTTTATCAACCCTTGTCTTCATTAGGTCTAAAGTCGTTTTATTTAAGAAAAACTTAAAATTTGCAACCATTTTGGTCACTTTCATGTACTACAATATATTGCATGTTGATACCAAAAAAACTTTAAACTTCCCAACCCTGGAAGTGGGACATTAATTTTTGTTTGTTTTTTTTTACCAATGCAGGTCTTCATGAGGTATAAAATAGTATTATTTAAGAAAAATTTAAAATTTTGAACCATTTTTGTCACCCTTATGAACTATAAAATATTGCACTTGTCCATCCCTGGGAGTGAAATTTTAATTTTTGTCTTCTATTTTACTAATGCTAGTTTCCTTTACTTATAAAGTAGTTTTATTTACAAAAATCTTAAAATTAGCAACCATTTTTGTCACTCATGTTCTACAATATATTGCATGTACCAAAAAATTTTTCAATTTCCCAGCCCTGGAAATGTAATTTAATTTTTTTTTGCTTTTTTATAAATGCGACTCTTCATGAGGTGTAAAGTAGTTTTATTGAAGAAACATTTTAAATTTTTAACCATTTTGGTTACTTTTATGTATAAAAAATTTCAATTTCCCACCCCTGGAAGCGAAATTTTAATTTAAAAATTTTTTTTTATCAATACAAATCTTCATGAAGTATAAAGTGATTTGATTTAAGAAAAACTCCAAATTTATAACAATTTTGGTTATTAAATGTACTACAAAATATCTCATGTACCAAAAAAAAAATTTAATTTTCCCAACCCTGGAAGCGAAATTTTATTTTTTTTTATTTTTTATCAGTGCAAGTCTTCTTGAGGTATAAAATAGTTTTATTTAAAAAAATTTTAATATTTTAACCATTTTATGTACTACAAAATATTGCACTTTCCAACCCTGGATTCGAAGCTTTGATTTTTTTTGAATTTTTGATACCAATTTTGTTCTTCCTAAATTATAACACAGTTTCAGGTAGTAAAAAAAAAATATCAGTTGCCTGTTTGATTACTTTCACGTATAAAAAAAAATGCAATTTCCCACCCCTAGAATCAAAATTTGTAAATAAAATATTTTTTTTTTGCCAATGCAAATCTTCACGACGTATAAAGACGTTTTGTTAAAGAAAATCTTAAAATTGTTAACAGTTTTAGTTACTACATGTACTATAATATACGGAATGGGCCGAAAAAAATTTTATTTCCCATCCCTGGGAAAAAAAATTTAATTTTTAGTTTTTAATAGACCATTGAGGCTTCCTAAAGTACGAAATAGGTTTAATTTACAAACATTAAAAAAAAATAATTGGTTTTTGGTATAAATTTTGCGTCGAGAAATAGGTGTAAGCTTCCCATCTCTGGAACCGTACATCGGATCTTTCTGAATTTCAATACCACTCTATTTAAGTTCATTTCTAGTCCAACGGTCTAAGAACGATTTCACGCACAGACAGGCGGACAGACGGACATCTCTCAATCGTCATCGCTATTCATAAGGATCCAAAATAAATATACTCTATGGGGTCCTATATTGATATCAAACGATTACACACGTAATGACAAACCTATGTATATATACCCTTTCACTTTTTTGTGAAGGGTATAAAAATATTGCTTACAAATATGGCGTTTTTAACAAATAAATATGTACGGTGAAATTTAAGTCAAAGAATATTTTTTTATTTACACTTGTTGGAATATTTAATATGAATACACCAGGGCATACTGATACAGGTAGGAGCGGTTTTACAAAAATAAAAACCTACATGTATTTTGTTTTTGTGAATTCTAATTCAAACGTCACAATTAATTGTGTAGAGCAAAGCAAAACGAAAAAGTACAAAAACAAAATATACATGTTTGTTTTTACATTTGCTCTTAAGTTTTGTATGTATGTAAATATGTAAAGAAATTTTGACGTTTGTATTAGAATTTCTCCCAAAAACAAAATAACCGTATGGGCTATCGCTCCTACCTGTATCAGTGTGCCCTGTGAATACACAAATCAAAAGCATAACAAGCCTCAATAAATTGTAAAATTTTTAAACTGCTCTTTATATTCAAATTGCTTTATACATTGAAATTCGTTTTTATATGTTAGTATACATATTTCGGCGTGTGCAAGTTATAAAAATGCCATAATTGCCGCTTTAAGAGTTGTAAAAGTATTGAGTACTTGATACTCAGAAGCAATTATTCAATAACAAACTAGCCAGATTGTGATTATTGAATCGATATGCTTTTATACCACAGAGGTGTTTTCATAAGTCAGTTTATACATATTTTAATTTACATGCAAAGGGAAAATTCGCTACATTTTTACGAAAGTAAAATATCTGCCTTTTTTCCCTACAGTTGAATTTTGGAGAAAAATTCCCTACAAGTCTGACATCACTGCTACAGGCACACAACACAAAACAGATTGAGAAGCAAAAAACAATATAAAAATGTCTTACATTTTCGTGTCGCATTTCATCCGTTAAAATTTTACCCTCATGAGCGCAAAAAAGTTTTACTTCAAAAAAAAAAAAAATAATTCAGTGTTTACTGCTTTTGAGTTGTCACTAAAACTCGACTTTTCAGTTCCTAGGAAGCTTTCCTTAGAGTTCTACCAATTTTTTTTTTCAAATGTGTTCTTTTGGAATAACTTTTAAACGGATTTACCGATCGATTCCAATCAGTTCTTGACAGTGAAAAATCAGTTCGATCGCCACTAACCGGGATAAATCAGTTGATCCATTCGTGAGATATGCTGAGTTCCACAACTTTAATATGCATTGCAGTGACGCCAAGTCATATGTCTTATGTTTTTGTAAACAATGTAACATGGCATCACTGCAAAGTATTTTGATGTTTTGGAATTAACCCATATCGAGAAAAAATTCGAAAAAAATACACCGATTACCGATAATCACATGGGAAAATAATAGTGTTTTTAGCCGTTAAAACGGGAGGAAGTTGCAGGGATAGGCTTTAGGATTACCGTTTCCCACATATTTTTATATAGAATAGTGCTTTTTGTTTGTTATGTGGTCAAGTACGAGTGTGTCTATATGCCTGCATTTCATTGATTCTTACACCAAATCATCAGTATACTTCAACCTAATTCCAAAATAACAAAACCTCTCAGCTTATACATAAACTTCCAAAAATGAATTGAGAATAACACAAGCAAAACCATAGGATTTGAAATTCCAGGAAACAAAACAAACAAATTTCATTCGATATAAATCTCTTTTGTTTTTCCACCGTCATACAAAAAAAGCACTAATTTAATTGAGACAATATGACGAATAAACGATTTTAAATTTTTTTTAATATATTTAATGTTTATGTTGAAATAAGTAAAATATGTGTAGTTTCCGAATTCTTCATTGGCAGCACTACTATATGATTTTTTTAATTTAGGTATTGTAAAGTTTTGTCTCTGATATTAACTATTCTTCATGTTCCTGTATTACGATACTAACGGTCCTTTTCGCAATGTATAATTAAATTAACTTTAACGAAAAATTAGCTAATTGAGGCTTTTCTTAACAGGCACTTTTCAACCGATGAATCGCGATGGTTATCCATTTGCGTTTCACCATCATTTAGTTATTAAACCAGTGTATTCTGTATTTAGTATGGTAACATTTGAATTTTGTGTTTACGAAAAATAGTGTAATGAAAGAGTTAAATTTATGAATTCTAGTTTTGTTATTTGTAACAAAAGGGGGCTGCAGTTTTTTAAGCATAAATATAAAAACACGTTTTTTAAAATTTCGAAATTGAAAATATTTCTCTTTGTAACAGAAAAATTAAAAAAATTCATTCATTTTATTTCGAATTTATACTAATTTTTATTTCAGTATGTGAATCCTTTTCTAAATTCTTCAGATAAAGAGAAATGATTTCGACGTTTAAGTACTATTTTTTATCTTTATTCAACTTTAATCATTAAACAGATTTTAATTTAAACTCTTTTAGTTTTCTTTTTCGTCTGGGAATTTTCGCGAAGATGTGTTGGTAATATTTATATCTAATTAAACAGAATGCAACGGAGTTTTCTGTAAAAATTTTTATACCCTTCACAAAAAAGTGAAAGGGTACATTTGGGTTTGTCATTCCGTGTGTAATTTCTTTGATATCAATATAGGACCCCATAAAGTATATATATTCGGGATTCTTATAAATAGCGATGACGATTGAGGGATGTCCGTCCGTCTGTACTTGGTTTTCCCAAGCCCCCAGAAGAGCTAGAGACATCTTTAATATTTTTGAAAGACGTTTAGAAGTATTAGAAATAAGAAAAGCCAAAACTTTAACTTCCTAGCCGAAAAATTTAAACGTTTTCTTAAATATAAAAGTAACCGATAACATAATTTTGATTTTTTAATTAAACCTACTTGCTGTTTTGGCAAGAAAGAAAGAAGAATTACATCTTAGAAGGGTAATTAAGATTAGGCATAGCCGAATATCACTTTTACTTGTTATACCCTTCACAAAAAAGTGAAAGGGTATATATAGGTTTGTCATTCCGTGTGTAATTTCTTCGATATCAATACAGGATCCCATAAAGTATACATATTCTGGATCCTTAGGAATAGCGATGACGATTGAACGATGTCTGTCTGTCTGTACGTGAAATCGTGTTTGCCAAGCCCCCAGAAGAGCTAGAGACTTCGATTGAAAATGGACTTAAATAGAGTGGTATTGAAATTCAGAAAGATCCGATGTACGGTTCCAGAGTTGGGAAGCTTACACCTAATTCTCGACGCAACAATTATACCAAAAATGCCTCAAAGCCTCAATGGTCTATTAAAAACTAAAATAACTAAAATTTTTTTCCAGGAATGGGAAATAACATTTTTTTTTCGGCCCATTTCGTATTTTGTAGTACATGTAGTAACTAAAATTGTTAAAAATGTCAAGTTTTTCTTTAACAAAACCGCTTTATACGTCATGAAGATTTGCATTGCCAAAAAAAAATTTTTTTAATTCAAATTTTGCTTCCAGGGATGGGAAATTGCATTTTTTTATACGTGAAAGTCATCAAACAGGCAACTGATGTTGTTTCTTTTGCTAACTAAGCCTGTCTTATAATATAGGAAGAACAAAATTGGTATCAAAAATTCAAAAATAAAAATTCTAATCCAGGGATGGACAAGTGCTATATCTAATAGTACATAAAAGTGACCAAAACGGTTTCAAATTTGAAAATTTTCTTAAAAAAAATTACTTTATACCTCATTAAGCGTCGCACTGATAAACAAAAATTTAAATTTCCAGGGTTGGTAAAATGAAAGTTTATTTTGGTACATGCAATATTTTGTAGTATATGTAATAACCAAAATTGTTATAAATTTGGAGTTTTTCTTAAATAAAATCACTTGATACTTCATGAAGATTTGCATTGATAAAAAAAAAATTTAAAAATTAAAATTTCGCTTCCAGGGGTGGGAAATTGAAATTTTTTATACATAACAGTAACCAAAATGGTTAAAAATTTAAAATGTTTCTTCAATAAAACTACTTTACACCTCATGAAGAGTCGCATTTATAAAAACAAAAAAATTAAACTTCAATTCCAGGGCTGGGAAATGGAAAGTTTTTGGTACATGCAATATATTGCAGAAGATGATAGTGACAAAAATGGTTGCTAATTTTAAGATTTTTGTAAATAAAACTACTTTATTAGTAATGGAAACAAGCATTGGTATAAAAAGAAGACAAAAATTAAAATTTCGCTCCCAGGGATGGGAAATAAAAATTTTTTTTATACATAAAAGTAACCAAAAAGCCAACTAACGTCGGTTTTTTACTAATTAAAACTGTCTTTTAATTCAGGAAAAACAAAATTGGTATCAAATATTAAAACAAACCAAAATTTCGATTCCAGGGTTGGATAACTGCAATATTTTTTAGTACATGAAAGTGACCAAAATGGTTAAAAAATTTAAGTTTTTCTTAAATAAACCTCATTATTAAGAGTTGCATGAACCTCATTATTAAAATATTTTATGGTACACGAAAGTGACCAAAAAGTTTAAAAATTCACTAACAATTTCATTGGTAAAATATAAAAATTCGCTTCCAGAGTTGGAAAATCGAAATATTTCTGGTACATAAAAGTACCCACATAAATTCCAAATTTTGTTTTTTAGTGAATTAAACCTATTTTATACTTCAGGAAGAATTAATTTGGTATTAAAAATTCGGTTCCAGGGTTGGAAAATCGAAATTTGTTGGTACATAAATGTAGCCATATAAGTTCCTTATTTTGGTTGTGTGTGAATGAAATCTTTTTTATATTTCGGGAATAGTTAAATTGGTATTAAAAACCAAAATAATTAAAAGTCCAATTTCAGGGTTGGAATATCGACATTTTCTGATTCATAAAAGTAACCATATAATTTGTTATTTTTGATTTTGATGATTAATTATACCTATTTTATATATCAGGAAGAAATAAATTGGTATTAAAAACCAAAAATATCTAAAAGACTATTCTACGGTTGGACAATTAGAACTTTTTGGGGTACATGAAACGGATTTTTTCTTTTTGTTTTTAAGTTAAACATCTTTAATATTTTTGAAAGACGTTCATAAGTATTAGAAATAAGAAAAGCCAAAACTTTAGCTTTCTAGCCGAAAAATTTAAACGTTTTCTTAAATATAAAAGTAACCGATAACATAATTTTGATTTTTTAATTAAACCTACTTGCTGTTTTGGCAAGAAAGAAAGAAAAATTACATCTGAGAAGGGTAATTAAGATTAGGCATAGCCGAATATCACTTTTAGTTGTTATACCCTTCACAAAAAAGTGAAAGGCTATATATAGGTTTGTCATTCCGTGTGTAATTTCTTCGATATCAATATAGGATCCCATAAAGTATGTATATTCTGGATCCTTAGGAATAGCGATGACGATTGAACGATCTCTGTCTGTCTGTACGTGAAATCGTGTTTGCCAAGAACACTATACCAAAGTTGTTTGAGCAACTCTTATGCGATACATTGTCTTATCAAGCAACGTCTATAATTTCTTCTGCGCAGCATGGTTTCTGTAAAGGTCGATCAACTATTACGAATCTCTCAGAATTAACAACCTAAGTTAACGATGGATTTGTCACTGGCAAACAACCAGATGTCATCTATTTTGATTTTAGTAAGGCCTTTGATAAGGTGAATCACAACCCTACAATAATAGTGTCGGTCATTTTACCGGTAATATGTCTGTCACTAGTGAAGACGTTTCTATCAGCACGTAGAACAAAGTTTCTATCACTTTATTAAGGCCAATGTGAGAAAAGTGATAGAAACCTTTGTGTACGTGTGATTTTGCATTCCTCTCTAACTTATGAATTTTATCGCCCATAAAACATATACCCGATGTATGGCACTGGTGATAGGGTATGTTGGCACTGCTGACAGTCACCCATGATAGAATATGGTGGAACTGGTGACAGTCACCCTTGATAGAATATTGTTTCACTGGTGACAGTCACCATTGATAGAATATTGTTTCACTGGTGACAGTCATGCCTAACGTAGAAAGCAGTCACTGCTGACAAGTGCATTACTTTTAATAAAACACGATTTGTTTCAGTTCAAATTATGTATTTAAAAACAAATAATATATATAATACAATAAACAAAACTAAAATTCAGTTCACAGAAACTAAAACAATAAATATAATTAAAACAAAAATACAATTCACACAAACAGAAATATAATAAACAAAACAAAATTTACAAAACAAAATAAAATAGTGTGTTTTGTTTGTAATGTGGTCAAGCATGTCTATATCTGCATTTAATTGGTTGGAACAAATCTAGATCACGTAACATTCGCAGAATTTAATGAAAATTTGGTCACAGGTAGTACTAATTAATCTAAGAATTGTGGTAAGAAAAAACTTGGAGCGGACTCCCTTAGTTTGGGGGTTATAGCCCTCCAAAATTCAAACATAAATATAGCTATAACATCCATCATATTAACACCCTATGATTGATATTATTTATTTCTTATCAGATATTTTTGATATAGGTGTCAAATGAAAGGTGTGAATGTCTTCTATTTATTTTACATTATAATAAAGTGCCGTTATATAGACCCCGTTTCGATTTAACGGTACTTTTGTAAAAAAAAGTCAGTATAAAAAAATAAATATTTAACCCCTAGCGCTTTCAAACCAATATAATCTCAGGTTGTTATATATCGTTTGAAAGGTATTTTCAAGACCTTTCCAACGATGTGTGGAATCATGTGGTGTTAATATGAAGGATGTTATAGCCATATATATGTTTGAACTTTAGAGGGCTATAACTCCCAAACTAAGGGAGTCCGCTCCAATTTTTTTACCATAATTCTTAGATTAATTAGTACTACCTGTGACCAAATTTTCATTAAATTCTGCGAATGTTACGTGATCTAGATTTAAGCCCAAAATTTTAGTATTATAGTAGAAATTTTATATTTTCACACAAAATCGCACACAAATTTTAAATGAAATGCATTTCGGGATTTACATTTATATTTTTAACGTCAAAAGACATCAAAATGAAACTCTGAAACATAAATTTTTCAGCAGTGATATACATAAAATTTTTTTGCAAAAGTGTTAGTAAATAATTGCTTGTGTATTAGTTTCAATTACTCATTTCTTGTAGGGAACTTACTCATTCATAAGCTTGATCGAATTGGATTTGGAACGTCTCTAATAAAATGGATTGAATCTTATTTGAAGAACAGAATGCAGCGTGTCAAGTTCCGCAATATGCTCTCTACTGATATAAATTTTATATCAGGTGTGCCTCAGGGTAGTCATCTCGGCCCATCCGTTGTTGAAAACTCAAATATACTAATGTATGCAGATGATGTAAAGTTATTCTTACCGTTTGATCAATAGAATGATCAACAGTTGCGTCTCGAAGCTGACATTATACACTTAACCGCTTGGTGCGCTAATAATTTAATGGACCTAAATGTGAAAAAGTGCAAATATATGATTTTCTCAAGAACAACTCCAATCAATGGACTCTATAAAATGAATAATGCTGTTCTTGACCTAGTGGATTCATTTAATGACTTGGGAGTTATTTTAGATAAAAAACTGGACTTCAGGTGCCATATAACTTCGACGATTAACAAAGCTACTGGTGTTCTGGGTTTTATTAAACGCTGGGCTAAGGAGTTCTCCGACCCTTACACAACCAAGATGTTATTTACTACTTTAGTTCGCCCAATACTCATCATACATACAATCATTGTCGCGATTAAATGGCTGAAATTTAGGCAATAGACTGTAAATCTATTTATGAGATATATCTCTTTCATCAATTGGCTTTATATTCAATAATTATATTAGACTGCAATTCTAAAGGAGTAATAAAATTTCTAAAGCTTAAAAGATCATTCTTAATACGGATCTGTTGTATGGGACCGACAATATCTTTCACATTCAAATAAAATAGAGTCAGTACAAGTGCAATTCTTATTATTTTGTCTTCCTGGTCTTCCTTGGAACTCTAATATAAGATTACCATCTTACGAGAGACACCTAGGGCTTATTAAGCTCCCAACGTTAAGGAGCCGTCGGCAAATGCTAAATGTTACCTTTCTGCTGAAATTAATAAACGGCTACATCACATCTCAATTTCGCCTGAGCAAAGTAAACTTGAATATACCCAATCGTCCAACAAAATATTATAGCTTCATGAGAATTAAGTTTTACTCTACAAACTATAGTAACTTCGATCCCTTTCGGAGAATTTGCAGTCATTTTAAAGACTTTACCCTTGTATCGATTTCAACAAAAGTATTGATGTCGTAAAAAATGATATAATTTTACATCTTTACTCATTACAAAATTGATTATAAATAAATGTTTAATTTGTTAAATCGACATTTGTTAAAGCCATATTTTTTGTTTTTGCTGTAATTTGTCTTGTTACTATTAAAACAAAGCTTTATAGATTCCATTTATATATGTATGTACTCATCATTTCTGAAACATTGTTATATTTTAATTGTATCAGTCTGTAAGGATTAATCCATAGACTAAATAAATAAATAAATAAAAATAAAATTTATTGCGTTATTTTGAGCAAATGTATTTCAAATCGGAAAATATATATTCGCAAAGGTATGTTGAAGGGAAAAGCGACAAACATTTAAAGGAATTTTTTTTAATACAGGATATAATGCCCCGTCTAAATTTTTCCAGAACTCAATAATATTTTCCCTATCTTTAGGATTAAATTCGATCCTAAGTATGATTAGTTCCGACTGGATGCTGAATTCATAAGTTGCACTAAAAGTATTTTGAAATATGTTAAGTAATGGTTGTATATCCTCAAAATCTTGAAAACGATCTTGAAAGTTGTAAAATAGGGTTTCAAAAATTGCCAAGTGCTCAAATTTTTTCAAATATTTCTCCTTGTCATAAATAAGTAAAGTTCTAGGAAAGTTGGAAAAATCTTCCTTATTTACTTCGCCACTGTTTACATTTGGAAGAAATATGTTTACATCATGTAGAAACATCGCAGTACACACGATTATTAAATAAATTTTACTTAACCGATATTGTCTAAATGATGGGTACATATGATATGATGCAGGTGCTCACAGTTAATTTTATGCATCATAAAAAGATATTTCATTTTAAAATATTTCTCCATTTTTATGCTGAACATTTGATTAGTTTATATATGTACAAGAGAAACAATTTTTACAAAAATCCTTACTTATGAATTCATTTAAAAGCTACTTTAAGAAATTTTCGAAAAGATGTACGTACCTACATACAGTGGTTCCAACTTATTTGAAATAAGTTATTTCAAACCTCTTATATATATTAGGTATATATATTTATATAAATATATTAATTCTGTTTAGAGGCCTCAAAACAGGACATGCGATACTTCCCGCTGAATGAGTGTTTCTCAGTAAACAATTGTATTTTACGTTGTCAAAATAAAAGTGCGTAAGCGTACATGTGAGTTTTGTTTCCACAATTGTGTATGGCGCTGACATCACTGACGGAAATATACACAGTGGCATACACACATAGCACAAGAAGAAACAAAACTACAAAATACACAGAATACTCATGCATGCAACCAAGAATGACAAAATAAAGATTACGCCTTGCGCATGATTTACCGTTTGATGACGTATTTGTTCCTTCGAAGAGATTGCCAAATGTTTATTATATGCAAAACTAATACTTTCTCGTACAAAATTAATATTTTATGCTATATTTGGCAACTCTTCACACAATTTACTGAGAGAGATTTCCAATAAGCATATTAAATCGGGTTTATGAAAGTGCAAGTTTTGTGTTATATTTTATAATAAATTGTGTTATATTTTAAAATAAATATATGTTTTCAAAAAGCTGTGTCATTTTATAGTTTTCCAAGAGATGAAGCTCAAAGGAAGTTATGGCTGATATTTTGCAAACAAAAAATTTGTTTTGAATGGGGAAAAAAGAAAAATAATTAGCACTTGGGTTCAATATTTATATAAAATAACGATAAATTAACAATTTCAAATAAAAAAAGTGGAAAGTAAAATAATTTTTTAAAATTGTTTATTATCAAACAAATTTAATTTGAAAAATCGTAATTTGCCCCACTGTCCTGTTTTTACAATAACATAATAGTTCTCCAGCTGAATTTTATTAGCCAATCAGAACACATGTTGAATGACGTCAGAGTTCCATCATGGCAGAAAAGTATTTTTATTTCAGGTTGTTGGCGTAATCTTTATTTTATCATTCTTGACAACAACCATGACCAACTGCTTCGCGAAGTTACCAGACTACGTCACTTTGCTATAAAAAAATCGCTGCTAGATATCAGCGGGATGAGTGTGATTTTAAATCTAGACGTGTTACCATCGCTAATGTTTAGTAGTACAAATACTCGTGTAAATTAAGTAGTAAATAAAGTGTTGTCGCATTATATTTCTAAAATTAATTGTCTGTGTTTTTAATTTGATGCAGGATTCGTTTATCCTTGAACGATAAGTAAAAAGCGTTTATACGAAAAGGTCTAAAAACGTAACAATATGTTTAATTTAATAGTAAAAATCCGTTTCATGTAACCCAAAAAGTTCTAATTGTCCAACCGTAGAATCGTTTTTTGGATTTTTTTTTTGGTTTTTAATAACAATTTAACTTTTCCCGAAGCATAAAAAAAAGATTTCATCCACAAAAAACCAAAATTAGGAACTTATATGGCTACTTTCATGTACTAAAAATTTCGATTATCCAACCCTGGAACCGAATTTTTAATTTTTAAAAGTTTTAATACCAATTTGGTTCTTAGCGAAGTATAAAATATGTTTAATTCACTGAAAAAAAAACAAAATTGGGAATTTATGTGGGTACTTTCATGTACCAAAAATTTCGATTTTCCAACCCTGGAACCGAATTTTTAATGTTTTAATACTAATTAATATATATGTGTATGTATGGGTGTATGTATGTGTACGTGTGTACGTGTATATTTATATATATGTGTGTGTTCGTATGTATATATGTATGTGTGTACGTATGCATATGAGTATGTACATTTGTATATATACATATTTATGTTCCTTTATGTACGTTTATGTTTTATATATAAAAAAAAAAAAAAAAAAATTATTATATGCGCCTAATTTATACTATGTATAAGTTTTTTCATGTTATACATATATAAAAAATAATTTTCTTATAAGATTTTTATTATAATTTCTTAATGTTGAAAGGCAAAATAATTGTATTTTACTATAAATTGTTAATGTTGAAAAATTGTATTTTGCTATAAATTGTTAATGTTGAAAAAATTATTTATGTTATTGTATTTGAAAAACAAATATTTTGAATAATTTTTCATGTCATGTTTCAAAACCATTTTTCTATGTATAAAATTTTAATAATTTTTATTTCCTGAAGATGTTAACAAGCTGTTAACGAAATATCGAATAAAATAGAAAAATATAACGATTTTAACAAAAACGACCTCGAGCTCAATCATTCTAAAATACATATATATATATATATATATATATATATATATATATATATATATATATATATATATGTATATATATATATATATATATATATATATATATATATGTGTGTATGTGTATGTATGGGTGTATGTAGGTGTACGTGTATATTTATATATATGTGTGTGTTCGTATGTATATATGTATGTGTGTACGTATGCATATGAGTATGTACATTTGTATATATACATATTTATGTTCCTTTATGTACGTTTATGTTTTATATATAAAAAAAAAAAAAAAAAAAAAAATTAATTATATGTATAAGTTTTTTCATGTTATACATATATAAAAAATAATTTTCTTATAAGATTTTTATTATAATTTCTTAATGTTGAAAGGCAAAATAATTGTATTTTACTATAAATTGTTAATGTTGAAAAATTGTATTTTGCTATAAATTGTTAATGTTGAAAAAATTATTTATGTTATTGTATTTGAAAAACAAATATTTTGAATAATTTTTCATGTCATGTTTCAAAACCATTTTTCTATGTATAAAATTTTAATAATTTTTATTTCCTGAAGATGTTAACAAGCTGTTAACGAAATATCGAATAAAATAGAAAAATATAACGATTTTTACAAAAACGACCTTGAGCTCAATCATTCTAAAATACATATATATATATATATATATATATATATATATATATATATATATATATGTGTGTATGTGTATGTATGGGTGTATGTATGTGTACGTGTGTACGTGTATATTTATATATATGTGTGTGTTCGTATGTATATATGTATGTGTGTACGTATGCATATGAGTATGTACATTTGTATATATACATACATATTTATGTTCCTTTATGTACGTTTATGTTTTATATATAAAAAAAAAAAAAAAAAAAAAATTAATTATATGCGCCTAATTTATACTATGTATGTATAAGTTTTTTCATGTTATACATATATAAAAAATAATTTTCTTATAAGATTTTTATTATAATTTCCTAATTAATTTTTTTTCTTATATATGAAATAGGTTTAATTCACTAAATTACAAAATTTGGAATTTATGTGGGTACTTTTATGTACCAAAATATTTCGATTTTCCAACTCTGAAAGCGAATTTTTATTTTTTTACCAATGCAATTCTTAGTGTGGAGCAACATAGTTCTACTTGACAAAAAAATTAAAATTTTTAAACTTTTTGGTCACTTTCATGTAACATAAAATATTTCAATTGCCTCAAAATACAGTCGAAGTTTTGATTTTTTAAGATTTTAATACAAATTTTGTTCTTCCTAAATTATAAAACAGTCAATTGCCTTTGTGGTTACTTTTATGCATAAAAAATTGCAATTTCCCACCCCTGGATGCGAAAGTTTAATATTTAAAACTTCTTTGTCAATGCAAATCATCATAAAGTATTAAGTGATTTTATTTAAGAAAAATTCAAAATTTATAACAATTTTGGTTACTACATGTACTACAAAATATTGCATGTACCAAAAAAAAATCCATTTTCCCAACCCTGGAAGCGAAATTTTATTTTTGTATATTTCACTTTTTATTAGTGCAAGTCTTCTTGAGGTATAAAACAGTTTTATTTAAGAAAAATTTAAATTTTTTAACCATTTGAACCATTTTCATTTACTACAAAATATTGCACTTGTCCAACCCTGGATTCGAAATTTTGTTTTTTTTATACCAATTTTGTTCTTCCTAAATTATAAGACAGTCTTAGGTAGCAAAAAAAACATCAGCTGCCTGTTTGATTACTTTGACGTATAAAATAAATGCAATTTCCCATCCCTGGAAGCAAAATTTGAATTTAAAAATTTTTTTTCGTCAATGCAAATCTTCATGACTTATAAAGAGGTTTTGTTAAAGAAAAATTTGAAATGTTTAACAATTTTAGTTACTACATGTACTACAAAATACGGAATGGGCCGGAAAAAGAATTTTTATTCCCATCCCTGGAAAAAACTTTAATTTTTTTAGTTTTTAATAGAAAATTGGTTTTTGGTATAAATTTTGCGTCGAGAAATAGGTGTAAGCTTCCCAGCTCTGGAACCGTATATCGGATCTTTCTGAATTTCAATACCACTCTGTTTAAGTTCATTTTCAATCCAACGGTCCAAGAACGAAGTCTCCAGCTCTTCTGGGGGCTTGGGAAAGCCGTACAGACGGACATCGCTCAATCGTCATCAATATTCATAAGGATCCAGAATATATATACTTTATGCGGTCCTATATTGATATCGAAGAAATTACACACGGAATGACAAACCTATATATACCCTTTCACTTTTTTGTGAAGGGTATAATAAACAAATCTGGAATGCTGGCATTCAGCACAACGATTTTGAACCATCCATGCCACATGGCTGGAAGGAATAGTTGCAATACCAGTGTTTGGGGACTGGTTTGGCATTGGGAAGACACCTTCCCTCGACATAAAAGCATAAAAATGAATATATAAAAATTTTTTTTTGGATAGGCGTTTTGGAGAGGTTGCTAGAGGCATAAAAGGTGAAAAAATTTAATTTTTATGGTATCTTTCACTAACAAAAGAAAAGCAAATGTCAGTATTTGATAAATGTATAACATAAAAGTAAATTTTTCTGTCGTTTTTACAAGGCAGTTTCAAATGCCTCTGTTAAGGCACATACATCATCGAAATTTTATTCTCGTCTTCAAATAATATTATGTATTCGTCTTATTACTTTTATCAAAATTAAAAGAAAGCGCTATAGCAAATAAACAAAAAATATATGTTTAGAAAGAAGTGAATTTTCATAGTAAAACACATTTTTTCATTTTAAAGTTTTACCTCCACAAACTATTTAAATTACAAGGCAGTTCATATATAAATTAATGGTTTTTGTATTCGGTAAGCGCTGTACAGGAATTTAAATACCTGTGATCCTACATACTTGTGAAAGCTCTAGTTAAAAAGCCCACATTTTTGATAAGCTCGAGAAAAGATAAAACATCGATAAAAAGGGAATTAATGCAATGCAGAAGAGTCTATTAATGACATATTTAGCAAGTGATCCGTAGATAATGTTTACAGAAGTTGCGTGTTAACTGTATTACGTTTGATCTCTCAAAATATTGCACTGTGCTAACTGCGTTGGATTATGATGCGCTCCATCATATAGGAAATGTGGCAACTGGGATATATGTCAAACTAAAAAAAGAACCAATTGTTCGATTTTTAAAGCTGATTACACCATTGGCTCTTTAAAAGACTCCAGCGATGTTAATTATTAAGCGAAATGCTACATCTTGCAGATGAAAATGTTTCGAAAGATAGTTTCTGTCTGCTAATGTCAAAATCTTGCAATGCCAACGTCAACTCCTGGCATTGACATTACATACTGTGACGCTATTGGGTCGTCAAAAACAATATTGATTGCCGTCAATAAATATCATTGGCGGATGCAAAAAAGAGGCTACAGATGCTTGACAAAAATAATTATATAATATTTTGCTCAGACGTGCCTTTTCACTCTATTGACATAATTATCTTCCTGTTTACATATACCAAATTTAGTCAATTCCATAAACGTATGACAAATAATTATAAAACTTGTTTACATTCTCAGTTCAAATCTGAGATCTTTTTATAAAAAGAAAATGATATATAGTTATGAAATTTTTATTTGACATATTCTCACAATTCTATTCTCACAATTCTTTTTAAATTTATTTTTTGATGGTTAAGCAATGTCTATATGCATTTCATTGGTGCTTTACCAAATCATCAGTAGACTTCAACCATAGTTTTGATAAGTTAAAAACCTTTTATCTTAGAAAAATAAAATAGATTCATATTGAAAATAATTTATTTGTTGGGTTACTTTTGTGTGAGTTTCAATGCCTACTCTGCTTATTCTGCTGTGATTTTTGAAAATAATTTGTAATTTACAAATTATGAATTCTCAGATGGTTTTCGAAGTATGTGCATAAGATAAAAGGTTTGTAACTATTCAAAACTATAATTGAAGTCTACTGATGACTTGGTAAAGCACCAATGAAATGCATATAGAGATTGCTTAAGCATCAACAAATAAATTTCATTTGAAAAGGATATAGGCTTGTCATTTCGTGTGTAATTTCCTCAATATTAATATGGTACCCCATAAAGTATATATATTATGGGTCCTTATAAATAGCGATGACGAATGAGTGATGTCCGTCTGTGTGTCTATCCGTACGTGATATGGGTTTTCCGAAGCCCCTGAAAGAACTAGAGACTTCATTCTTGGTTTAATTAATTGGAAATGGTCCGAAATAGATTGCTATTGAAATTTAGAAATAAATCCAAAATATGGTTCCAGAGCTGGAAAGCTTAAACATATTTTGGTACATAAAATGAACTAGCAAAAATTAATTATTTTTAGTTTTTGTTAATGTAACCCATTTTATAATTCAGGAATAACTAAATTTGAATTAAAGATTAATAAATAAAATAGAAAATTAGATTACAGTGTTGGACAATCGAAATTTCTTTTTCATAAAAATTACCAAAAAGGTCATAATCTTTAATTTTTTTGTTAATTAAACCTATTTTATACTTAATTAGATATTGATTTGGAGTGGTGGCCAATTTAAACTTTTCTTGGTACATAAAAGTAACCGAAATGCTACTAATTTTTATTTTTTTTTTGGTAAATAATATAATTGTATGCTTCACGAATAATAAAATTGGTATTAAAGATCCAAATATGATCCTAAGATTGGGCAATTGAAACTTTTTTGGCATATAAATATAACCAAAGAGGATACTGATTTCGGGTTTTTTGTGCATTAAACCTATTTTATATTTCATTAAGAATTGAGTTGTTATTAAAATTTAAAAATGGGATTCCAGGGTTAAGCAGTCGGAACTTAGATTTATAATTTTAGATTTGTTTGTGAATTAATCCTATTTTAAAGTAAAGAAAGATTTAAATTGGTATTAAGGATTAAAAAATCAAAAATACGAACCAAGGTTTGGATAATAGAAACTTATATTGGTATATAAAAGTAACCAAATAGTTTACCTACTATTACTACTAATACTTAAGGAAGAATCAAATTGGTATTAAGAATCAACAAATCGAAAAGACGATTCCACTGTTGGACAGTTTAAACTTTTTTTGGTGCATAAAAGTAAACAAAAATCAAATAATTTTTTGTTAGCTAAAGCTTCGTTATACTTCAAATTATTAAAAACTAAAAAAATATAAAAAGTCATCTGCGATAACGTATTCCGATCGCAGAAGTTAAAGACAAGGTTCTTTCATATGAGTCGTCTACGATGCGTTATATGTAATTAGTCGCCTACTGATCGTTTAATACACCATTATTCCTACTTCAACGAGTCTTTCGCGATGTACCAAAAAGGATCGCAGGCAAGCCTTGAAACGATCGCAAAAATTTTATACTGAAATGCTTACAAATATGCTAAATAATTAAAAGAGTTTTGACGAATTTTTATTAATAAATATTAAAAATGAAATAAATGAAAAAATCATGACAAATTCAATTTATAAAAAAAAAATTGATGGAATTGAAAAACATACATTTATACGTATGTATGTATGTATGTATGTATTATCTATTTAGGAATATAAAATAAGTTAGCATCATTGTTAATGATTTTTTTATTGCACATCCTATAAACGCATTGGAACAATCGCCACCCATTTTGCTAATAATGCATTTTTGTAACAAATAGAAGAGATAGAATTACTTATTATGTACATATGTACTTATGTAGGTATAAATACTTGTATAGAAAGAAAAACATATCAACTGCACAACAGTAGCCCCGTTCTATTTGAGTTTTTTATATAAAGCTGTTAACGGTTCCAAAGTTTTAAGAGGTAAGGATGGCACTAAAGTGATTTTCTCATCCTCACAATACATAGAGTTCATCAACTGGCGCCATTCATTTCTGAGGGTTATCATTTCCTCGATAAGCCTGCCCATTTGTTGCTTTTGCGCACGCATTTCTTTTAATACCTCAGGCAACATTTTGTTTATATTCGTTCTATCTGAAAGATATAATTGAAAAAGTAATTATGTGTTGCTAATATCCTGAATCCTTTGCTTATAACGTATTCGTACCAGTTGCATCTGTAATTTGGGGTTGTGTTTGTTGTGAAGTTGATTGTTAAACATGAGAATCTGAAAAAGACTTGACATCACTTTAAATATCTAAACATGGATATGATGGATCTTAACCATTGACGGTTGTTAATACCATTCTACTTCTTGAGAGACGTTAGGTGAATCTAAAAATTTTGACTAACTGATATTAAATCAAATTAATTTAAATACTTACTTACTTTATTTTGTTGTCCAAGCACACAATTGCCTTTTTTATTTTATTTAAATCAAAGAAAATTATTCTTCCTGCCTTAATTCGATCGGTAGAAAAAATAAATAAAAGTTGGGTTTTCAAAAGGTGGTTTCAAATTAGTTGCAATGCCTTCTTCAAATTGTGGTAAAGTATTTATTAAATTTATTTTCGTTATTTTTATAATTCTATCATTTACTAGGCAAAACTTTTTTGGCTCGAGCAAGGAAAGGAAGAAAGTTTTTGTTTTAATTTAATTTCTACCTTCCTTTTGTATAATTGTGCAGCTACATTATTGAATTTGTAAAAAAATTTCTCAGCTTTTGCAAGCGGTTTCCAAATTTAAATGCACTAATTGATTCTAGGGGACTAGTTGATTCGTCTTCATGTAAAAGTAATAAATTATGGAAATTACACGTCATATTATATGTATAAAACAGGCACATCTTTAACGAAATTTGGTAGAAGAGTTTGCGATATCATCATTTCCTATAAAAAATTCTTTCTTTTTAAGTTTTGTATTTAATTATCCAAACAAACGGGACATGGCATTATCCTACAAAAAGTAGGAGGGCAGGTCCTGGGGGACGGACTGATTATATGACTCCGGTCATGTACTTCGACAAATCCTGCTCAGTCGCATTCCCGGAGACGAAGGACTAAAGAGTACTCCGCGTCTCGTAGTAAGGCAACTTTGGTTTTTACGGACGGCTCGAAGATGGACACTGGCACTGGTTCGGGGGTATTTTCCGAGGGTCTCGGCCTTTCGGTATCGCTCAGGCTACCCGATACCTCGACAGTTTTCCAAGCAGAGATTTATGCCATTACCGAGGCTGCATTAAGGATTGATGGGCTCAATTTGGAGACAAGAACTATTGATATCTGTGTAGATAGTCTGGCAGCAATTAGGGCCCTGGGCTCGGAGATGATAAAGTCGAGAGGTGGGCAAGGAGGGAGGTGACAAGCAGGTGGTCAACTATTACTACCTATAGAGTCTCCAAAACTCTATGGCCCTCGCTTAGCAGAGCTAGGACTAGGCAACTTCTGTTTTTTGGGAAACAGCCGTTGGCACTCCTGGTGGGAGTCTTGACGGGGCACTGTGCAATTGGGCACATGTCGCAGCGTTTGGTCTTTCCCCATGATGGCCGCTGCAAGAGCTGCTTCGATGAAGAGGAGGAGGAGTCAGTATAGTATTTCCTTTGTGACTGTCCGGCCCTGCAGGAGCGTAGGCTTAGACATCTAGGCTCTTGTTTCCTGCGAGATCTTGACTGCCTCAGGGATGCACCGCTGGCTGCCCTGGCGGGCTTTGTAAGAAGTTCTGGGTGGTTCTCAGGAACCACCACTTCGTCTTGAGAGGAGTGTGTAGGGTATAGTCCTCTGGGCATCACAATGGGCCTTTTGATGGCCTCCGAGTGTTTTTCTCGCTTTACTGCGGGCAGCCCTTTTAACCTAACCTATCCCAAACATTTATTTTTATAGTTTTACGGCAAAGGCGAAATGTCTCTCCCACCGAGAGACATTTCACCGAGTTTTAATACCCTCCAAAGAGAATTGGATCCCATAAAGTATATATATTATTGATCAGTGATGAAGTCTAAGAAGATGTTCTCTTCCCGGAATGCCTCTGTCAAAATATAGATTTACAATTGGGTACAGAGATTTCTTAAAGGCACAAGCTGTTAACGAAATATTGAATAAAAATTATAATATTATGAAATTTTCTATTTGACATATTGTCACAATTCTATTATAAAAATGAAATTTATTTGTTGGGTGGTCAAGCAATGTCTATATGCATTTCATTGGTGCTTTACCAAATCATCAGTAGACTTTAACCACAGTTTTGAAAAACCTCTTATCTCATGCACATACATACCTACTTCCGAAAACCATCTGAGAATTCACAATTTTTAAATTACAAATTATTTTCAAAAATAACACAGAATAAGCATAGTAGGCCTTGAAACTCATACATTATAAGAAATAATATTTTATAAAAAACGACCACTAGCTTGATTAATATTGCAATACATTTTATATTTACTTACTAACACCCATTTTCATAAAAAATAAAACGTATTTGAAATCGGTTTTAAGAAAATTTTGTATGAAAAAATTTGATTAAAATACATTTCAAACTAGTTTTAAATTTTATGAATACCGGGGTAAATATTTGGAGGGTATTTAAGATTCGACCCGGTTGAATGTGAGGATTTTACTTGTTCAAATTATCAGAAATCTTATATTCCAGAAAGTAAGGAATAAATTTCACCTTTTACCCTAACTCAAGCTTTTAATAAAGTTTTCATAGCTCATAAGCACACTGCAATCATGCAGTCTATATTTTGATATTTTCCACAGCAAGATTTCATTTGTTCGGGAAGTAGAGTTTATATCAAAGGTGAAAGCTAAGCGATTGTTTAATTTTTGTTCCTTCTGTTCATATCGAGAACAGGAGAAATATTTACTATGCCTTTTGTGCCCAATATATACGCCATGGCTGTTGTATTGCTTACGAAGCACCTAACACAAACTGACCTTGTTTTAAATTTAAACCCATCATTAAGTAGTTTATTTAATTCTGACACAAATTCGTCTCCAAAAATATTAGCACTGTTCGGCTTAGAACGGTCCTCATAAGCTCCATAAACAGGACACCAGAATAGTTTGATAGGCTACACAGAATTGGACACATCTGGATTTGAACTTTTGCATAACGGCAAACCATCAATATTAAAATCAAGCTTTATTATATTTTCCTAATAATTAATTTTAAGCAAACAGCCAGTCAATGCGTCTTCAAGTCCGTAATGAACATACCTCCCGTCTCCCACTGGTTTAGATACTACCTCTTTTGGTGAAGTTCTTACATGTTTCGAAACATTAATATCACTATATCTGGGAACTTCCAATAATTCGTTGACCGCAGTAGTGGTTGAACCATTTTTGGTTGTCCAACGCCTAATATTTTCTTCCACAGTTTCGCAGTTATTTGGCCAATTCATTTCTTCCACGTGTTCCATGGCAATGTTTGCACAATCGAATATTATTGCCGCTTCAACAACAGGACTGTCTTCACCATCAGATAAAGTTTCCTTCACTTTAACTATTTTTGGAAGAGCTGCACTCATTATAGGCATATTCCATGATTTTTTTGCTTCGCGCTTGCTTTTTAATCTAATTGCTTTACTTGATAATATAATAAAAATGCATTTTATTTAAAAAAATAAAATTTTAACCACAACTTTCAATTTATAAACAATAAATGGGTGAATCCATATCAAACCATCATGGCTTTCGGTATCATCACCTCCGATTTCAATGAAATTCAACACAAATGTCATACACTATAAGAGTATAATTAAACATAGAAAATTTGGCCACAGATCCATTCGGGTTCCGAAATATGACGTCATAAAAGTTGTAAAAAATGGTGAAAAATGACAAAACTCTCCTATAAAATGATATGCAACATGCGGTTTTTTAAGAAAAGTTCAAAGGTTATTTTTTGGGGTCTTGAGTTCGAAGGACTACATCTGAAAAAGTATATTTTTTAAAATTCTTAAAAAAATATATGTCAAGTATTAGACCCTTTTCTACATTTCCAGAAAATTTAAAGATGGAGAATCTATTGGTGTCAGAGTTATAGACCAGAACGTCATCCTAACGTGATACTTAATTGATTGTTTGTTTTGTACAAGCTGAAGTATGTACATATATTACGGCGTCTTGAAAAACAAACTTCGCCGTACACCACCGAATATAAGCAAGGTGATTTCGAAAATAAATTATTTTTCTTTTTGCCGAAAGTAGGGTCCCCAAAATACATTTTTCATTATATCTTCTATATTTATAGTCTGATCTCAGAGAGTGATATGTCGATGTTTTTGTCTTGATATTGGCCTCAAATATACCGTTCTTGTATTTACCCAGTAGATCTTACTTCCTACCACCCTAATGTGCAACCCTAATATCAGAATATTACAGCACGGAAAAATCATTAAACTTTTGTTAAGGAAGTTTTTCAATAATTCCAACAGAACTGTTAAAAAAAGATATATATATATATATATATATATATATATATATATATATATATATATATATTTTTTTTTTTAAGCAAATGATATATTTTTATGACAAAAAAGGTCCAACGCCCTAAACTTAGAGCCATAAAATAAAAATAATTTTTTTTGGACCCCGCCCCCTTTTGTGGGCGTTATTATACGCAAAAATAGTTTACAAATTTCACAAATTGTTTTACTTAATCCTACATTCCTTAAAAGTACCATTTTTAAGCAGTAATGACGAAGCTGAGACGTAACCTGGTACTACTCTGCCCTAACCCATCCTACCCCTTTGCCACCTAAATGACCCTATAAAAAATTTTTTTTTATTTTGTATTTAATTATCCCAAACATTTATTTTTATAGTTTTATGACAAAAATGAAATGTCTCTCCCACCGAGAGACATTTCACCGATTTTTAATACCCTCCAAAGAGAATTGGACCCAATAAAGTATATTTATTATTGATAAGTAATATTGAATAAAATATTGAATAAAAATTATAAGAAATAATATTTTATAAAAAACGACCACAAACTTAATTAGTATTACAATACATTTTAAATTTACTTACTATATATTTGGACAGTATTTAAGATTCGACCCGGTCGAATATAACGTTTTTACTTGTTTAATTTAACTCCGAGCATTATTAAATTATCCTTGAATACACCTTTATTTCCGGTAAACATTGTTTTTATGTTGAATATACAATTTCCAACCGTAGCTGCTTTTCATAGCTGTTTTTTGTTGAATTAAACTTGAAATTGTTGATTTTCTGCTGTTTTTTCTATGGGTGTATACATTCATTGAATTGTGTGTGGCAAAGTCCTGGTCGTTGTCCTCTCTTAACTTTGACGACAACATGACTGACTAGCTGCCTGTTTTTCTGGCAATTTTGAAATATTATGATATGTCAAACGAAAATTTTATAACTTTTGAAGTCTCGAAATCGAAATCCAAGCTTATGGCCTGTACTCACAGCACGTGTGAAGTTTCAGACGAGCGATGTACACCCGCCAAATGCGTAAAGAAGTGAGATTTTGTAATGGCCTAGTCTGACTTACGTTGTTAGTTTTCAGTTGCAACTCTAGCTAAAATGTCCATAAAAAGTAACACCAATGAATGAACAAACTCCTTAGTAAGACGGAAACCACATAACCCGAGTCAAAAAGCTTTACTACGCTTTAATTGAATTTTCACAATCTAGTTAACAACATAAAATTTTAATCAAGCAATTGCTCAATTAACACTTAATTATTACGAAATTGAGAACAATTACAGATGTAGTACTGCTAAAAAATGTGTTAATCAAACTTCGCCGAGCTAAAAAAGCATGAACAGAATATGTCATATAAAGTTGAAGATACGTTTACTGATACTAAATTTAATAATTACAAAGTAAACAAAAATGTAAAAGTGCTATATTTTTGATCTTCCTCAAGAAAATATGCATTTTTGATCTTCCTCAAGAAAATATGCTTGATTAAAAAAGAAACAAATTTGGGTTATTAATTTACTTTGAAATTTAAAAAAAAAATTTTAATTTTACAGCTCTCTTTTTGCTTTTCTGCTTTCTAATACCAATGGCCTCCTATCAAATATATCATATATGGTTAATTTATAAACGGAAAGCAAACTGTTTCAGTTGGTCACTTTCATGTACCAAAAAAATTTTAATCGTTCAAACCTAGAATCGCCTCTATATGGTTTTGATTCTTAACACCAATTTAATCCTTCCTGAGGTATGCAACAGTTTTAACAACTAAAAAAACAGCAACAGTTTTTTTTAATCTTGGACCAGCACTCAAGGGATGACCCTTAATTATGCAATGCATTGCGCCGGAACTGAAAACGAGGGGATAGTATTGAGGGGACAGATGAGGAAAGATGAGAAGATAGACAACTTTTTTAGCTATTTCAACCTTTTTACTTCGCCGGCTATTTTTTTGCTACAGGGCCGACGACGGAGGGTGCTGTTACTCTGCTTTTTAGTACATGATTCTGTCAGTCGCTGCCAGTTATGTTCAGTGACCAGTGCTATGCCTTCATCACTGAAACAAGTTGGCAGCAGCTAACACAACCATGCACTAATGCTGATCAGAAAAGTTCAACACAATATTCATGACTCAGCGCGGGGTTGAATTCAGGACCCTTCGCTTCATAGTCTCGTGTTCTACTACTTCAGCCAACAACTGAAGAAAAAGTGCAAATGGTTTTACCCCGTTTTGGAAAAATCGATTTTTCACCAGATGACGACGTTTTGAGTGCCTAGGAAGCTTACCTGAGTACTGCTGAGAATCCTTCAACACCCATCTGCATTTGCATGATTGTTTGACGAGCGCGCTCAATTTGCGGCTCCTTTTATAAACGTCCACACGATTGTTGGAGTGGATTTATACTTTTCTCTTCGCAAAAATTATATTTTGAACCATTTTTACAATTGTTGGATAAGTAAATTGGCGCATTTTGGCGGGCATTTGAAGGTTGTTAGTTTGATACTTGTAAGATATACTCTACCAAGTAATTTAAACGACTGTTAGACGGGGTTTTTCCACAACCGTTGTATACACATTTTGACGTCCACTGAAAGATACGCAATCGTATTTTAATATTGCAAATGCAGGTTTTTTGCAAAATAAACGTTTTCCCCGATACTCAAAATCGCGTTTTACATAATTTGGTGATCGTTAGACGAACTTAGCCGTTATTTTTACAAAAGTTTAGTTTTCTATCAGTGCGAACGGCTTAAGAGCGGTAAGAAGAAGTATTTGAGTTAAAAAACGTCAAACCATCACGAAAAATGGCATTTTCGGCATCATCACCTCCGATTTCAATGAAATTCAACACAAATGTCATACACTATAAGAGTATAATTAAACAAAGAAAATTTGGCCCCAGATCCATTCGGGTTCCGAAATATGACGTCATAAAAGCCGTAAAAATGGTGAAAAATCACAAAACTCTCCTTACAAAAAGCGATAGAACTTTTGAACTATGCAAGATAATTAAGTTTTTTTGGTATGGTTTTAAAGGTGAAAGTGCACCCTATAAAATGATATGCAAATTGTGGTTTTTTAAGAAAAGGTCAAATGTTATTTTTTGGGGTCTTGGGTTCGAAGGTCTACATCTGAAAAAGTATATTTTTTAAAATTCTTAAAAAAATATATGTCAAGTATTAGACCCTCTTCTACATTTTCCGAAAATTTAAAAGTGGAGACTATTGGTGTCAGAGTTATAGACCAGAACGTGATCCTAAGTATGTTTTGTGTTCATACTCAATTGATTGTTTGTTTTGTACAGGCTGAAGTATGTATATTACGGCGTCTCGAAAAACAAACTTCGCCGTACATCACCGAATATAAGAAAGGTGATTTCGAAAATAAATTTTTGTTTCTTTTTGCCGAAAGTAGGGTTCCCCAAAATACATTTTTCATTATATCTCCTACATTTATAGTCGGATCTCAAAGAGTGATATGTCGATGTTTTTGTCTTGAGGAGGCCAATGTTTTGCTTTAATAGTCATTGGCCTCAAATATACCGTTCTTGTATTTAACTACCAGATCTTAGTTCCTTTCACCTTAATGTGCCACCCTAATATCAGACAATTAAAGGTCGCAAAAAATCATTAAACCTTTGCTAAGGAAGTTTTTCAATAATTCCAAAAGAACTATTAAAAATAGATATATAAATAATTTTTTGCCGAACGTAGGGGTAGCCTTTTTAAACTTTTTACATATCGTCGATATTTATAGTCGGATCTTAAAGTGTGCTATATCGATGTTTTTCTCTCGCCTTTTTTTCTTCAATAATCATTGTACTTACCCATCATATCCCAAATAGAACTTACCCATATCATCCTAACTTATGCAAAAAGAATTAAAAAAATTAATGTAAAATCAAAAAATTTTAATCAATCATGTTTTGAAATGATCCAAGTTGGCCATATATTTGACGGCTCTCGAGTTTAGAAAAAATGTGACCAATACGTTGCTCATCGGTGACAGCCATGGCTGATTCATGTGCAATATGAACAAAACGCTCGGTGTTTTGACAATGGCATGGATAAGCTGTGAAAATAATTAAGTTTAGCAAAAACAAAGCAATCAAATGAAGTTATTTTGTTTATGTTAACCTGGTATTTCTACTATTTCATTTGAAAATTGAAATGCTTCCAGGTGGTCTTGCATATAGAACTGCAAACATTGGCGGCTTAGTCAATTCAAATTTGGTCCAATTAATCATATTGAAATATGAGTCACTCTCGAAGTTTATTGGTCTGTTATAATCGATGTTGGTCTGTTATAATCGATAACAAAACATTCTCGGGATGGAAAAAGTACCCGTTATTTTCTACGGACTGACGAAGGATCTGTTGCACATCGTCTAGCATTTGACAAATCAAGAAGCTGTAAATATCGAAGATATGATAAATAGGCTACCCCTACGTTCGAAAAAAAAAAATATATATATATATATATATATATATATATATATATATATATATATAGCAAAACATTGGCCTCCTCAAGACAAAAACATCGACATATCACTCTTTGAGATCCGACTATAAATGTAGGAGATATAATGAAAAATGTATTTTGGGGAACCCTACTTTCGGCAAAAAGAAACAAAAATTTATTTTCGAAATCACCTTTCTTATATTCGGTGATGTACGGCGAAGTTTGTTTTTCGAGACGCCGTAATATACATACTTCAGCCTGTACAAAACAAACAATCAATTGAGTATGAACACAAAACATACTTAGGATCACGTTCTGGTCTATAACTCTGACACCAATAGAGTCTCCACTTTTAAATTTTCGGAAAATGTAGAAGAGGGTCTAATACTTGACATATATTTTTTTAAGAATTTTAAAAAATATACTTTTTCAGATGTAGACCTTCGAACCCAAGACCCCAAAAAATAACATTTGACCTTTTCTTAAAAAACCACAATTTGCATATCATTTTATAGGGTGCACTTTCACCTTTAAAACCATACCAAAAAAACTTAATTATCTTGCATAGTTCAAAAGTTCTATCGCTTTTTGTAAGGAGAGTTTTGTGATTTTTCACCATTTTTACGGCTTTTATGACGTCATATTTCGGAACCCGAATGGATCTGGGGCCAAATTTTCTTTGTTTAATTATACTCTTATAGTGTATGACATTTGTGTTGAATTTCATTGAAATCGGAGGTGATGATGCCGAAAATGCCATTTTTCGTGATGGTTTGACGTTTTTTAACTCAAATACTTCTTCTTACCGCTCTTAAGCCGTTCGCACTGATAGAAAACTAAACTTTTGTAAAAATAACGGCTAAGTTCGTCTAACGATCACCAAATTATGTAAAACGCGATTTTGAGTATCGGGGAAAACGTTTATTTTGCAAAAAACCTGCATTTGCAATATTAAAATACGATTGCGTATCTTTCAGTGGACGTCAAAATGTGTATACAACGGTTGTGGAAAAACCCCGTCTAACAGTCGTTTAAATTACTTGGTAGAGTATATCTTACAAGTATCAAACTAACAACCTTCAAATGCCCGCCAAAATGCGCCAATTTACTTATCCAACAATTGTAAAAATGGTTCAAAATATAATTTTTGCGAAGAGAAAAGTATAAATCCACTCCAACAATCGTGTGGACGTTTATAAAAGGAGCCGCAAATTGAGCGCGCTCGTCAAACAATCATGCAAATGCAGATGGGTGTTGAAGGATTCTCAGCAGTACTCAGGTAAGCTTCCTAGGCACTCAAAACGTCGTCATCTGGTGAAAAATCGATTTTTCCAAAACGGGGTAAAACCATTTGCACTTTTTCTTCAGTTGTTGGCTGAAGTAGTAGAACACGAGACTATGAAGCGAAGGGTCCTGAATTCAACCCCGCGCTGAGTCATGAATATTGTGTTGAACTTTTCTGATCAGCATTAGTGCATGGTTGTGTTAGCTGCTGCCAACTTGTTTCAGTGATGAAGGCATAGCACTGGTCACTGAACATAACTGGCAGCGACTGACAGAATCATGTACTAAAAAGCAGAGTAACAGCACCCTCCGTCGTCGGCCCTGTAGCAAAAAAATAGCCGGCGAAGTAAAAAGGTTGAAATAGCTAAAAAAGTTGTCTATCTTCTCATCTTTCCTCATCTGTCCCCTCAATACTATCCCCTCGTTTTCAGTTCCGGCGCAATGCATTGCATAATTAAGGGTCATCCCTTGAGTGCTGGTCCAAGATTAAAAAAAACTGTTGCTGTTTTTTTAGTTGTTAAAACTGTTGCATACCTCAGGAAGGATTAAATTGGTGTTAAGAATCAAAACCATATAGAGGCGATTCTAGGTTTGAACGATTAAAATTTTTTTGGTACATGAAAGTGACCAACTGAAACAGTTTGCTTTCCGTTTATAAATTAACCATATATGATATATTTGATAGGAGGCCATTGGTATTAGAAACCAGAAAAGCAAAAAGAGAGCTGTAAAATTAAAATTTTTTTTTAAATTTCAAAGTAAATTAATAACCCAAATTTGTTTCTTTTTTAATCAAGCATATTTTCTTGAGGAAGATCAAAAATGCATATTTTCTTGAGGAAGATCAAAAATACAGCACTTTTACATTTTTGTTTACTTTGTAATTATTAAATTTAGTATCAGTAAACGTATCTTCAACTTTATATGACATATTCTGTTCATGCTTTTTTAGCTCGGCGAAGTTTGATTAACACATTTTTTAGCAGTACTACATCTGTAATTGTTCTCAATTTCGTAATAATTAAGTGTTAATTGAGCAATTGCTTGATTAAAATGTTATGTTGTTAACTAGATTGTGAAAATTCAATTAAAGCGTAGTAAAGCTTTTTGACTCGGGTTATGTGGTTTCCGTCTTACTAAGGAGTTTGTTCATTCATTGGTGTTACTTTTTATGGATATTTTAGCTAGAGTTGCAACTGAAAACTAACAACGTAAGTCAGACTAGGCCATTACAAAATCTCACTTCTTTACGCATTTGGCGGGTGTACATCGCACGTCTGAAACTTCACACGTGCTGTGAGTACAGGCCATAAGCTTGGATTTCGATTTCGAGACTTCAAAAGTTATAAAATTTTCGTTTGACATATCATAATATTTCAAAATTGCCAGAAAAACAGGCAGCTAGTCAGTCATGTTGTCGTCAAAGTTAAGAGAGGACAACGACCAGGACTTTGCCACACACAATTCAATGAATGTATACACCCATAGAAAAAACAGCAGAAAATCAACAATTTCAAGTTTAATTCAACAAAAAACAGCTATGAAAAGCAGCTACGGTTGGAAATTGTATATTCAACATAAAAACAATGTTTACCGGAAATAAAGGTGTATTCAAGGATAATTTAATAATGCTCGGAGTTAAATTAAACAAGTAAAAACGTTATATTCGACCGGGTCGAATCTTAAATACTGTCCAAATATATAGTAAGTAAATTTAAAATGTATTGTAATACTAATTAAGTTTGTGGTCGTTTTTTATAAAATATTATTTCTTATAATTTTTATTCAATATTTTATTCAATATTACTTATCAATAATAAATATACTTTATTGGGTCCAATTCTCTTTGGAGGGTATTAAAAATCGGTGAAATGTCTCTCGGTGGGAGAGACATTTCATTTTTGTCATAAAACTATAAAAATAAATGTTTGGGATAATTAAATACAAAATAAAAAAAAATTTTTTATAGGGTCATTTAGGTGGCAAAGGGGTAGGATGGGTTAGGGCAGAGTAGTACCAGGTTACGTCTCAGCTTCGTCATTACTGCTTAAAAATGGTACTTTTAAGGAATGTAGGATTAAGTAAAACAATTTGTGAAATTTGTAAACTATTTTTGCGTATAATAACGCCCACAAAAGGGGGCGGGGTCCAAAAAAAATTATTTTTATTTTATGGCTCTAAGTTTAGGGCGTTGGACCTTTTTTGTCATAAAAATATATCATTTGCTTAACAACATTACAAAAAAAACTTTAAAAATTATGTTTATTAGAGGTTGGTTTAGTTCTTCTTAGGGAAACTTTTTCCCCTCTTGCCCGATTTAGCCTATCTCCGAAGTTAACTTGTGCTATCCTTCAAGAATTATTTATACCAAATTTCAAGAGCATAGCTCTTTTCGTTTGGACTGAATCGAGATTTCCACACACGGACGGACGGACATGCTTAGATCGTCTTAGATTTCATCACTCATCAAGAATATATATACTTTATGGGGTCTCAGATGGATATTTCGCTGCGTTACAAACGGAATGACAAAGTGAGTATACCCTCCATATTCGTTTTTGGAGGGCATAAAAATTGGCATCTTCTACGTTTATTTAAATAAACATTTTCAAATCAAATATAAACATATTTGAATTTTGAGTGCTCTGCTTCGGTTTAATGTGGTAGCGTTTTTGAATTTAAAACATCCACCTTCGATTTAAAGTTTATGCCTTTCCACTACAGTGGTACAGTGGTATCTATTTTATAAAAAACAAGTAAAAACGTTATATTCGACCGGGTCGAATCTTAAATACCCTCCAAATATTTAGTAAGTGAATTTGAAATGTTTAACTTGGTGGGACAGAGTTCCTTTATATAATATCGTACGTCCACGCCCACTAAAGGGGGCGGGGTTCAAAAATATGCAATATCATGTTTTCCACAGACGAACGTATGGGCAATGCTAGACCGTCTTAGACTTCATCACAATTCTCTTTGGAGGGTATAAAAACTGTATTTTGGCGGGGTCGCTCTGGCAAGGGCTGTGGGGGAAACATTTCACCTTTGTCATAAAACTCTAAAAATAAATGCTTGGGATAATTATATACAAAATTAAAATTTCTTTTTTTTGATAGGGTCATTTAGAGGGCAAAGGGGGAGAGGGGGTAGGGCTGAAACAGGTAGACATAAAACTCTAAAAATAAATGCTTGGGATGATTATACACAAAATTAAAAAAAAAATTTTATTTAGTTTTAATAGGGTCATTTCGCGGGCAAAGGGGGAGGAGGGGGTAGGGCAGCAACAGGCAGTCATAAAACTCTAAAGATAAATGCTTGTTATGATTATATACAAAATTTAAAAAAAAAAATTTTTTTTTGGTAGGGTAATTTAGGGGGCAAAGGAAGAGGGGGGGGGGGGGGGGGGTTAGGGCAGAAATCGGCAGTCATAAAACTCTAAAAATAAATGCTTGGGATGATAATATACAAAATTTAAAAAAAAAATTATTTTTTTGGTAGGGTCATTTAGGGGGCGAAGGGGTAGGGCAGAGTAGTACCAGGTTTCGTCTCAGCTTCGTCATTAAAGCTTAAAAGTGTTATTTTTAAGGAATGTAGGCTTAAGTAAAACAATTTGTTAAATTTTTATGCTATTTTTGCCTATAATAACGCCCACTGAAGTGGGCGGGGTCAAAAAATATTTTTCTTTTATTTAATGGCTCCAAGTTTAAGGCGTTGGACCGTATTTGACATAAAAATATATCATTTGCTTAACAAAGTAACCAAAAAACTTTAAAAATTATGTTGTTTTTTCTGGGTTGGTTTAGTTCTTCTTAGGGGAACTTTTTTCCCTCTTGCCCGATTTAGCCCATCTTCGAACTTAACCTGCTCTAAGTTTTAAAATATATTTATGCCAAATTTCAAGAGTCTAGCTCTTTTCGTTTGGACTGAATCGTGATTTCCACAGACGGACGGACGGACATGCTCAGTTCGTCTTAGATTTCATCACTGATCAAGAATATATATACTTTATGGGGTCTGAGATGGATATTTCGATGCGTTACAAACGGAATGACAAAGTGAATATAACCTCCAAATTTTTTTTTGGAGGGTATAAAAATACTCACATAATGTATTCTTTACCATTCATAAATTAAGAGATACATTTTATAATTTTTTTAATATTATTAACAATAATAAAAAACATTATCAACAACAACAGGAAATAATTATAAGTAATAGTAAAGTTACAAAAAGTTTTTTGGTCGTATATAAGTTTTTGCATTGTTTATAAAATATGAATGAATAGGAAAGCTATTAAAATATTTTATATTTAAAACATGAATTTTATCAATTTCTTTAATTAATTCATAAAATGATTAGAAACCTGACTTAACGCAAATGGATAACATAAAACATATATTTCATTATATTGGTAATGGAAAAGACCGGTATCCGGTTTTGTATTGTGTACCTTTGTAGGTCACTTTTTTTGAAGGTGTCGCTTTTGTAAAATCAATATCTCTGTTTTGATACAATTTTTTAAAAATAAGATTCCTTAGTTATATCTGATACTGAGCATTGGTCAAACTCTTCAAACAAATCGTATGAAAATTCATGTTGTAGCAAAAAGTGTGCAAATTTCAAACTTGATTTTACAGCTAAAGATTGTGGTGGGTTTATTCGAGATGTTATATTAGTTAAATAAGTCTTGGCTTCCTTGCGTTTTGCTTCGAATCGTAAAGACCAAAGATACTTTAGTGGACCCCATTTTTTTATAGCCGTAGCGTAATGCACAAGAAAATGGTGCATTTGTTTTAAAGGACCATATAGCTCTATGTAGACTTTATGGTGTTCTTCAATTAAAATTCTGAAATCAGTTAAATCTTGTACAGCTTATTTTGATTTTACAATATCACCTATTATTAATGGCAGAAAATGAATAAAACGTCAAATCTCTACGGCAGTCATATTCAAGTTAAATGACTTTATTCTCGCCATGCTTAAGGGCAACGAATTATTTCCAATTTCTATTTCACCGAATTGGAAAAACTGTTTTCCACTATTCAGGCGTGCTAAAGTTATTACACCTTCAAAATATTGCAGATAGTATCGGCTTGCATGTTTTCTTTTGTTCTAGTGCAAACACGGCAATATCTTTTTGAATTGAAAGATTGAACAAATCCCAATATGGTATTCATTCCTAAATTGTCACCCACTATTGCACCTAAAACTTATAAAACTTTGCGGTGCAATTCTTGAGTAACAATATCAATGCATTCTTCTGCAAGCAGTTTGAGCTCTTCAACTAAATGGTACAAACAGGTTTTCTTTCCATAATCTTTCAAGATTTTGCTGGATATGAAAACTCCATGAAAGATGTACATATTCTAATTTTGATAGTAAATATGAAGGCATAGTAGGAAAGTTAAAGTAACAGCCGCAAATAGAATACATGTGACTACCAATGGCATTATTAATTTCAAAATCATAAAAAAGTGTATATGAAATTACTAAGAAATTTTGAAATAACTGTTTTTGACGTGTTACATCTATACGCGCGCCTCTAGGGCAGTAAACTATCAGTTTCAATACATACGCAAGTGTAAAGGCTCATTTAGCCGAACGTTGGAATCGTAAATGTTAGGTAAATGTGTCAGCTGATCCAAACTGTAATATGACAAGTTGTGAAAACGCTTACTTGACTTTAATAAAATATTGCCGTAACATTGGAACCTGCAGAAAATAGAATTTTATTCTAAGGTTACGTGACAGTTGTAGACAGTGATGGGATGTATGTATAATATATATTGTAATATTCAAAAAAAAAAATGTGCCCATTTTATTAAACTTATGCCAAGGAATGACTTATTATACTATTAGTTATGTAAATTGGTGTTTCTGATACCTCTTTGAACCATTTAATTAATTTGCGTACTTTTTCAACACGAACGCCAATAACATAAACATATTAAAGTGCCATCAATGTTGCCTGTTCGCCGATGTCGAAAGCTATCGTTCGATCGAATAAATAACATTTAAAACAAAAAAAAAGTTTTTAAATGTGTTTTTGTTTTAAATGTTATTTATTCGATCGAACGATAGCTTTCGACATCGCCGAACAGGCAGTTATTTTTGAAAGTGATACGAATCAGATTTTTTGTGATAAACATATCTTCCACATCCATTATACTCGTATTATATTATTTTCTTTATGAAATACACTCAATCGATATAGCTTACAAGAAACACAATATTTTGGGAATTTTTGATGATCTTGTTTTATATAAATAGTTATATGTTGTTTGTTATTGTCAAAAACATATGACACGATTTTAAGCATTCTGTAAGTGTAGCAACATTTACATTTAGCTCACATTTACGATTCAACGTTCGGCTAAATGAGCCTTAAAGCGGCATGGCCACACATCAAACTGACGCTTCAAACTCTGCTTTTCTTTGATAGTGTTAGTGAAAAAAACTCACACGTATGGTTTGATGTGAGTTTGAAGAATATCAAAACAATTTAGATTTTCACTCTCAAACTGAATTTTACCAACACATACTCAAGTTTGAAGCACCAGTTTGATGTGTGGCCATGTCGCTTAAGGTGTAAGATGCAAGAGTATGTGTTTGTTCGTTGCTTGTCAGTCGGTATTGAAAGTGATTATGCATAGCAAAGAGAATAGTGACGTGGTTATACGTACATATACATATAAAAATGAGATAGCAAGACAGCAACGCAGTGATGTTAACTTTTTTTTAAAAATTTCTGTATAAGCCTAAAAAAATTACCGTTTTTATGTAAAATTACCGTACTCACAATCTTGTAAAAAAATAATACTAATAATAATAATACTTTGTTATCAAAACATGTCTTTATTTGTAATTCAATGTATTTATTTAAAAAACAACAACAAAAACTTAGAGAAACGAGTAATAATAAAATAAATATAAAATAAATAAAAAAAAGTTTGTACTTCCAATAAATTAAATCAATATATCATTTTTTTAATATTTAAAGCTTAGCTGAAAAGCGTGTTTCATACATTTGGATTCATTTTGATTGCTTTTATTTTGATTATAACAGTTAACATATAATAAGCTTTAACATTTAATTTAAATCCATTAATTTTTATGATCATATGAATTTTGATTAAAATATAGAAAATGTTTGTTATTAAATTTAATATTCATACCTTCTTTAGAATTTACAAACATTTTTGCATGTAGAATTCCTTCAAGTGTATCTGTATTTAACCTGTTTCTTATTTTTGTTTTATTTAAATTTATTACTGAAAAAATTCTTTCCACGGTAGCCGAACTATGTGGCAAACAAAATATATAAACCAAAAATTTTTTTAGAACTGGGAACATTATGGAGTCATCACCTTCCTTTATATTACATACGTTTTTGTACAACTGCAGAATGTCACCTTTATCAATATCCTTAATTTGCCTTACAAGCCTAAACTCTTTATCTATCTCGTTAAATTCCTCAGTTTCGACAGCTTCTGGAAAATGCATTACTAAAGGAATTATGGAGTTATTGATCTCGAAATTTGTCTATAGAAATATCCATACTTAACAGACTTGCAATTACTTTACCTCCCAGATATATTTTGTCTAGTGGTAGGTGATTATCTTCATCCTCAAAATTTAAATTTTGCCACAATGTGCCTTCTAAATTCTTAGAGTCAATAAAATTACTTAAGATGGTTTTAAATGTCAAAGATATTCGATTATATAAAACATGGATTTTAATCTTTTCACTTTGCATTTCTAAATTTAAACTTGTAAATAATGGCAAAACAAATTCCAAAAATTCCAAATATAATTTGTTTAGTGGATCATCAAACCATTCAACTAACTTCACAGCAGAACTTACTTTGTTAAAAGTTTCTTCAACCTTAAAAAACATCTTTAAAGCTTGAAAGTTTTTTAAAACATGCCGGACACATTCTATTATTGAAAGCCATCGGGTGGTACTGGGATGTGTAAGCTTTTGTGGTTTAATATTCCATAATTCCTGAAAGGCTGTTAACTCAAATGTTCGCTTTGGACTATCATGAATGTTATTATATATATTTCTTAGGCCTTTTTCAACACTGTTTGGTAAAACTTCACACGCATGGGAAGCAACCAAATTGAAAGAGTGGCATATACATTTTAGACTAAAAAGCCTTGGTATTTCTTGATGAAATCTAGACATAACAGAATTATATTTTCCGGACATATTGTTAGCTCCGTCTGCCGCAAAGCCAACCATATTTGTTTTGTAGTCTATCGAATGTTTTTCGAATAATTGTACAATTACTTTAAAAAGATTTTCAGCAGTTGCATCCGTAACTTCAATTAAAGCTATAAATAAATCTATTGGCTTAAACTCTTCCTTATCAAAAATTCGAACCACAAGCGCCAATTGTTTTAAATTACCAACATCAGTAGATACATATACAATTAATGAAAAAACGTTCTCCTGCAAGCGCTTGACTGTATATTCCATTTGTTCTCTTCCAATCACATTTTTTATAATCATTGTCGTTTTGTACCTTCCGCATGCCATCTTTTGAACTTCTGTGTCTTTTATTGCCACACGCTTCAGTAAGGTACATAGATCCGGTGCTATGTTAAAAGCTAAATTATGTTTTGCAATAAAACAGGCAACTAACAACTCCAGCTCATTCGTACGCGAATTTTGTTGAACTACATTAAATTGAATTAAGATTCTATAGGCTAATTGTTCGAAATTTTTAATTTAAATCTCAGAAAGACATGATAAATATTCCAAGGCACAAAGGCAAGTCAACATCAGTTTTTGTTATTCAACTTACACAGCAGAGCAGAACAGCTGTTTTCGAAAGACGCAACCCTTTCATCATCAGTGCTCATGTGTATTGTGTTTGTCACCACTTATTAGGTGGCTTAGTTGAATGTGCTAACAGTTCCTATTTACACAAATTTTATTGTGAAAAAGAATACGAGAACTGTATCAACCTGATGTTAACATGTTATTGTTATAATACCCGTGTTACCGTTTGATTATTTTTCTTCATGTCCCATTTTTCTGAATTTTTTGTTCCATCATACCTAAGTCAAACTTTTTTGGTTTGAATTTTATACTTAAGTACATGTGAACATTTTTCCAATTTATTATTGGTAGCTCAAGCCATAGCTTAAATTTGTATGTAGTAAGAATTTTAACGAACATTTTTATATTGCTATATTAAATTGAATTAAGATTCTATAGGCTAATTGTTCGAAATTTTTAATTTAAATCTCAGAAAGACATGATAAATATTCCAAGGCACAAAGGCAAGTCAACATCAGTTTTTGTTATTCAACTATTCAACTTTAACTAAGGAGCTCTGATTCTTCATCGATACAGAAACTTTGAGATGCAGCATACTTACAGCGTGCCTTTTTATTTCGGAAATACCCGCACTGCCGTCAAAATTACAAATTTTACAATGGTAGAAAAATTTACCCTTGTTACTTTTTGTAATAAAATGAAAAGCTTTTTCCCATGAAGAACAATAAGTTTGTCTCTTATGTCCAGCTAGTTTCTTTCATTTCTTTTCACTAGAGGAATCGGAGCTATCAGAATCCTATAAAAAGCAATCACAGAATTATTGTGTATCTACATATATAACTTGTGTAAAACTTATTCTTACCATCTTTCAGAAATAAATAATTATTTTACAAAATACAAGCAATTGGCAGAACTGTTGACTTTAATTTTAATTTTTTCAATCAATGTGAGCAAAAATAAGTGATGCCAATATGTTTGCATATATTTTTAGCATAACATAAAGAATATAACTACAATTGGCGTTATTTTACATAGTTGCAATAAACCGTAGTTTTACTGGTTTGTTTTTATAACAAACATGTGTAGACATAATTTAGAAAAAAAAGCGACGAGGTCTCACGCTTAAAAGGAAAACTTTTAAGAATTACTGTACAAATAATTAAATTACCTGCCTACCGTTTGGAGGTTTAAATTACTGTAAACTACGGTAATTACCGTACGGTTAACATCACTGCAGCAACGTATGTAGCTTATGTACAAACATAACAATGTATGTATGTACATTTGTCTGTTGCTATGCATTCTCTTTGTTATACCCTTCACAAAAAAGTGAAAGGGTATATATAGGCTTGTCATTCCGTGTGTAATTTCTTCGATATGCACATGGGACCCCATAAAGTATATATATTCTGGATCCTTATGAATAGCGATGACGATTGAGCGATGTCCGTCTGTCCGTCCGTCTGTACGTGAAATCGGTTTTCCCAAGCCCCCAGAAGAGCTAGAGACTTCGTTCATGGACCGTTGGATTGGAAATGAACTTAAACAGGCTGCTATTGAAATTCAGAAAGATCCGAAGTATGGTTCCAGAGCTGGGAAGCTTACACCTATTTCTCGACGCAAATTTTTTACCAAAAATCAATTATTTTTTTTAATGTTTGTAAAATAAAACTTTTTCGTGCTTTAGGGAGCCTCAATGGTCTATTAAAAACTAAAAAAATAAAAAAAAATTTCCAGGGATGGGAAATTAAAAAAAAAATTTCGGCCTATTCCGTATTTTGTAGTACATGTAGTAACTAAAAATGTTAAAAATTTTAAGTTTTTCTTTAACAAAACCACTTTATACGTCATAGAGATTTGCATTGGCAAAAAAAAATTTTATTTTTTAAATTCAAATTTTGCTTCCAGGGTTGGGAAATTGCATTGTTTTTATAAGTAAAAGTAATCAAACAGGTCTTGTCAAGCCCCCAGAAGAGATAGAGACTTCATTCTTGGACCGTTGGATTGGAAATGAACTTAAATAGAGTGGTATTAAAAAGATAGATCCGAAGTATGGTTCCAGAGCTGGGAAGCTTACACCTATTTCTCGACGCAAAATTTATACCAAAAATCAATTATTTTTTTTAATGTTTGTAAATTAAACCTATTTCGTGCTTTGGGAAGTCTCAATGGTGTATTAAAAACTAAAAAAATAAAAAAAAAATTTTCAGGGATGGGAAATTAAAAATTTTTTTTTCGGCCAATTCCGTATTTTGTAGTACATGTAGTAACTAAATATGTTAAAAATGTAAGTTTTTCTTTAACAAAACCTCTTTATACGTCATGAAGATTTGCATTGGCAAAAAGAAAAGAAAATTCTAAATTCAAATTTTGCTTCCTGGGATGAGAAATTAAATTTTTTTATACATGAAAGTAATCAAACAGGCAACTGATGTTGTTATATTTTTTTGTTTTTGATAACTAAAACTGTCTTATAATTTAAGAAGAACAAAATTGGTATCAAAAATTTAAAAAAAAATAAAGGTTCGAATCCAGGGATGGACAAGTGCAATATTTTATGGTACATGAAAGTTACCAAAATGGTAAAAAATCTGCAATTTTTCTTTAATAAAACTACTTTAAACCTCAAGAAGCGTTGCTCTGATAAAAAAAATAAATTAAAATTTCGTTTCCAGGGTTGGAAAAATTAAGTTTCTTTTGGTACATGCAATATTTTGTAGTACATGTAATAACCAAAATGGTTGCAAAATTCGAGTTTTTCTTAAACAAAACTAATTTATACCTCATGAAGATTTGCATTGATAAAGAAAATTTTAAAAAATTTAAATTTCGCTTCCAGGGCTGGGAAATTGAAATTTTTCTTATACATAAAATTAACCAAAGAGGCAATTGACGTTGTTTTTTACTAATTAAAACTATTTTTTAGTTCAGCAAAAACAAAATTTGTACCACAATTTAAAAAAAATCAAAATTGATATTCCAGAGTGGGATAACTGCAACATTTTGTGGTACATAAAAATGACCTAAATGGTTACAAATATTAAGTTTTTCTTATATAAAACTATTTCATGCATCATTAAGAGTTGCATTGTTAAAAAAATTAAATTTCGTTTCCAGGGTTGGGAAATTGAAATATTTATTCTGCATAAAAGTAACGAAAGAGGCAATTGACGTTGTTGTTTTTGCTAATTAAAACTACTTTATAATTCAGGAAGAACAAAATTGGTATTAAAATCTTAAAAAATCAAAATTTCGACTCCAGGGTTGGTACATGAAAGTGACCAAAAAGTTTAAAAATTTAAATTTTTTTGTCAAGTAAAACTGTGAAGGGTATTTAAGATTCTGCACAACCGAATATAGCACTTTTACTTGTTTTTTGTTGTTGTTGCTTGGTTCGGTTTTGTCTTATGCATAGCAAAGAGAATAGTGACGTGGTTATACGTATACATATATATAAAAATGAGATAGCAAGACAGCAACGTATGTAGCTTATGTACAAACATAACAATGTATGTATGTACATTTGTTTGTTGCTTTGCATTCTCTTTGTTTTTGTGGGTTTAATATAAAATAAATAAACACAGAGGTGTTAACACATCGCCCGTGAGTTCGAACACTCATTGATTTTTTTTTCTTCTAAAAATATCTCTATTTGCAAAATTTGTCAAAATTGGACTCTGAAAAGCATTTAGTGTGGCATTAATAGTTATGTCTACAAGCCCTGGAATTTCAAAAAAAATTTTAAACTTGAATTTTAATGGTAAAATGAAACATTTAAAAGTGCTATATTCGGCTGTGCCGAATCTTAAATACCCTTCACAGATGTAATTCTTTTAATACCATTATTGTTCTTCCTGAATTATAAAATAGTTTGAATTAGCAAAAACAACAACGTCAATTGCCTATTTGGTTAGTTTTATATATTTCTATTTCCCAACCCTGGAAACGAAATTTAAATTTTTTTACCAATGCAACTCTTAATGAGGCAGGAAATAGTTTTATTTAAGAAAATATTTAATATTTGTAACCGTTTTGGTCACTTTCATGTACTACAAAATATTGCAGTTATCAAACTCTGGAATCTAAATTTTGATTTTTTTTTAATTTTTAATACCAATTTTGTTTTTTCTGAACTAAAAAATAGTTTTAATTAGTAAAAAACCGACGTTAGTTGCCTTTTTGGTTACTTTTATGTATAAACAAAATTTCAATTTCCCATCCCTGGAAGCGAAATTTGATTTTTTTACCAATCCTAGTCTTCATTAGGTATAAAGTCGTTTTATTTAAGAAAAACTTAAAATTTGTAACCATTTTGGTCACTTTTAGGTACTACAATAGTCATTAAACCAACAGAACGGATCAGTACTGATTTCGAGGTCGCTACGCCATCTCATCCGCGTTCTTTGTTAAATTTTTCCACTGTTTCAAGTGGTGCCAGTTAGTAGGAATATCAACTATTTAACCAATCTTTTTAACGAAAATTTAATATGAGAAGTTCTCAATCCATTTTTACAAGTTATTACTTTTTGTTTAGTACGAAATTCCCCAACCCTGACGATTAATATTCCCAATATTCCATATATCTCTTTCGCTTTTTCCAGAGCCATCGGCTGCTGATATCTAAAGCTTTTTGTTATTTATGTTCAAGAAATTGCATTTTAGTTAACAATTTACAATAAACATGTAAACAAGTGGCGTAGCAGCCTCGAAATCAGTACTGAAGAAATAAATAGGATTATTAAATAAAATTAAAAATAAAATATAATCTCGCAGCTTTGAACTTATACCCTGTTGAGAAAATTAATATCCTGTAATAAAATTTAACTTATATTTTAGACTCAGCGACACGTGGAATTGTAGCTTATTAATTAAAGCGTTTGTACTTTTAACTTAGCGCCATCTATTGGATACTTACTCAATCCAGGCAACTGACTACCTTATACCGCCATCTGCTAGAATCTTATCGAAGAATGTCTCTTTGTTAGTTAAAAAACAATTAATTCGCAATAAAAAAAGTTCAGTCGCAAAGCAGCTCTGAGTCAGTTAACATCAAGCCTCGCTGGCAATTATTATTTAAGTGCAGCCAGACCACTGATTGTTTACTCTCTTTCGAGAGTTTTGCGTCTCACTCGCACTAGTTAATTTCAACACCTCAGATAACTGTATAGTTTTACAGTTCTTCTGAGGAATATTCCGTGGTTAACTACGTTGCTACTTCCTATGTGAAGGCATAGGTGGTGTACTGTCAGTCACAGTGACGGAAGAAAATACGGGTTAATAACATCGCCGGCATATGGTCTGAGTCACCCCGTCGGAATCTGTGCACCAAATACTTTGCAAATTTACTTTGTAAAGTATTTCAACATACAAATACAAAATGTTCAAGGAATTGCATTTTAGTTAAATTACGTATGAATTTCTATTTTAATAGTGAACCTTTATTTATGTAAATTGTATTACAGGATGTTAATTTTCTCAACAGGCTGTAAGTTAAAGTCTGCGAAACTGCAATTTATTTTTATACCCTTCACAAAAAAGTGAAATGGTATATATAGGTTTGTCATTCCGTGTGTAATTTCTTCCATATCAATATAGGACCCCATAAAGTATACATATATATTCTGGATCCTTATGAATAGCGATGACGATTGAGCGATGTCCGTTTGTCCGTCTGTTCGCCTGTCTGTACGTGAAATGGGTTTTCCCAAGCCCCAGAAGAGCTGGAGACTTCGTTCTTGGACCGTTGGATTGGAAATTAACTCAAAGAGAGTGCTATTGAAATTCAGAAAGGTTCGAAGTATGGCTCCAGAGCTGGGAAGCTTACACCTATTTCTCGACGCAAAATTTATACCAAAAATCAATTATTTTTTTGAATGTTTGTAAATTAAACCTATTTCGTGCTTTCGTGGAAGCCTCAATGGTCTATTAAAAACTGAAAAAATTAAAATTTTTTCCCAGGGATGAGAAAAAAAAAATTTTTGTTCGGCCCATTCCGTATTTTGTAGTACATGTAGTAACTAAAATTGTAAAAAATTTTAAGTTTTTCTTTAACAAAACCTGTTTATACGTCATGAAGATTTGCATTGGCCAAAAAAAAATTTTTTTATTCCAATTTTGCTTCCAGGGCACAGTAGTTTCCCTTATATGGAAAAGCGGTCAAAAATCAATATCTCCAAAACTAAAAAAGCTAGGGTCTTCAAAATTTTTCAGCTCATTTCATGCCCGAAGAACTTAAAGTTGGTTTTTTAGGAAAAAATATTAACAACTGTAGCCACAGTAACCATTTGATCTCTTAAGGGTTGATTGGCTTATAGATCTGTTTTAAAAATGTTTGAAATAAAGTATTTTAATATGAAAATTTGGTTGTTTTAAACAAGTTTTGTAAATTTTTATTTCATTTTAATTCATTCGAAATATACACTGAAAAAACTAAATTAAAAAGTTAAACAAAGTTAAATAATGCAATATAGGGTATTATTAAGTAATATAAGGTAATAAAGTAAAATAGTAGTAATATATATGTATATCAAATATTAAGCAAATTTAAAACTCCTTGACTTAAACTACTTCTTTTCTTTGTTGGTAAGTTTCGGGCTCCAGAAATAAATGGATCTGAACTTAAAAAGAGGCGATTTAAAAGATCTGTATTTGTAGTTATGTTTGCTTTCGAATGATAATTATCAGCTGTAGAACTCCAAATATCAAGAACATACATTCTAGAAAATTGGCACTGACAGAATAAACCTTCTATTTTAATTTCCATATTGATATTTTTGAAACTTTTTTCACTATCCCGAAAACAATTAATTATAAGAAATAAAATTTGACCTTTGTTTTGATACTTTTCAAATGCAATGAGTAAGCTTCTCTTAAACTGAAAGTCAAATACCTTAAAATTGCAATATAAAGTTTAAAACAACAATTTCTTAAAAAAATGTTTCTCTCTATTCATAACTGTAAATCAAATACCATAAAATTGCAATATAAAGTTTAACATAACAACAATTAAAAAAAATTAATTTCTCTTTACTTATATTCTTAAAAAGAAATAGTACAAAACAAAATGCGATTCAATATTTTTCGTCGGATGACTATGTAAATCACACCCATATGCGAAAATATGCAAAAAACCGCGGCCACAATATTTTTTTATTTAAAGGGGGATAAAAAACCTACAGTTTGATGCATAAGGCGTTGTGGGCAGATGAGGGCCATATGACTAAAAGTCTACGTGAAAAAGAAGTTTTTCAAAAACGTGTGTTTTAAAAAGGTCAAAAAAGTATTCTTCAGCGATTTTTTTATGGGCTCATATCTTTGCAGCTTTTGTTATTTAATTTGGTAGAAAATAAGTTAAAATTTAATGTTTGTAGGGTTTTTGGAAACTTCTGCCACAATATCGCGAGTAACTTTTTGTATAAACTTAAGTTTTCTTTTATGACTATGCAACCACAATATATGTAAACATACCTCCACTTTCAACGGACACAAACAATAAATCTCGCCAAAAAAACAACTAAATTTTTTAGATTCATAAAATTTAAAGTGTTATCAATAAATTTTGTGCAAAAAGCTTAAAAAAATTACAATAACTTTTTTGATTTTTGGCCTATGGGGAAACCACTGTGCAGGGGTGGGAAATCGCATATTTTTTATACGTGAAAGTAATCAAACAGGCGACTGATGTTGTTGTTGTTGTTTTTTGCTAACTAAAACTGTCTTATAATTTAGGAAGAACAAAATTGGTATCAAAAATTCAAAAATAAAAATTCGAGCCCAGGGATGGACAAGTGCAATATTTAATAGTACATAAAAGTGACCAAAATGGTTAAAAATTTTAAATTTTTCTTAAAAAAAATTACTTTATACCTCATGAAGCGTTGCACTGATAAAAAAAAACAAAAAATTAAAATTTCCCTTCCAGGGTTGGGAAAATGAAAGTTTTTTTGGTACATGCAATATTTTGTAGTACATGTAAAAGCCAAAATGGTTGCAAAATTTGAGTTTTTCTAAAACAAAACTACTTTACTACATTTAAATTTCGCTTCCAGGGCTGGGAAATTGAAATTTTTTTTATACATAAAAGTAATCAGAGGCAATTGACGCTGTTTTTTTTTTTGCCAACTAAAACTATTTTAATATTAAATTGAATTAAGATTCTATAGGCTAATTGTTCGAAATTTTAATTTAAATATCAGAAAGACATGATAAATATTTCAAGGCACAAAGGCAAGTCAATATCAGTTTTTGTTATTCAACTAAACTATTTTATATTTTAGGAAGACGAAAATTGGTATAAAAAATGTCAAAATAAAATCAAAATTTCGAACCCAGGGTTGGACAAGTGCAATATTTTATAGTTCATAAAGGTGACAAAAATGGTTCAAAATTTAAAATTTTTCTTAAATAATACTACTTTATACCTCATGAAGACCTGCATTGGTAAAAAACAAACAAAAATTAATGTTTCACTTCCAGGGTTGGGAAGTTTAAATTTTTTTGGTATCTACATGCAATATATGTAGTACATGAAAGTGACCAAAATGGTTGCAAATTTTAAGTTTTTCTTAAATAAAACGAAGAAGACTAGGATTGGTAAAAAAATAAAATTTCCATGGCTGGGAAATTTAAATATTTTTTTATACATAAATGTAACCAAAAAGCAGCTAACGTCGGTTTTTTACTAATTAAAACTATTTTTTAGTTCAGTAAAAACAAATTGGTATCAAAAATTTAAAATAAATCAAAATTTAGGATAGATAACTGCAATATTTTGTAGTACATGAAAGTGACCAAAATGGTTACAAATATGAAGTTTTTCTTAAATAAAAATATTTAATGCCTCATTAAGAGTTGCATTGGCAAATAAATATTAAAATTTCGTTTCCAGGGTTGGGAAATTGAAATATTTTTTATGCAAAAAAGTAACCAAAAAGGCAATTGACGTTTTTTTTTTTTGACAATTAAAACTATTTTATGATTCGGGAAGAACAAAATTGGTATTAAAGTCTTAAAAAATCAAAATTTCGACTCCAGGGTTGGTATTCATGTGACCAAAAAGCTTAAAAATTTAAATTTTTTGGTCAACTAAAACTATGTTACAACTCACTAAGAATTGCATTGGTAAAATAATAAAAATTCGCTTCCAGAGTTGGAAAATCGAAATATTTTTGGTACATAAAAGTACACCACATATATTCCCAATTTTGTTTTTTTTTCAGTGAATTAAACATATTTTATACTTCGCTAAGAATTAAATTAGTATTAAAAATTTTTAAATTAAAAAATCGGTTCCAGGGTTGGAAAATCGAAATTTTTTAGTACATAAAATTAGCCATATAAGTTCCTAATTTTGGTTGTTTATGGATGAAATCCTTTTTATACTTCGGGTTTAAAAACCAAGTAAATTAAAAATCCAATTATAGGGTTGGAATATCGGCATTTTCTGATTCATAAAAGTAACCATATTATTTGTTATTTTTGATTTTTATTATGAATTATATCTACTTTATATATCAGGAAGAAATAAATTGGTATTAAAAACCAAAAAAAGATGCTTCTTCGGTTGGACAATTAGAACTTTATGGGGTACATGAAACGGATTTTTTCTTTTTGTTTGTAAATTAAACATACATATATAATATTTTTGACAGACGTTCAGAGGTATTAGAAAAGACAAACGTTTAGCTTCCCAGCCGACAAAATTTAAATGAAAAAAATTACATCTGTGAAGGGTATTTAAGATTCGACACAGCCGAATATAGCACTTTTACTTGTTTATTTTTATTTATTTTTAATAAATGAACGTGATTACATTCTATTTATTTTTGAGTGTGGAATATTAAGAATATTTTTCATAGTCATTAAACCAGCAGAACGGATTAGTATTGATTTCGAGGCCGCTACGCCATCTCATCGGCGTTCTTTGTTCAATTGTTCCACTGTTTCAAGTGGTGCTAGTTAGTAGGAATATCAACTATTTAACCAATCTTTTTAACGAAAATTTAATATGAGAAGTTCTCAATCCATTTTTACAAGTTATTACTTTTTGTTTAGTACGAAATTCCCCAACCCTGACTGCTGATATCTGAAGCTTATTCTTATTTATGTTCAAGGAATTGCATTTTAGTTAACAATTTGCAATGAACATGTAAACAAGTGCGCGTGCCCTCGCAATGTTTTAAATTATGTATGAATTTCTATTTTAATAGTGAACCTTTATTTATGTAAATTGTATTACAGGATGTTAATTTTCTCAACAGGCTATAAGTTCAAATCTGCGAAACTGCAAATTATTTTTTATTTTTATTTATTTATTTATTTTTAATAAATGAACGTGATTACATTCTATTTATTTTTGAGAGTGGAATATTAAGAATATTTTTCATAGTCATTAAACCATCAGAACGGATCAGTCAGTACTGATTTCGAGGCCGCTACGCCATCTCATCAGCGTTCTTTGTTAAATTTTTCCACTGTTTCAAGTGGTGCTATTAGTAGGAATATCAACTATTTAACCAATGTTTTTTAACGAAAATTCAATATGAGAAGTTCTCACATACATTTTTAATTTTTTAATATTTTTTGTTTTATTTTTAACCAATGCAACTTTTCATAAGGTATAAAGTAGTATTATATTAAATTGAATTAAGATTCATAGGCTAATTGTTCGAAATTTGTTTTTTTAAATCTCAGAAAGACATGATAAATATTCCAAGGCACAAAGGAAAGTCAACATCAGTTTTATTCAACTTACACAGCAGAGCAGAACAGCTGTTTTCGAAAGACGCAACCCTTTCATCATCAGTGCTCATGTGTATTCTGTTTGTCACCACTTATTAGGTGGCTTAGTTGAATTTGATAACAGTTCCTATTTACACAAATTTTATTGTGAAAAAGAATACGAGAACTGTATCAACCTGATGTTAACATGTTATTGTTATAATACCCGTGTTACCGTTTGATTATAATCATTGACTTTCCTTTGTGCCTTGGAATATTTATCATGTCGTTCTGAGATTTAAAAAAACAAATTTCGAACAATTAGCCTATGAATCTTAATTCAATTTAATATAGCAATACAAATGTTCGTTAAAATTCTTACTACATATAAAGTAGTATTATTTAAAAAAAATTTACAATCTTCAACCATTTTGGTCACCTTCATGAACTATAAAATATTGCACTTGTCCAACCCTGGATTCGAAATTTTGATTTATTTTGGAAATTTTTGATACTAATTTTCGTCTTCATAATATATGAAATAGTTTTAGTTAGCAAAAAAAAAACAACGACAATTGCATCTGGTTACTTTTATGTATAAAAAAATTTAAATTTCCCAACCCTGGAAGCGAAATTTTATTTTCAAATTTTTTTTTTATTAATGCAAATCTTCATGAGGTACAAAGTACTTTTGTTTAAGAAAAACTAAAATTTTTTAACCAGTTTGGTTATTACATGTACTACAAAATATTGCATGTACAAAAATAAACTTTCATTTTCCCAACCCTGGAAATTTAAATTTTTTGTTTATCAGTGCAATGCTTAATGAGGTATAAAGTAATTTTTTTTACGAAAAATTTCAAATTTTTAACCATTTTGCTCACTTTTATGTACTATTATATATAGTACTTGTCCATCGCTGGATTCGAAATTTTATTTTTGAATTTTTGATACCAATTTTGTTCTTCCTAAATTATAAGACAGGCTTAGTAGCAAAAAAAAAAAAAAAAAACAACATCAGTTGCCTGTTTGATTACTTTCACGTATAAAGAAAGGCAATTTCAAACCCCTGGAAGCAAAATTTGAATAAAAAAAATTTTTTTTGGCCAATGCAAATCTTCATGACGTATAAAGAGGTTTTGTTAAAGAAAAACTTAAAATTTGTAACAATTTTAGTTACTACATGTACTACAAAATACGGAATGGGCCGATTTTTTTTTTTTTAATTTTCCATCCCTAGAAAAAAAATTTTTACTTCTTTAGTTTTTAATAGATTATTAATGCTTTCCAAAGCAAGAAATAGGTTTAATTTACAAAGATTAAAAAAAATAATTGATTTTTGGTATAAATTTTGCGTCGAGAAATAGGTGTAAGCTTCCCAGCTCTGGAACCATACTTTTATTGAATTTCAAAAGCACTCTATTTAAGTTCATTTCCAATCCAACGGTCCAAGAACGAAGTCTCTAGCTCTTCTAGGGGCTTGGGAAAACCAATTTCACGTACAGATAGACGGACAGACGGACACCGCTCAATCGACATCGCTATTCATAAGGATCCAGAATATATATACTTTATGGGGTCCTATATTGATATCGAAGAAATTACACACAGTGATTGACAAACCTATATATACCCTTTCACTTTTTTGTGAAGGGTATAAAAATGTGCAGTTTTTTGCCTCTACTGAAAATTTGTCACGTACAGACAGACGGACATCGCTCAATCGTCATCGCTATTCATAATGATCCAGAATATATATATATATATATATATATATATATATATATATATACATATATATATATATATATATATATATATATATATATATATATATCAGTGGTGGGCACCGTCAATGTATTGGTAAATTGTGTATGTGTTGAGCTTGCGAGCTACCCACCAAACAAAAAGCCAAGCGTTTTAAAGATAATGGTGCATTAAATATTTATACATACATAAGTAGCAATAATAAGTTGAAAAAATAACGTTGATTACGTAAAATTATTAATTTAAAATAAAAGTTTTTCTAAGTAAACAGTCAAATGAAAAAAATTAAAAAAGATAGGACAATAACTTGTAATGTTTTCCATTCAAGAAAAAAGATATAAAAGAATGGTTGCTTGCTGGAGCATAACACTGAATATTCGCAAAAAAGAAAAAATACGCGGTTGGATGTATCAAACTTAATAAGCTTTGATATTTGTCGGCATGGAAGATTATTTTCATATGGAAGCTATTCGAAATGTTTTTGATAAAATTTTGCACACACTAATTAATAAGACTAAGTGTATTACTAAATGAAGAGAGTTAGTATAGTCCGTTATTGGAGGAAAATTGTAAAAAAGGCATTGTATGTTATCGAAAGCATTGTTTATGACGAAATATTTTTCGCATATCATCATGACTGAAATTGTTTGCTGGACAAATATTCTGGAAAAAAATGTAAAAAAATTCGTAAGCATCCGCCTGATATTCATTCGTCGCTGTCTCGTCGTCGACTAAATTAAAGAGGGTAAGAATACGTGGGAATGATCTCAGCACAATTGTGCTATGAAACGCCCGTTTCTGATATATGTATATATATATATATATATATATATATATATACATATATATATATATATATATATACTTTATGGGGTCCTATATTGATATCGAAGAAATTACTCACGGAATGACAAGGCTATATACCGTTTCACTTTTTTGGGAAAGTTATAATATTAACAGTTTTAGGATCGAAAGTGCGATTGCCAAAATGTGTTTTTTCGGAAATTGGTTTTTTAATGACTATAGCTTGTGAAGGTTGATATAGATTCATATCCATCAAATATTTTAAAAGCTTACATTCTGAGCGAAATTCGGAAAAAGGGTCCATGGTTAAACTGAAAAGAACATCAAAATCATATCAGATGTTAATGCCGACATAACATTTTGAATTTCAGTTAGTTGTTTTCTCGACAAAGAATTTTTTGCATGTAAGCTTAACAATGTTCTTTTAAATGAATTGGTATTTTCATTTGTAAAAGTTGAATTGTTGCGTATAATACTTTCGGAATTTTTAATAACTTTATTTAAAATTGTCGGAGAACAAGACGCTTCTTTAGATTGATTAAACTTATCGTTTGATATATCTGTAATTTCAAATGATCTCCCATTTGAATATTGGGTTTTTAACTGCCTGGCCCACGATGTCACTCGATATCGTTTTCTCATATAAATATATTTAAAACAAAAACAAAATTTTGAAATTTGTTTTAAATGTATTTATATTAGAAAACGATATCGAGTGACATCGTGGGCCAGGCAGTAAATGTTTTCGAAAGGCGGTATAATTTGAAAACATTGGTTTTTTTTTTTTGCTTACAAGTAAGTTTAACTAACATTCCTGAATTGAAATGATCAATTTTTAGATTTCGCATTAATATGTCCACTGCAGCAAACTCACCAAAGCATTTGTAACATATCAACATATATAATATTAGTCTATTTGTGTATTCATAAATGTTAAAAGAGAAGTTATTTTAGAATTTTAGTTATTTTAGAAGTTATTTCAAAAAAGAATTTTTGAATGAAAACCCAAGATGCTTCACGTACTTGGGGGCACTTAAGTGAAAAAACATGAAAGATTTTAAAACATATGACTAAACTTTTAATAAAAGAGCTAAAGTTGTAAATAGTTCTATCTAAATACACGTAAAATGATTTAACTGTATCATCAGAAGACCCTTCAGCAATTATAAATGGTTGAATTGTTAGACCAACAGAATAATACTTGTTTATAGTACGATCTGCAATTTCATTTTCGTAATGATTGAGTGATAACACTCGAAGCATAAAACTTTCCTGTGCGTCAATAATAGTGATTTTTTTCTCCAATTTGCCTTCTTCATCTTTAAAACGTGTTGATGGCAAAATTTCCTCAGCCAGCAGTGTTGCGGGTATGTAATCTTCAGCATCTAGAAATAAATATCCGTTTAAATATGTTGAGAATTTATGACCAATATGGTAACTCTTTTTTTGTTACAGTATGAACGACGTTAGTATTATTCTTTTTTCCTTTTATTCATTCATTCCTTTTTTATACTTGCGATTGTTAACACGCTTAAATTTTATACTTAAATAAAAACCTAATTAAACCAAAATTAAACAGGTTATGGGCCCAGGACAAAGTCCATTTTAATAGTGTGCCTAAAGAAAAGCTTTTGATACATCATGGCATCAATGTATCAAATTGATAAACTTGACGACGCAAATTATGATAGTTGGAGTATCCAGATGCGCAGTGTACTCATCCACAACGGTTGGTGGAAAATCGTGCATGGAGAGGTAAAGAAGGAATCTGCAGCTAATGCTGCTGGCAAAGCAAAATGGGAAGAGGACGACCAACGTGCACTAGCTACAATAACTTTGTGTGTAAAACCATCCCAGCTCAGTATTTTTAAAAATTGTGCAACATCTAATGAAGCCTGGAAAAAGTTAGAGGAAACTTATAAGCCCAGAGGGCCAATACAGAAGGTTGCAATATATAAACGTATTTTGAATTTGACGATGGACGAAGGTGGCAATGTGGGTCGGCATGTGAGTATGTTCACGGAACTGGCAGAGAAGCTTGCCGAAGCGGGTGTACCTATCATAGAGGAGCTTTTGACAATAATGTTGTTATACAGTTTGTCGAGTGATTTTAAGCATTTCGTCATTGCAATAGAAACGCGAGATACATTACCAAGTTTATCAACTGTAAAACAAAAGCTATTAGAAGGTGAAAGACGCAAAGAAAAGTGTGAACGAGAAGCAGCATCAAATAGCACACAGCAGGCGTTTGTGATGAATTCTCAGAAGAATAGAGACACAAAGGAGAATAGACAAAGCAAGAACAAATTCAAAGGCAAATGCTATAACTGTGGCTTAACGGGGCATTTCGCAAATAAATGCAATAAACCAAAAGAGGAGCGTACACAACTTTTGCATGCTTATACACAGACATATGCAAACAAAGCTACAGCGTGGTTTGTTGACAGCGGCGCAACTGCACACATGTGCTGTAACAAGCAAAGTTTTGAAAATTTTCAAGAACACACTGAACATATTTCGTTAGCGGGCCAACACCAAATATTAGCCCAAGGAAAAGGTGATGTACAAATGAAAAACAGCAATGGTCTACAAATTAAATTTCAGAAAGTTCTTTATTCCCCAGAATTGCAAATGAATTTTTTGTCTGTCAGCCGTGTTGTTGAAAAAGGGTTGAAAGTTACATTTGACTCATCAGGTGCCATTATACAGCGTTCTGATGGTAAAATAGTATTGAGAGCGATGAAGCAAGGTAACTTATTTATAACATACGGCGAAAGTCAACTTTTTTCGGCAACCACGTCAGATCGGGTTTGGCATAATCGATTCGGTCACGTTAACTACAAGTCATTGAGTCATTTGTCGAATAAGTCAATGTTAACTGGTATGAAATTCAGTCATGACGGATCAGTCCCAACACAATGCATAACTTGCATGATTAGTAAAATTCATGCTAACTCATTCCCAAAGGAATCTGGCACGAGAGCGAAAAATGTTTTGGAGCTCATACATAGTGATGTTTGTGGCCCTTTTAATGTGAACTCCTTAGGTGGCTCAAGGTTTTTTGTCACCTTTATTGACGACTACTCCAGAAGAATATTTGTTTACTTCCTTAGAGCAAAAAGCGAAGTTTTTGGTAAATTTAAAATATTTAAACGAATGGTGGAGAAACAAACTGGCTGCAAAATTAAGGCGATCCGAAGTGACAACGGTCGCGAATTTGTTAATAAGGAGTTTAACACTTTCCTTGAACTCGAAGGTATTACACGTCAGCTTACAGTGCCATACACTCCCCAGCAAAACGGCGTTGCCGAACGAGCTAATCGCACATTGATAGAAATGGCACGTTCAATGATGGTGCACGCTAATATACAGCAAAATTTATGGGCTGAGGCGACTAATACGGCCGCATACCTACGCAATAAGTGTCCCACGAAGATATTGGGTGATAAAACACCATATGAAGTATGGTTTGACCGCAAGCCAAATGTCGAACATTTAAGAATTTTTGGGTCGCATGCAGTGGCCCTAAATAAGGCTGGTACCTCTAAATTTGAGGCTAAGGGTGAAAATTTCATCATGGTCGGTTATTCTCAGGTAGCCAAAGCTTTCCGTTTATATAATAAAGACAGCCAGAAAATAATAGAACGGCGTGATGTGCTCTTTGACGAGGATAACTTCTTAGAACCCAAAACAACAAAATCTGATGATTATGTAATGATTGAAGTTTCAAATCGTAATAAGCAAAAGGTAAGCAATGAAACTGTATCTATGTTTGGAGGGGATTCTGAATCTCACGATAGTGATAATGGAGGGGACTTGGCTTCTAACGATTCAAATTTTGCTGGTTTTGAAACAGCTGATGACGCTGAATCAGAAGAAAGAGTTTCCATTCAGAAGGAGAATGTTGGTGCTGTTAAACGTGGTAGGCCAAAGATGGTTAAAAGTGGCAAACCGGGCAGACCAAAGAAGAGTGGCTCGAAATTACACAATATTGTAGAGGAGATTATCTTAACAACGGTAGAGGAGGCCTTACACAGTGAAAATAGTGTCAACTGGCAGAACGCAATGCAATTGGAGATGACACATTGCAAAACAACAAAACTTGGACATTAGTAGATTTGCCGAGACAAGCCAGAGCTATTAACTCAAAATGGGTATTTGCTCTAAAGAAGAATGAACTTGGCCAGATTGAGCGCTAGACTCGTAGCAAAGGGATGCAACCAAAAGTTTGGCGTAGACTATAGTGAAACTTTTTCTCCTCTAGTCAGATATTCTACAATTCGTTTGATATTGGCTTTGGCGGTGCATTGGAGAATGCATCTACATCAGATTGATGTGAGTTCTGCGTACTTGAATAGTAGAAGTACACCATGAGATATACATGCGACAGCCAGAAATGTTTGTTGACCCAGAACATCCAGATAAAGTTCTCAGACTGCGTAAGGCTATATATGGTCTTAAACAATCAGGTAAAGAGTGGTATGACAAGCTGAGCAGTGTACTTAAAGAAATTGGTTTTGAACAAAGTAAACATGAGCCTATATAAGATGTCGCATGAGGGTGAATTGGTGTTACTGGCTGTATACGTAGATGACATACTCATCGGCTGCAAAAACGAATTGACGGTTTCTGAGGTGAAGGATTTATTGGCAGAAAAGTTCCCAGTTACTGATAAGGGCAAGTTACATTACTATCTTGGTATTGAAGTGGAACGTGAGGGAGACACTGGAGCAATAAGTATATCTCAGTCTCAATACATCAAAGAATGGCTTAAGGAATATGGCATGGAGAGGTGTAGGCCAGTGTCAACACCACTAGAAGCTAACTATCAAGTCATCTGCAATAAAGAAGAATGTGAAACAATTAATCAACATGATTACCAGTCCGCAATAGGAGCTCTAATGTACCTTGCTATAACCAGTAGACCTGATATCCTTCATTCAGTTGCGAAGTTAGCGCAGAGGAATTCTAGTCCACATGTCGAGCATATGCAGGCAGTCAAACGTATTTTGCGCTACCTCCGTGGTACAATTGAGAAGAAAATAGTTTACAAAAATGGGAAGAAATCAGTGACTGGCTTTGTGGATGCGGATTGGGGCGGAAATGCTTTAGACCGCAAGTCTTATACTGGATTTTTATTTTACGTAGGCGACTGTCCAGTTTCATGGGAGTCACGAAAACAAGCATGTGTTGCTTTAAGCTCAACAGGGGCCGAATACATGGCCATGTCCAACGCAGCAAAAGAGGCGATATTTTTAAGAAAATTACTGTTTGAAATTGGTTCTTCAACTGGCGAAGCTGTTATTTTAAATGTCGACAACCAGGGTGCGGAAAAATTGGCAACTAACCCAGTGTATCACAAGCGGACTAAACACATAGACATACGTTTTCATCATGTGCGTGAAGTGGTGGAGCGAAAATAGATAGTCTTGAATTATTGTCCAACGCAACATATGATTGCCGATATATTGACCAAGAATCTTTCAAAGACTAAACATTTGAATTTTATTGAACTTATGAAATTTGTATAGAAAAAAGGAAAAACCATTTTTTTAATTTTTGTAAAGACGCCATTCACACTGAGGAGGAGTGTTGAGAATTTATGACCAATATGGTAACTCTTTTTTTGTTACAGTATGAACGACGTTAGCATTATTCTTTTTTCCTTTTATTCATTCATTCCTTTTTTATACTTGCGATTGTTAACACGCTTAAATTTTATACTTAAATAAAAACCTAATTAAACCAAAATTAAACAAAATATTCAACTAATAAAATTAAAAATTTTTTATACCTTTGTTTTTTGTAGAGTTGGCAATACTTCTTACCTGGGTACATGATATTAAAGTCGATTTTTATCTATTGAAAAAGTATTAAATAAGATGTTATAGTTTAGTATTTAAAATTAGACATACAAGTTCAGCAGCTCGGGAATCTGAATATTTAGACCACGCTGGCAAAAACTCGACATCACTTAAACGTTTTAGGTCATGTTGCCGTAAAAGATATGTTTTTTCCAATTTTTTCGCAGACATCTCGCCAGTCAGAGCTATTTCTATTAAGTGATGTCTTTAAGGCCACTGCAATAGGCTCGTCTACATCTTCAATTTCCATCATCAATCTGGAGTAATGCAAGAGAATGTTCGGTTCTTTTTATATATATAATTTTCAAACGAGTAATGATTTTACTTACTTCATTTTTACGCCACATGAACAATTTTTCCCTAAACTCAATTCGCCTAGGTCTTCTTTCCTAATAAACTGCAAGCATCATTACGTCACGTTAGATGCTTAAATTATTACCCCGTTATTCATAAAAATATGAGAGGCTTATAAGAGTGTAATAGAGCAAATTTCATATGAAATTTTGTTTTATTATGCTGTTATTACACTCTCATTATTTTTATGAATAAGGGGTTTAATATATTATACCATGTGCGGCTTAAAAATTATGTGTTTAAAATTTATATACTTACCTTGCAATACTGGTAATAATTGTAATAGCTCGAAGTCCTTTAAAAGTGTTTTTAATTTGTCCAAATCATCATTAGCCTCACAATCTTTCACAACTGGTTCAATGACAATTTCATTCATGGATTGTGAGCCAACCAAATCATCAATGATAATTTGGCCCCCACTTATCAATAAATAATCTGTTATTTGAAAGTTTTCCATTTAGTTTTTATCTGCGTCACATTTAAGACTGAAAATGTAAGACTTTTTCTGCTCAAAAATTAATTTTAGGTCTATATTCACTGACTCTCAATGACAAATGAATGCACAATTACAAGTTACTTTGTTGATTGTAAAATTTTTCAACTTAATTTTATTTTAATTAATATTGAGCTTGAGGCTTATTTTTATAAAATAATAACTATAAAACTATTTATTTTATATCAATATTTCGATATCCTCTGGATATTTTCTTCAGTAAAACAATTTAAAATTATTTATAATATTTCAACAATAACAAAATTTGTAAATTATAAAGTTAAATATTTTTGTTGTTTTTTGTTTTTATATAAAAACGAAAATGAATGAAAGATTTGTTCATAAATATTAAAAACATTTCAAAATTGAAACCTTTTTTTTTCCTGTCTACATTATGAAAATTGAAATTTGAAAAATGAGGAAATGAATATAATAATTAACAAAATTTGAACCCATTCTAGGTTACCCAGTGATCATTTTAATAATCTATTTTTGTAAATCAAATGTCTATAATTCTGTGCTACATATCAGTGTCAGCTTTAAAATTAATTCTTTTATTTAATTGTACATTTATTATATGTAACATTTCTAACATATAGCGATGTCTATACCTATTTTCAGAATTAAAAATGGATATATTTTCAAAACCTGGATAGTGATTTGAATGACGACAATGTAAAGATAGTGCTGTTTTTTGTGTAGAAGTATAATTTCTATATTTTAAGTTCGACCTATGACCCGTTAATCTGGTCTTAAGTTTATTTTGTGTTGTACCTATATAAACTTTATTACAAATTTCATTATTTTTTCCCTTACATGGAATTTTATAAACAACATTTGACTTTTCTAATTTATCTATTTTGTTTTTAGTAGTACTAAATAATTTACCTAGTGTATTAAATGATTCCAAATATATCCATTTTAAATTCTGAAATTAGGTATTGACATCGCTATATGTTAGAAATGTTACATACATATAATAAATGTACCATTAGATAAAAAAATTAATTTTAAAGCTGACACTGATAGTGCAGCATAGAATTATAGACATTTGATTTACACAAATAGATTATTAAAATGATCATAGGGTAACCTAGAATGTGTTAAAATTTTATTAATTATTATATAAATGAAATTTATTTGTTGGTGGTTAAGCAATGTCTGTATGCATTTCATTGGTGCAAATATTAATTTTATCATTTACGACGTTGATTTCATGTGATTTTTCTTATTTTAAAGTTGGGGTGCTTCAATTCAAAATTGAAATGTTCAAAGTTGAAAAATTTTATTAGGAACAACGATATGCTTCGATTTTAAGTTACGATTTTTCTCTTAGTGTACCAACCGCACCATTTGGCCAACTGGTATGTTTAGAAGATATTGTGTTCAACATCTATTAATAATCAAACCACTCTCACATATACATATATGCATCTCCATGTATAGATGGGAGCGTTTGTCGGGCATAAAATTGCACGAACGTACAAACATCCATAGACAAGCCTATTCATTTGAACGGGTGTGTACTTTTATTTATTGGTGTGTGTAAAATTTACACTGTAAATGATTGATACTGTCTGCACTCTCGACGTACGAGTCAGGGATGGAAAAGGGCTATTTTGATTTTGTACCAATTAACTAAATAAAATGTACTTTTCATACCATAACGGTACCATTTTTTTATATATTTTATATTTCTATAAATAGAAATTCAAAAACTTCTCTACACAAGTATGCAACAAAAAAATATTATATACATAAAAATCTAGGAATATCAACTTAATACAAAAAGTCATACAATTTAAGATAATAAATTTTCTGGTAGTTTAAAATTGAGGCAACGAGACATTTATTGAAAACTTTTTCGGTATTTGGAAATCAATTATTATACCCTTTTTCATCGTGATTGGTTTTGAATCAAATATAAGGCAGCCTAACGATGAAAAATGTTTCTGCTGCGAAAAATTATAGCAAATAATTGTAAGTCCGTTACTTAAATGGGCCATAATTTAGCAGAAATATGATACATAAAACACTATTTTGAAAGATACGGGCCTAGAGAACCGTTTTCTCTCGAAAGAACAATCATTTTTAAAAAGAAACGACAAAATATATATATAGAACAAGCAGAGGAGTAAGAAACGATCCGAAAATGTCATGAAGTGCTGACTGGAATACTGTATGTAATAAAAAGTTGACACAAAATCTTTGATTATGTTACCTTATTATTCACAGAAATATTTTATGTTTATTAACTGATTCACTGAGAAATTAACAAAAAATTTCAAGCATAAAACGTTTTTATGAACTAGGTGTAAGCTTTTGATTGAGATATTTAAATTGTACCAAATTAGTCGCGGTAGTACCACGGTACCAACAAAGTCGAAATTGTACCAAAAAAAGTACAATTGTATCATGATTTCCATCCGTGGTACGAGTACATTCCTACATAAACGCAATATTTATGTTTGAACGAATAACACTGGTCTCTTCTTTGTTGATCACGCAGTGATCAGGTGTTCTAGGTCAGTTATGGGAATGATTTGAATAGATTGGTGTTAATGTTTTCTTTCAACTTTATTATATTATAAACAAAAAGAAAAAACTTGAGATAATTCAAAATTAGCATAATCTGGTGAGAATAAATTATGACTGTTGTTCACATTAATTTTAGGTATGATTTGATTACTTTATTTTGCTCCAAAGTTCTCAAGACCTTAAAGAATTTGTTGAAATATAAAAGGTGTTGCACCCAATACTTTTCAGTTCAATTATTCGAATGTTCAATTGTCGGTTGTAATAGAGCAGCTTCATTGGATTTCAGTGAACGTTGAAATATTAGTGAAAAAGAAGTTACTCTCTTAAAATTCAACAAGAATTGAACTTAAAGCTCTAAACACATAGACGACAGCAGACAGCAAGCAGCAATATGTCAAAAATAAAATCCATGTGTATAAATGAAAATGATTATTTTGAGGGCAGCACAGCAGCAGGACTGCACAACAGCATTTGCTGCTGCTGCCAACTTAGGCTATTTTCTATTTTGACGGGCAGCAATAAACAAATATAGTGTTGCCATTATATATATAAATTGGAAAAATAAGAACAACAACGTTTTTTTTTTATATTAAACATAAAAGAACATTACAAATATAGAATATAGAAATAAATTTTTGTGTTTTTATAGTTTTTCGTGATATTATTACATTTTTTGTCAATAACTTTAATTTTGTTCATTATAAAATATATATGCGGCATCCCTGTTGTTATGTTGTTGCTGTCTTCAAAATAATTATGAAGCTGACTTCGTAGCAGCATTTGAAGTTGGCAGCATTTGAAGCCGTGAAGTTGTGAAGTCTGCTGTCGTCTATGTGTTTAGAACTTAAGCCTACATGTCTAATGCAAGAAAATAATGTTATGCTTATAACAGGGAAAGGCAACCTATACTATTACATTTTGCGATTGTATTACTTATTACTCCCTGCGCTCTCACCACGAATCGGTATTGCCAATCAACTTTCGTCACTTCTCCCCAATTAATACTTTAAAATCTCCAAAAACAAACTTAATTTTATTATGGGTATTTGCAATATATTAGAAAATTAGTATCGGCATGGCATTGGAGCAAAATGGTGTTTTGTGGCTCTGTATGTAGTGATGGTGTGTAAATAAGAAGGTTTTGTAGGACATTTGACAAAGAGTAATGCAAATACACATACGTACATATATATTTTTCATTGCATTATTCACCAACAGGCATTATATGTAAAAAGTTTGAATGTAATGAACACAATAAATTGTGGTTCAAATTGTTAACAAAACACCAGGTGGTCATAAGGGAATGTCATTCATAATTTTCCGCATCTCTTCATACTTTTCGCCAAAGCATTTGCCTTTCCCTGTACTAGAATCGGCAAACATTTTTTTCATAAAGATTTCTCAACTGTGATCGGACTCGCATTGCTTTCTGGCAACGCTGATTCTTAAAGTATGCGATAAACACAACCTGCCTGTTTGAATGCTGAAACTAGACTGATTAAAGTTGTTTACAGCTCTACAATGCGTGTACACACGTACGTAAAACAGTCCAACCTAAATTTCGACGCAAAGCGCAACGTAATTTAGTGCTTAGCTTTTACGCTGAAATGAGTAACCTAAATTAGAGCGTTAACGTTGCCCCATAATCAGTAATGTTTACTCACTTTGATTGATAAAAACTCTAATTAGAAATAAGAAATAGAGATGAACACGCTAAATTTACCTAAAAGTAGCTAAAGTTACATCACTTAACACTTCAACAAAGTAAACAAGAGTGCTTCTGCAACAAATTTCACTTCTTTACGCGCTGTCAAAATTGGATTTTCCAATTGCAAAGCGTTGGCGCCGCGTTATTTCGGTTGGTCTCATACATTTTGTATGGGCATGAGAAATTTTGACAGACATACAACGCTTTGCATCGTAATTTAGGTTGGACTGAAAGAAGAGTAAATGAAAAGGCGCCGCGCCCTACATTTGCCTTTCCCTGGCTTATAACCTTTATATTTGATAAATTAAACAGATAATTACAGATCACAGAATATGCACAGAATACCCGAAAGTGACAGTTCAATTTGGCCAAAATCAGCTTTTTTATTACGATTGTGTAAACGAGTACAAAAGATATAACTGCGGGCTGTTTTATGTATGTTAGAAGGAATGGCTATACATAGCCATCTCTGAACACATGTTTTACAATTTCAAACAAACAATGGTGGTTGAAAATAAAACAAAAATTTTCTTTTAGAGAAAAAATGTGAAATAATTAACACAAAAATGTGTTAAGTGTTTAAAAAAAAATATTAAACAGTTTCTTAACAATAAACAAAGATACTAAAACATATAAATAGTGGCTGGCGGTCAATGCTGTGCCCCGATTCCCAAAGACTTGGAATTTGACCATATTAATATTGTTTCCAATTTGTAACAATTTTAGTGCTCGAAAAAAACAATTAAAAACCTTAAATGAAACACCAAAAACAATGATAATGGTTGCAATGACCCCCACTTACTCAGGTTGAATATATGAAATAGGGCTTCTATGTAGAAGTTGCAGGTACAACTAAGGATCCCAATGGTGGTTGAAAATGAGACAAACATTTTGTTTATGTGGACAAACATAAAATATTTAATAAAATTGGTGGTTAAGGCAGCTGAATGAACTTGTCAGGACAAAAATCAATTCCAAATCGGAGATACAACTTAAATTGATTTAAAAGTAATTATTGAAATGCGTATTGGTGAACTAAAAGGATTGAATTTAGAAAACTAAGTGTGTATAAAAATGAAAGTATTTTACTTCATTATTAGTTTATTACAATTTAAAAATGTTAATAAAAATGAGTATATATATCTCTTTCAGAGTCACGGTACCGACAAAGAATTTGCTGATGAAAAATTGTTCTTTAAGTCATCTTCAGCGATGGACTAATTGCGATGATTTCTCAACCGACATGCTTCAATGGAGAATAGCAAAGTGTGGAGCAATGGTAATCTGATAACAATATAAGGTGTTAAAAGATAACGTAGCAGCGTATAGGTTGGTGGCTTTGATTTAGATGACTCCAATATTGGATTACATGATTAATTAATTTGTATGATACTATACAAGGGCTTTGTTTATTGTGTGGTTAAGTAAATATGTCATATGCATATGAACTAAATATGACATTGTGACAGATACCTCCTAATACTAGTGGTATATCTGGCAAAGTGGAAAGACGTAAGCGCATGGAAAGTTATGCCATCTTCATTTACAAAGTTGTGAAAAAAGTACATCCGTTCAACAATTATTAGTCGTGAAATTCAATTTGCTGTCCGTCTACTGTTGAATGGTGAATTGGCTAAGCATGCTGTCAATGAACACACTAAAGGCGTAACCAAATATACCACCAGTACCAAGTAAATGCTTATGAATGTTTATTTTAACAAAAAACCAGGAAGAAAACACAAACATCCCTTTTTAGGGCTACAAAATGAATTTCAAAAAGAGGTAGCCGATTTTGTGTCTACAAATAATAAAAAAATTATATTGTGAAATGTTTTATTTCAAAGTGTTTGTAAATTGAGCTCTTTTTTAAAATTAATTGTAGGCCTTAAATGGGCTTTCTTTATTTCGATTGTCGAAAAATAGTTTAAATTGATGCGGTCTTTTTCGCTGTTGGTTCTTTTTGGTGGGTTTTGCTTTCATGGTGACAGTCTTTCTGATGCGGCTTGCCGTGCCGCTGCAGCTTTTCGAAGGTGAACACCAATTGTAATTGGATATTCACCTTCTTAAACTCCAGTCCGGCTCCTGATGAAACGAATGATACAAATTTTGCAACGCATTCATGAGTGTAGAATTTTTATATAAAATGTACACAATTGACTCACCTGGTCGGATATTTAGGAAATAGGTGTAACCTCAGTCCTTCCTTGCATCCCATTACGCATTACGGCTCCTGGAAGACATTAGAATTATAAGTTTTATAAAAATTTATATTCACAATTTTTACTTAGATTTTATTGCTGGTACCACTATTTTGTAGCTGATTTTATTGTTCTGCTGCGCTTTTGTTTATCTTCGCACAGTGTTGGTGATCAGTGGATGATTCTATAGATGATATTTCATCCAAAAATTACCAACTTTAAGCAATACATTTGGCGTAAAATGAACTATTTAACAATTTGCGCCAATAATCCTGTCAAGAAATTTAATTTTAACGTAAACAAAAATGAAATATCATTTTACTACGATGAAATAAAAGAGATAGCAAACAAAGAAATTTGCCGTCCTCTTTCGCAATATCGAAATAACCGACATCTCTGTATTAGACATAAATAACGTTTTTGTATTTTAGTTGTCGTGTCTAGTTATTTGTCTATGCTACAGATGTCGGGGTGGAAACACATAGAACAATGAAAATGGTGTACATACATACTAGGGCATTCATTCGGTTAACCGCTAATCGGTTTACCGATTAATTACTACCCTGTCAACGACTAAACCAGTTAATTTCAGTCGATTAAACGAATTTTAGCCCTTGGACGTTGGTATAAAAGTGCTTAATACAGACTCTGCTACTCTAATTGAGCTTAAGGGAATTATTAAGTTTTTGATTAATAATTTAATAAAAGCTTTTGGCTAATAATTTAATAATTGCCATAAATATTGAATATGTGTAGATATGAAACTTATTGTTCTAATAATGTTTTTTTATCACTAAGAAACTGCGTGAAACCAATAACAACCAACTGAATATGACGTACTTGAGGTTTACCTTTTTCTTGTTATTCTGATAACAATATTTCGTAAAATACTAAAACATTCAATAAACTAATAAAAAATATTAAAGGTGTATTATATTTCACCGCAACTTATTCTACTTTTGCAGTTGGAAATATAGTTAACAAATAATGATTTAAAAACATGAATATTTTTCATAAATAGTAAAATGCACATCTTCTCAAGCGATCTTAATAGTAAATGATATTTTAAGAGCTTTCGGATTTAACTAAAAAACAATTAAAATTAAAATAGATGATATCATCTAAATGTTGACCGCGGCTACGCTTGAAATGGTTCAAAGACTGGGTCTAATTTTGGCACTCTCTCACGCACGATCTAGGAGGCCAATTGTCCGGCCTCAAACGTGAAATAAACTGTTCATCGAACTGGCATCTAAATTGAATAATTAACACGAGACTATCAAGCCGGAAGTCCCGAGTTCCCGAGTTATTTTAGTTTCCTTGCGAAATCCCCCACTAATTGCTGCTTCGAGTAACACGTTTTCCATTTTGCGGTTTCAGAAGTAATTTAAAATGAAATTATTGCTTGGATGTTGTCGTAAGGTAGGTTAGTTAGTACCTCGACCAATATTGGCTTTCAAATGCTCCAACGTAAAAGCAAAAATTCTCGAAGATATGTATTTCGCAAGCATCTTCAGAGTACATGAAAAAGTACTAGGAGAAGGTGACAACCTAACAACTTTTCATTTCGCCACAAAAAGTCGGTTATCATACTGCCGTAGCGCTTTGAATTGACCGTAATGGTTCTTCCATTAGTTAAAAAAAAACGCTAAGTGGCAGTGGGTGCTCTGACAACCACATGTTATATTAAATTCAATTAAGAAGAATAGGGTTATTGTTCAAAAATGTGTTTTAAATTCAGAAGATAATGATAAATATACTAACGCACAACGGAAAGTCAACATCAGTTCATATTATCCAACTTAATCAACAGAGCATAACAGCTGTTTTAGAAAGCCAGTACACTTTCATTACTAGCACTTACATGTATTTTTTGTCTGTCCTCATTTACGAGTATTAAGTGGTTTAGTTGTACTTAGTTTATTTATTAAATAAAGAAAAAAATAAATTCAACTAAACCACCTAATAAGTGAGGGCAGATTCTCAGTGAACCGCACCACGCATTACAGAGAGAACACGTTCTTTGGCCGAACGGTTCGTATGTGGAACAAACTTCCAGCAGAGGTCTTTCCTGTCAGTTTTAACTTGGGGAGGCTCAAATCGAACGTCCACAAACACTAGTCCCTCTATCCTCCTTCCCATAACCAACTTTCCTAGTTCTGGCACAATGCATCGCATATGTAGGGGCCATCCCCTGAGTGCTGGTCCAAGAAAAAAAAATATGTTTGAAACCTTTATAATTTTGTTTAGCTAAATATTTATCATTTTTTTATTTAAAATAAGTCCACCTATTTATTATATATATTATTTGTTAACGTTTTGTACTTTTATAATTGATCCACACAATTTACTTCTGCAACTCATTTTGACATAAGTGATATGTAAGTCAAGAATTTCGAAATATGTAACTCAAATAACGGTAAAACAAAAGGGAGGAAACAAACGAACAGCACAATCAGCCCAATCTGAGGATGCTAGTCCTCACAATCGATGCATCACCATCTGAATCAGACGATTTTTTCCAAAACCAACCCCTAAATACGCATCCGTTTCCACATGACAATCTCTCACAGCTTAGGGTAGTAGGTGTCTCATTTTAGTTCTCGAAAGTCAAAAGTCAATATTTGATTTGGACAAATTCTTTTGAGAGCAAGAATTTCAAACATATTTAATGCTACCAGTATGTTTAGCGGCAACCCTCGATTGTAAATAAATATCAATAGAAATTTTTATTAAACAAATAAAATAAAAATGTTTATTTCCCTACGAGTTCGTTGCTCCTGATTTTTTCTCACTTAATTACTCTCTGACGTTGGGTCGCCCATGCAGACAATTTATTCGTATAGTTCGTAATGTGGCATGTGTAGTGATTAACTTTGTTGCTAATGTTAGAGTAGTACGTACACATGGTGTATTTAAATGAGTTAGTAATTTATTTATTTATGTGTTGGTCACACATACGTATCTGATTACCAAATCTCTGTTAATCGTTATGTTATTATTTTCGAAAAACTATTCTAAAAGAATGGCAGATAAAGAAACGGAGAATTGTTATTTTTTTGGTTGGAATTTACTCAATTATTTTTAGCACTGCAAAAGTTTATTATTAGCTATTCCATGTACATACATACATATGTAAATACGAGTATGTATATATTTAGAATTTTCTATATAATTATATATGTATCTGACTTGTGCTCTGATATAACTAGTGTTTACATTAATTTTTCTATTTCAATATTTTGAAAACCATTTGCCAGTTTCTGTCAGTTATAATCATTTTATTTATTTTCATACCACATAATTCTCAGCATTATTGACTTGACCTTGTTTGTGGAAGGTCTTTCATACAACGGCCTCGTTTTTGTTTGCTAAAAAGATATGCCAATATTTCCTTGACAATAAGGAAGGACGCTGCATGAATTTTTTTTAAGGCCAAATATTTCATTCATCGAAAATCACATTAACCCTAGTGTACCAACATATTTAATTTTTGTACATGAACTGATTAAATAATTTCAAATAAAAGAAACCAAATTTTCCACAAGAAATTAGTTTTTGCAAACCATCAGCACTTCAAGCACCCTAAAACATAGTATAGGATATTTTTTTGCTGAATGAAAAATTAATATGACAATTTATTTATTTATTTAAATGTAGTCAAAGGATCCTTACAGACTAACCCCCAGTTTTTGAATTCTTATTTAAGTACAAAATTAGTTAACTTTTCCATAAACTTAAGTTGTGCTTAAATACACTTTCAGCTTTTCATTCTAAAATTAATTTTGGTATATAATTGTGATAAAAGTATGGTAGCACAAATAAATGGTAAGAAAAATACAGCAAATGATCAGCGTTGTCAACTTTGAAATTTTGAAAAGCACTAAAGTCGGACAAAAAACGCGCAATTTTTTAAAAAAAGCACTACATATAAATATTTTTTTATTTTAATTGCCTTTTATTTAAAATATGATTTTATTTAATTTTTTTCTATTTTACACATTTATTATCAAAAAATGTATAAAATAAGAGATCATTTATTACTATAGTATTCTATTATTTTTAAGCCTAAGGTCTCTTTATTTTTATTTAATATATTTTATTTTTCAATATTTTGTCACTTCTTTGTGTGACTTTTACAGGAAATTAATTATTTTTAATTAATTAATTTCCAATAAAAATAAAGAGACCTTAAGCTTAAAGCTAATAGAGTACAATAATAATTAAAAAGAGATCAAAAAAACCAGAAGAATTTTAGATCATTTATTACTATTTTTAATAATTCATATATTACACTAAAAAATAACTCAACATATTGTAAATATCGCCATAGAAAATGCAATAAATTTTACATTGTTTTTATACCCTCCAAAAAAGAATTTGGAGGGTATATTCACTTTGTAATTCCGTTTGTAACGCATCGAAATATCCATCTCAGACCCCACAAAGTATATATATTCTTGATCAGTGATGAAATCTAAGACGAACTGAGCATGTCCGTCCGTCCGTCCGTCTGTGGAAATCACGATTCAGTCCAAACGAAAAGAGCTAGACCTTTGAAATTTGGCATAAATATATTTCAAAACTTAGAGCAGGTTAAGTTCGAAGATGGGCTAAATCGGGCAAGAGGGAAAAAAGTTCCCCTAAGAAGAACTAAAACAACCCAGAAAAAACAACATAATTTCTAAAGTTTTTTGGTTATTTTGTTAAGCAAATGATATATTTTTATGTCAAATACGGTCCAAAGCCTTAAACTTGGAGCCATTAAATAAAATAAAAATATTTTTTGACCCCGCCCACTTCAGTGGGCGTTATTATAGGCAAAAATAGCATAAAAACAATCGATTGTTATTCCTGATGATGTCAACAAATTGTTGACGAAATATCGAATAAAATAGAAAAATTATAACGATTTTTACAAAAACGACCTCGAGCTCAATCATTCTAAAATACATATATAAGAAAAGGTCAATAAAAGCAAACAACTATTTTATATAATCATCCCAAACATTTATCTTTAGAGTTTTATGACTGCCGATTTCTGCCCTACCCCCCTCCCCCCCCCCCCCCCCCCCTCCTCTTCCTTTTTCCCTTAAATGACCCTACCAAAAAAAATTTTTCTTTTTAAATTTTATATATAATCATCCCAAGCATTTATCTTTAGAGTTTTATGACTGCCGATTTCTGTCCTACACCCCCCCCTCTTCCTTTGCCCCCTAAATGACCCCACCAAAAAAAATTTTTTTTTTTAAATTTTGTATATAATCATCCCAAGCATTTATCTCTAGAGTTTTATGACTGCCGATTTATGTCCTACCCCCCTCCCCTCTTCCTTTGCCCCCTAAATGACCCTGCCAAAAAAAATATTTTTTTTTTAATTTTTATATAATCATCCCAAGCATTTATCTTTAGAGTTTTATGACTGCCTGTTGCTGCCCTACCCCCTCCTCCCCCTTTGCCCGCTAAATGACCCTATCAAAAAAAAGAAATTTTAATTTTGTATATAATTATCCCAAACATTTATTTTTAGAGTTTTATGACAAAGGTGATATGTTTCCCCCACAGCCCTTGCTAGAGAGACCCCGCCAAAATACAGTTCCTATACCCTCCAAAGAGAATTGTGATGAAGTCTAAGACGGTCTAGCAATGCCCATACGTTCGTCTGTGGAAAACATGATATTGTATATATTTGAACCCCGCCCCCTTTAGTGGGCGTTGACGTACGATATTATATAGAGGAACTCTGTCCCACTAAGTTAAACATTTCAAATTCACTTACTAAATATTTGGAGGGTATTTAAGATTCGACCCGGTCGAATATAACGTTTTTACTTGTTTAGTCTCCTGTAAACTTTTAAAGTGATGCCCTTTCTCTGCCATATTTTATTTCTTTTAAGGCAACAAAAGTAAAATAGCGTTTAAAATATCAAAATATATTCATATGATAACAAACGAATTTCAATTTGTATTTGTTAAAGGTCAATATCAAAGTCCGTGAATTCCTCATCACGGTCATCTGCCCATAATACCGTTTTTATTTCATATTCCAACGTTTTATAAACCATTTTTGTATTAATATAAATATTGACCTCATCTGGAATTTCGTACGTTTCGCAACAAGAATTTTTCCTTTTAAGTCCGTTTTTGTTTTGTAAAAGCGCATTAAGCGAATGCTGCGACATTCGATTCTAATTTTTCTGAATGTAAACAAACTATGAACAACACATGGTAGTATGAAAAACTTAAATTGAATTTAAATGTACAAGTGGGACATTTAAATCTGATTTAATTTTGAAGTGAAAAACAAATTTTTGTATTTAAATAGACTTTAAGTTTAAATAGTACTTAATTTTGAAGTTAAAAACTGGGCATAATAATATGACATTAGATAGAAATAATTTACAAAATTTATGAATTAAGATAAACAATAATATAATATGTTTCACAGGATTTGAGCTTAAAGAACAATTAACGAATTCAGACAAATAATTACATTTACGACATACCCTCAAACGGATCAGCAAAAGCATAATTAAATCTACTAAAATTAATAACAAGACGGGTAGTACGAGTAGGAATATTAAATTTGACAGAATTTATCAGATATTCGGATCAAATTTTACCATTAATAAGGTTTATCATAAAAGTCACATTTAACATCGTCGGCCGGCTTTTAAATTGGAAGGTTTGTGGAAGAGGTTCTTTGAAACAATAAATAAAAATTGCTTTTGTACAGATTCAAGACTATTATTGTAGAGGTTATAATAAGGATCCCATATAATTGAACCGTATTCCAAAATAGTTCTCTCTAACGATACGTACATATAACTGCTTCGTAATGTAAGCGTCAGTAATCTCTTTTGCGCAACGTTTTATAAAGGCAAAAGCATCTCTATCTTTGTTTACAGTTAGAGTACTATGAGAAGCAAAATTTAATTTTGGATCTAGCAAAAATCCAAGATCAGGAAACGAGTCCACCAACTTCAACTAATGACCACTCAATGAGAAGTTAACAGGTATTTCTTAAGAGCTTTCGGATTTTTTTTAAAAGAAACACGAATATGTATGAAATCTTTAACTGTACGCAAGAAGAGAAGAGTACCCAGGCCATATAGATCTGTATGAGCTAATATATATTTATTTGAAATAGACATTTATTATAAACGAGTTTACAAAATAAATACAATTTTCATCAGTCAGATGCTACTAAAGAAAAATATTGCGCTATATACAATAAATACAATTATAAATTCAAAACATACGAATTGTAGCAACAAGCCCTTCAACTCAAAATATAGATAAAATTGAAAAGTACTTGTTATCCATCCTTGCTGTATGCTAAAGAGAAGCCAAAACCTAAGGAGAGCGAGAGAAACAACATTTTTTTCCTTCGTATACATATTTGTTTGTTGCGCAAGCAGAATTTGTCTTTTTCTTGCTTTCCTATAACGCGTTATAGGGCAAGAGAAGCTTGATCATCTATGATCTAGATATATAATCAAATTTTAAAGATGATTACAAGTAAATGTTGACCGCGGCTACGCTTCAAATGGTTCATGTGCCACGTCCAATTTTAGAAGACTCTCCAATATATCGTCCGGTATCTCACGAATATATTCTTGAATATCAGCTTCCAGAGCATCAAACGTTGCGGTCTCATCTCTATAGACATGCCCCCTCAAAAAATGGTCTAAAGGCGTTAACTCGCACGATCTAGGCGGCCAATTGATCAAAGTGCAATATATTGTTCATCGAACTTATCTCTCAATTGGGCCATTGGTTCGCGAGTCGAGCATGAATTTTGATTATAAAATTTAATAATCTGCAAGCGTTGTTGGTTTGTAAGTCGCTTCATGGTTAAATTATAGAACAAACTGAACATGTTTAACAGTAACTTGTTACAAGAAAATAGTGTGGCCAAAACTAAATACTAAATTTCATTTTTAATGAAATATTTTTATTATAATCTGTTATATCATTTCGTGGCATTTAATTTTTTTAAATAATTTCCCTCAAATGTTCCCTGCTGTTACGAGTTACATGATAAAAAATTCTCTCAGTTCAGTGTTTGACTACTTTCGCCAGTAAATCTGGCTGTATGTCGTCAATGGTGGCTTGAATATTCGCTTCAAATGCTTCAAGAGCTGTTGATTTATCGGCATAAATCAATGACTTAACTTTGATGCATAAAAAGTACTGCATAGGCGCCAAATCTCACGAACGAGGTGCCTTTCTGAAAATAAAGTTGTCAGCTAATTAATTTGCAATATATCGGTTGCTAAGCGCGCCTTAAGGAAAGTTGCGGCGTTTTATTGAAACACAATTTCGTTAATGTTTAGGTGATTAAATTCTTCTGGTTTCTTGACTTCTTTTTAATTATTATTGTATTCTGATATTTATAAGCTTAAGGTCTCTTTATTTTGGTTTAATTTTTAATTTCAATATTTCGTCACTCCTTTGTGTGACTTCTTCAGGAAATTAATTATTTTATTTTTAAAAGAATGTTTTTTTTAGGTGATTAATTTTTGGAAACAAGAATTCACTCAGCATGGCTCACAGTAGCTCTTTGCCATTGAGTTTTTACTTTTATTGAAAAGAGAAGAGTAAAATCGGTGCGAAAACGATCAATAATTGTCCTTATTATTTAATGGTTACGCTTTTTCGGGCAAATATATGACAAGTGTGAGCGTATCGATCACCAGAAGTCGGATTAGAAAATAGGGATTTCTTTTTTAACTCGGAATTGAATAAAAAGAGACCATATGTTAAAAGATATGATGCAATTAATTTCGCTATGGTGTGTGACAGATTCGGTATTTCGGACAGAGTTGCTTCTTGTTTGGCTACAGCATTGTTTAAAAATATTGGTTTTTTGGATGAAAACGGGGAACCAGTTGTCATGGATAAGTGTAAGGTAGCTATTCAATGTGTAGGAAGTGAATATTTTCAGGCCTCGCGGCGCTAGCTAGGATTTCATTTTAGACACCTGGTTTCTTAGGGAAACTTTCTTAGAATCAGGTGCAGATTTCGATTTTGCTATACGATTGTTGCGTTTTTTGGCTCCCATACAAATCGACCCACCCTAATGAGCAGTATTTTATTGCAACTTTCTGCCTCCGGAGAGATCACGGAAGTAACTGTTACCCCTAATGCAGAGACTTCCACATGAAATTTATATTCCGTTGAGGACCAGTAATAATAACGATATCCCGCACATGTGCAATCTGAACTATTTTCTTATCGATTGACTTTATGCCTCTAAAACATGTCAAAGAAAAAAATCGTTGGACATAATCAGCAGGGTGGTTGTCGTTATGCTAGAAAAAACTGTTTAATAAAATCATGACCTATTAAAATTATAAATAAAATTTAATGTAATAAATTAATATATGATGTTTAAGATTCTGGTTGTGCTTCTTTTTTTCTGAGTAGGTGGCCTGATGTCGCATAAATTTTAATGCGACTATAAATACTCAGATACAAAAAATATACTTCATAAATATTATTTGTATAGACCGCACCATCTCATTCTAAACAGCGAAACGTGGATAAAGGGAACCGATTGGGACCGATTTAAAAAACTGCTTAACGATTGCTCGTTATAACGGAGGAGTCATCACAAAAGACTTTACTATAACGAAGCATTTTTCTATTAAAATAGTAGTACAAGTCTTAGAGCCTTGGAATTGTTGGGTGTCATTTTATTAATTAAAAAGAATGTTAATAAAATTTTTTTGCGAGAAAAAGAGTGGTCCCTTTTAATTTTCTATTACATTCATAAGTACTTTCTCTCAATGAGGGTGCTTTGGCGGGTGTACTTAACACGAATCTCAATATTCGTTCATTCATGGATATGGTGTCGAATTCTTCTGATTAGCATTAGTGATTTGTTGCCTTAGTTGTTATCGGCCTGTTACAGTGGCGAAGCCGTAGCACTGGCCACTGGACAATTACTGGCAGGGCAGGGATTGACAATCATATGCCAAAAGAGCAGAGCAATAGCAAAAAAAGAATTCCCTATCGCCTGATCTTTCTTCATCTGTACGCTATCACCTCCTTTCCAGCGCGATGCACTGAATGTGAAATGGTTATCCATTGAAGTGAAATTCCTACTAAGAACATACATAAATAAATCACAAATATATAATCTCCCATCATGGAGCTCATAAACTTCTAGTAAAAACGATCTCTTTGCTGTGCTGAATACGATACCATGTTATTTTCAATTATTTTAAAAAAATATATACACTAGAGAGGTGAAAACACGTATAAAAATGCTTCATCATTATAAAGGGTGATGTTTTAGCAACTTTGTTTTTGGCAGCTCAGCTGTTTTCGTGTAACATGTTACTTTAAACATGTTCAGTTTGGTCTACAATTTAACAGAAACGTAGAGCGCTAGCAGATTATTGCATTTTATAATCAAAATTCAATTTCGGTTAAGAAAGTGAACGGATACGTGAACAATCAAAAGTGACGTGTTTGATTGGAAGAGCAGCCAGGAGAAGTGCTAAAACTGCATTCCAAAAAAGGCGCTGCTTGGCGTGGAATATGGACATGTGGCATCATTGGACGAAAGTCAGTAATGTAACTGTGAATGGCGAGCGCTGCCGTGCGGTAATTAAAAAATGTTTTGTTCAAAATGGAACGCTGGACTTGGCTGACATGTAATTTCAAGAAAACTATGCCACATAGCACGCGAAATAATGGTATAATTGTTTATGTTGGTGTCTCCACTTATAACGTTAGCATATTTCAGTGCTGCTGGGCAAATTTCTTCTTTCCCGTGTAGAAACATAGGTCTGTAGAACCATAAAGTGCTCACGGCTAGTTTTGAAGGGGAAAGCCCTTGTGATCCGCCGAGTTTTTTTAGATTTCACATGTCTCCATTATTCGGCAATGGACAATTCCTGTATGGCAGAGACTCGATTAGATACAAATGTATGATAGGATGATGATTCAGAATTGATCCAGGCTAGAACAACTTCTGAGTCAGTCCATAGATATTTGGGAGCACTCTCTAGTTTGAAATTCTTCTTTACTCTTGCGGCTAATTGAGTGCAAAGTTCGAGACGATTTTTCGCATAGTAGTCTGAAAATTACCTGATTGTTCTTGATGACTGATCTTACGTAAATAACTACTCTATATGCCTTTCCTGAAGCGTCCGCAAAAGTATGAATTTGTGTCCTGGAGGAGATATTCTTGTCAAAGATGTGTCGTGGAAGTTTCAGGTTCGTTATATGTTGCAAATCGTTACGGAATGTCGTCCACCTCATATGAAGATTTGTTGGTAATGCATCATCGCATTCCAGTTTTGTTTGCCAAAGCTCTTGAATGAGCATTTTAGCAGAGACTACAATTGGTGAAAGCAATCGTAACGTATCAAATAGTCTAGTTAAATCTGAAAGTAACTTCTTGGACTTTAATACAAAATTTATCACGTCTTGGCATCCTTGATAAAGCTAAGGCTATTTCTGTGAAGTAAAAATTAGCTTCTTGTTGCGCTTCTCTGTTTGAAGTAGTTATAGATGATTTGTAGTTCACTTTTGTAGCTTAAATCCATGCTGGCTAAGTATATATTTCAATTCTCTCTGAATTACTATAACTGTGTTCAGGCTATCATCTCCACATAAAAGTTTTGAAGCAAAAATTGGAATCCACATGGGTATCGACTCATGTTCTTTTTGGCTATAGTCTCCAAACATTTTGTTGCCAAAAATAGGGCATGCTCGTATTCGATAGGTAACAGTAGTTAGCTGATAACGTTTTACTGCTATTGTTGGGTCCTCCCTCCATATAACGGTTTGAAATTTTCTATCTTCTGAGTGTATTAATATTTGCCGATACATCTTTTTAATGTCCAAAAAAGTGAAAGGGTATGTATAGGTTTGTCCTTCCGTGTGTAAATTCTTCGATATCAATATAGGACCCCATAAAGTATATATATTCTGGATACTTATGAATAGCGATGACGATTGGGCGATGTCCGTCTGTCTGTAAGTGAAAAAGTGCCCCCGCAATGTTTTAAATTATGTATGAATTTTTAATAGTCGAACTTTCTTATGTAAATTGTTACATAAGGAACGGGGCACGCGCACTTGTTCATTGCAAATTAACAACTAAATTCAATTACTTGAACATAAATAACAAAGATGCTTTAGCTATCAGCAGCCGACGGCTCTGGAAAAAGCGAAAGAGATACATGGAATATTGGGAATATTAATCGTCAGGGTTGGGGAATTTCGTACTAACCAAAAAGGCAATAACTTAAAAATATGAATTTGGGAACTTCTCATATTCAATTTTCGTTAATAACATTCGTTAAATAGTTGATATTCCTACTAACCAGCACCACTTGCAAAAGTGGAAAAATTGAACAAAGAACGCTGATGAGATGGCGTAGCGGCCTCGAAATTAGTACTGATCCGTTCTGCTGGTTTCATGATTATTGAAAATATTCTTAATATTCCAATATTAATATAAAAAATAATAAATAGAATTTGAACAAATTCATTTATTAATAAAATAATAAAAAAATCATTTGCAGTCACGCAGATTCGAACTTAAGCCCGTTGAAAAAATGAACAATTTACATAAGAAAGTTTGACTAATAAAAATTCATACATAATTTAAAAATCTAAATTTCGAATCCAGGGTGGGACAAGCGTAATATTTTATAGTACATGAAAGTGACCAAAGTGGTTAAAAATTTTAAATTTTTCTTAAATAAAACTGCTTTGCACCTCATGAAGCGTTGCACTAACTAAAAAAAAACAAACAAAAAATTTAAAACTAAAATGGTTACAAAATTTGAGTTTTTCTTAAACAAAACTACTTTATACCTCATGAAGAATTGCATTGATAATAAAAATGTTAAAAATTAAAATTTCGCTTCCAGGGTTGGGATATTGAAATTTTTTTTATACATAAAAGCAACCAAAAAGGCAATTGACGTTGTTTTTTTTGTGCAATGAAACTATTTTATATTTTAGGAAGAACAAAATTGGTATAAAATATTAAAAAAAAATTAAAATTTCGAATCCAGGGTTGGACAAGTGTAATATTTTATGGTACATAAAAGTGGCCAAAGTGGGTAAAAGTTTTAAATTTTTCTTAAATAAAACTACTTTATTCCCTTTGAAGCGTTGCACTGATGAAAACAAACAAAAAAAATTAAAATTTGGCTTCCAGGGCTGGGAAATTGAAATTTTTTTATACATAAAAATAACCAAAAAGGCAACTATCGTCGGTTTTTTACTAATTAAAACAATTTTTTGTTCAGGAAAAACAAAATTGGTATCAAAAATTAAAAAAAAATCAAAATTTTGATTCCATAGTTGGATAACTGCAATATATTGTAGTACGTGAAAGTGACCAAAATGATTACAAATATTAAGTTTTTCTTAAATAAAACTATTTCATGCCTCATTAAGAGTTGCATTGGTAAAAAAGAAACAAAACAAAAATTAAAATTTCGTTTCCAGGGGTGGGAAATTGAAATATTTTTTATGCATAAAAGTAACCCAAAAGGCAATTAACGCTGTTGTTTTTGCTAATTAAAACTATTTTATAATTCAGGAAGAATAAAATTGGTATTAAAATCTTAAAAAAATCAAAATTTCGACTCTAGGGTTGCACAAATGAAATATTTTATGGTACATGCAAGTGACCAAAAATGTTTAAAGATTTAAATTTTTTGTCAAGTAAAACTATGCTACACTAAAAATTGCATTGGTAAAAAAATAAAAATTCGCCTCCAGTACCCACATAAATTCCAAATTTTTGTTTTTTTAGTGAATTAAAGCTATTTTATACTTCAGAAAGAATCAAATTGGTATTAAAAATTTTAAAATTCAAAATTCGGTTCCATGATTGGAAAATCGAAATTTTTCGGTAGATAAAAGTAATCATATAAGTTCTCAATTTTGGTTTTTTAGTGAATTAAACCTGTTTTAAGAAATAAATTGGTATTAAAAATTTAGTTCCAGGGTTGGAAAATCTAAATTTTTTAGTACACAAAAGTAGCCATATAAGTTCCAAATTTTAGTTTTTTTTTGTGAATGAAATCTCTTTTATTCTTCGGGAAGAGTTAAATTGATATTAAAAGCCAAAAAAATTAAAAATCCAATTTCAGGGTTGGAATATCGAAATTTTTTAGTTATAAAAGTAACCATATAATATGCTATTTTTTATTTTTATGATGAATTATACCTACATAAGGCTCCCTGAATGTCTTGTAATGTTAGACTGTGGAGTGAAGTTTTCTGTATTGAAGAACGTAAATTTATTCAGAACTTCATCGCTATTTTGGCTTTCAACCGCGTGTCATATTAATGCAGAAATGTATATTTTCAACTTCGGGCTTTAGAACCACAACAACATAATCTTACTAGTAGTATCAGTTTTAAAACTACTAAAAGGAAAAAAAAGATTCCATGCCAGGACATTTATATATCTGTAGTTCTGCTCATATTAGCAACATTTTAGTATAACACTACTTGTCAGTAATCCCCAAATAAATTAGTGCGTGTAAACACAGATGGACGTGTTCATGCATGTCTATACATGTTTATGCATGTCTGTGCATGTCTTTACAAAACCAGAGATCATGCATAAATTCTTTGTTTCGAGAATCGAAAGGAAAAGAAAAAAAAGAGAAACTGTATATCTAACGTGACTAGCCTATTAAACGGCATCGATAAATTCTATTGCTTTGAACCGTCAGACTGAACAGAAGTGGTTTTCTCAAGAATAATTTTCCATATACATAAAATATTCTGAGAAAAGTTATTAATAGTGTAGTTAAATATTCAAAAGAAATATCACCACTATCCTCTAATAGAAATACTATACTGGTATAAAAGCCATCGCTTAGGGCTCCCTCCGAAGAAAACAAACAATACTCGCTTTTAATCGCTTTGCGAGCATTCGTAAAACTCGACAGCAGTTGTGGTAAGATTTTGTGTAAATTTTGGAGTAGAAAAAATATGGTATACTTATTAGAATATTTAATCATAGTGGCGTTCTTTCGGTGCCCACCACTGCCAACAATTCTTATTCTGAAAGACAAAAATTTATCCCCACGCCTGATATTCCTTCTAAATACTTTGGGAAGCATACCGCTGCACAGACAGAAAGAAATCAAGTCGCTTCGCAACATTGTGTCATTTTCTTTAGCGGCCTAGGCTTTAATCCATCAAGCAACACACCAAAAATGCATGTACCACTGTTATAAGTTGGAAGATAGACGTGCCAACTTACAATCATCTTTGATACCTAGACTACCAAGTCATCCTAATTTATCTGAAACTGACGACATCAAAAAAAAAAAAAAATAATCCAATAAGCAGAATTTACAAACCTATCTAACTATTATCTCGTAAGATTAAATCGGGCCAAAGAGTCATAAAATTAAGTAAGAGCACCACTTTTTTTTGTAGAAAGGCTTAAAGGTGAACTTTCTCTATATGCAAAATATTGTGTGCAAAAACAAATATTTCCACATTGTATTATGAAAATATGTTAGATATATATTGATACAATCGGAAATCCTTAGATTATTTAAAATACTTTATAAGATACATCTTACTAAACATATAAGCTTTTTAGATATTAGAATTATGAAGCAACTACATCCATAGATACCAGTATAGCAACATTGTAAACCCTGATATTTCGCAACCATCTCCTGTTTGGCGTGGCCTCATCAACCAGCAGTTGCAGCAACATTGTAATTAAATTGGGTGAGTAAATAAAATGCTGCCTATCTATGTTTGATAATTGTATAATCATAAATATATTTCACTTATAATACAATGTACACCCTACTGAATTCTTCATAATCCTATATAGTGCACTTAGTAGCGTAGTTTATTTTCCATCGGTTTAATTAGTTTTATTTTTCAATATGTCAATGGTAAATATTTTGTTGTTTTCCGAACCCTGAAAGCGATTATGTTTTGCTTTAGTTACTATAAATCAAACCATTTACTTTGATCTCTTTACGATCATGTTTATAATCACCATTCATTAAAATTTATTGTATTCTGTTACTATCTTCATTAAAGCATTGCATTCTCAATGAAATATTTCTTCTTTTAATATTAATCCATTTTAAGAGAATTATATCACATACCCACCGTTTATACAAAAGATACTTTACTCATACAGCCGTTGGTTCTCTTACCCAACATTTTTTATACCCTCCAAAAAAGAATTTGGAGGGTATATTCACTTTGTCATTCCGTTTGTAACGCATCGAAATATCCATCTCAGACCCCATAAAGTATATATATTCTTGATCAGTGATGAAATCTAAGACGAACTGAGCATGTCCGTCCGTCCGTCCGTCCGTCTGTGGAAATCACGATTCAGTCCAAACGAAAAGAGCTAGACTCTTGAAATTTGGCATAAATATATTTTAAGATTAAAAGCAGGTTAAGTTCGAAGATGGGCTAAATCGGGCAAGAGGGAAAAAAGTTCCCCTAAGAAGAACTAAACCAACCCAGAAAAAACAACATAATTTTTAAAGTTTTTTGGTTATTTTGTTAAGCAAATGATATATTTTTATCTCAAATATGGTCCAGCGCCTTAAACTTGGAGCCATTAAATAAAATAAAAATATTTTTGACCCCGCCCACTTCAGTGGGCGTTATTATAGGCAAAAATACCATAAAAATTGTTTTACTTCATTCTACATTCCTTAAAAATAACACTTTTAAGCTTTAATGAAGAAGCTGAGACGAAACCTGGTACTACTCTGCCCTACCCCCCCCCCCCCCCCTCTTCCTTTGTCCCCTAAATGACCCTACCAAAAAAAATTTTTTTTTATTAAATTTTGTATATAATCATCCCAAGCATTTATCTTTAGAGTTTTATGACTGCCGATTTCTGCCCTAGCCCCCCCCCCCGCTTCTCCTTTGCCCCCTAAATGACTCTACCAAAAATAAAATTTTTTTTTTAAAATTCTGTATATAATCATCCCAAGCATTTATCTTTAGAGTTTTATGACTGCCTGTTGCTGCCCTACCCCCTCCTCTCCCTTTGCCCGCTAAATGACCCTATCAAAAAAAAGAAATTTTAATTTTGTATATAATTATCTTAAGCATTTATTTTTAGAGTTTAATGAATTAAGGTGAAATGTTTCCCCCACAGCCCTTGCCAGAGCGACCCCGCCAAAATTATAGCCTCCAAGGAGAATTGCGATGAAGTCTAAGACGGTCTAGCAATGCCCATACGTTCGTCTGTGGAAAACATGATATTGCATATTTTTGAACCCCGCCCCCTTTAGTGGGCGTTGACGTACGATATTATATAAAGGAACTCTGTCCCACCAAGTTAAACTTTTCAAATTTACTTATTTAGTAAGTTTGGAGGGTATTTAAGATTCGACCCGGTCGAATATAACGTTTTTACTTGTTTTTATTAATTTTTTTTTGTTTTCATTTGGAAACTTGCTAATGAAGTTCGTTGTGATTGATTATTAAGTTTTGGTTATTCCTACAGAGTAACAATTATATCTTCCTACCACTTACGGCCTTAATAAAATAATGAGGAACATTCATAATAATTTACTTGTCTAATTTAGCCATAAGCCTTTTAAGTTTTATATTGTAAGATATATGTAGGAATGGTGTAATGACCAAACCCCAACTTTATCGAAATACTTAGTTTGAATTATAATAGTTCTGTTATGATTAGAATATGAAGTAACTTGAATAAACACTATCTGAACATGAATCTGTAAACGTTCTAGTAATTCTTGCATGAAATAAGCGGTTAGAATCATGCTGGGAAGGGATCTTAGCAATCTTTATGTGCCCTAAGATCATAGGTAGGGAGGGTTTAGAGACAGCATTCTCACCACATCTGAGAATTAGATATTTGAATGGATTAAACATCACTGCTTGACCTATACGATTTTCTTGTTAGTTGATTACAAATATGCCGGTATTTAATAACATCTAATCATTCTTATCAACTAGTACGTACTTCAATTAGAAGGGAGTCTATAAAATTCTTTATGTGCTGACTGTCCTATCGGTAACAGAGATTTAGCAAGACAAGAACCTCCCCGCCTGACTGTCCGCTAGCATAATCAATGGCTCCCACTCGTCTGTTAATTCTCTAAGAGCAAATAGAATAACAACACCACATCCGAAAGATATCATGAGGGTTCTAGTTTTCCCACCCTCGGATTGACCTAGAGCTAGACCAACCAGCTGTACATTACAGTCTATAAAAGCGCAAAGGGCGATTTCTTTATTACTTATAGCCTTCTGTATATCAGTACACAAATAGTGTATGGCAGTTACCGTCGATTTGCCTGGCTGGTAGGCAAATTGTAACTTATGAATGGGATACACTGTGAGAAAATTCCTTCTAATGTAACTATCCAGCAGTTTCTCCACCGTCTTCAGGAAAAACGAGCTGAGACTGATTGGTCTAACTGATTTTGGAAGATGTTCAGATCTACCACCAGCCTTTGGTATAAAAACCACCTTAACCATACACCAAGCCTTCGGTATGTGACATGCTGGTAGGCTTGATTTGAAAATCCTGGACAGTTGTGGTACAATATAATCTCGACCCTGTTGAAGAAGGCACGGATAGATGCCATCCGGGCCCGGAGATTTATAAGGGCTACATTTAGGCAACGTCCAGCTTACTTGTCTATTTCCAAAGATACTTTCCGTCAACCTGCGATCGCTGTTGGTACACCTAGGTGTCCATTGCGGAAACGAAATCGGATTTACTGGCAGTGATCCTGGGAAATGTGTACCTAGAAGAAGTGCAGATGTTTCTTCTGGTGAGTTTGTATACGTCCCGTCAGGTCGTTTCAGTGTACAAAGACCATTTGAATGATCCTGTGACAAGGCCTTCTGTAGCCGTACTGCCTCAGGCAAATTATTTATCCTTTCGCAGTACGTCCGCCATGTTGACCTCTTAGATTCCCTAAGTGCTTTATTATAGGTAGTGGGTGCAGACTTGTAGGTGACGCAGTCACCCGTGTTCTTGGCCCTGTTAAAAAGGCGCCTTTACTCCCTCTTCAGTTCCTCTAATCCATCGTTCCACCAGGGTACGTCCCTTTTTTGGCTTCTTGGACCCTAGCCTGCAACTGTTCCTGAAGACATTTTGAACATTCTCACAAAGCTCACTAGATTCAAAATCTATTTCTATGGGACTATGTATCAATCCCCCTGAAAAGTTTTCGCCGTTAGATAAATGAACGCGATATGTATCCCAGTCCGTTTTCCTAGGATTACGGAATTGTTCCTCCTCCGTCGGACAGTAGTCTATATCAAACCGTATATGTTGGTGATCTGACATAGATATCTCGTTAGATACATGCCAATTGCTTATAGCATGTGCTATATTGTTGCTACTTAAGGTGAGATCAAGGACCTCCTGTCTAATAGCATTCCTAAAGGTCTCATTGCCCCTGTTCAGTATATATGTATATGTTATTTCTACAGATGAATTCTAGTAAACACTCACCTCGTTTGTTGGTGTCAGTACTTCCCCAAAACCGTGTGATGTGCGTTGGCGTCACAGCATATCAGCATACCTAGGTTCCTTTTTTGGCAATATGCTGCCAGCTTGAAAATCTCTGCCGTAGGCGCATTATCGACCTCAACCGGAAGGTAGGCGGTGGCTAGAACGATCTCACGTTCCCCTACCACTGATGGAACCCTTGCCCGAATTGCCACTAGATCGCCCTCTATGAATTCTGAAATAGGAAAGTAGTTTATATTATTCCTGACGAATATGGCCGCTCTGGGCCTCGTCACCTTATTGTTGTATATAAGCTTACCTTGGCTGTTTCGGAGCCCTTTAATGACCCCTGAGTTTACCCAAGTTTCTTGGATAAAACAAATATCCAGTACGTCTGTAATGAACCTGCGACATAGCACGTCTGACGCTTCCTTGGCGTGATGCAGGTTCACTTGGAGGCACTTTAGCTGCCTGTTGGTTTTGTTCCTCTGGATGTGGGCTGTTGAGGTTAGCATTAATGCTTGTCCTCACGCTTGGCCATTTTTTCCACGATTGGAGCCCAGGAGCACCGTTCTTTCCGCAGAACCGTTGTACCCCTTACCTGGCCTGTTGACATTCACTCTATGCCACCCGTGTCTGTTGATCCCTTTTGCAGTGTTGGACCCATTCGCTGAAGAAGTAGTACCCTTCACCGAACTGGTTGGTTTTCCCGGTGACAAAAGGGGGCTTTGGAGTCGCCTTTGGCCGAGATTACCGTTCCAGCCGGAGCGAGCATTGCCTTCGTCAGCGTATCAGGCTTGCTTGATACTTTTGAGCAGGACGGTTTATCGTCAGGAATGACAGGGACTTTTCTGTCCTGATTCCTTGACTTGGCCTGTCCGGTCTTGCTACCAAGTTTTGCCCTATTGGGTACGACGTTCAATGCCTTTGCTGATTGACGTCTAGCAGGCCTTATTTGAACTGTTCCGTACCCAAAGCTTACGCTATGTCCCTTCTTCAGTACGGAGGCTGATTTTGGGTCAATTGCGAAGGTAAGTTTAGCTATACTTCCCTTGCTGACCCTGTTCAGAACCTTCCAGTACTCCACTGAGAGATCTTCATTTTGTCCTTCTATTAGTGACAGGATTCTCGTTGTGGGAGTTTCAGGCCTTTCCAGGAAATGTCCAATGTACACTTCCGAGCGTGGAGCCTCTTCTTCCGATATCACTTTCATTGCTTTCATTTCATGTCTCATTGCTCCATGACTTTAGCGAGGGAACACGTTCCCTCATCCATTTCGCAGATTGCTTCCCTTTACAATTGAATATCAGCCAGCCCGTTTTAAACGTACAGTCTAAAAATTGCGGCTTTATAGAGCCCTTCTTTAGCTCCACAATTTTATCCAGGACTGCCGTTTGAATTGTTTTTAGCTCTTCGTCTGACCACATGGTAGCTGAGAAGTCAGGAGGGATAACTCCCAACCTGAGCAACCTCCCCGTAAGAAGGACGATCAGTTTGGGTGTCCTTCGCCATCTCGGAGTATCTCAAGCTATTGGCTACTTGAGAGCCACCCGCAAGAGACCCCGTCGCCCGTTTTGGCAGTACCTTTTCTCGCCTGGCTGGAGATACGCTGGATTTTGAGGGTTGCGTTTCCAAAAGCGCATCCTCTTCATCCGTGGGGACTGTTACCACACTTGTAGCAGTATCTACATCCACTACCATTGCGGTATCGTCCATAATGTTCGTGGGCTTCTGTGAGCCCCCTACATTTTTACTATTGTCCATAGGGACATAGTTAATTTTTTCTTTATTTATATTTTCATCCATAAATTTAGATTTTTTTTTGAATGGGGGTGAAAACGATATGGCAAACAGCAGCGCCCCTTGCTGATTGCAGGCATAAATTACAACCGGATTACGCCTCAATCCGGAGGACACCGATATAAGACACACTAACGTAGTGCCATTCATACCATGGGCACGGTACGTGTAACACCCGGTATTACGGGTTTTTATCGAGCGTCCACTCTAGATCCGCTATGTTCTGCCAAAAACAGGGGCACCTCCGGTAGGGTGTGGTTTTGCACGCATAGACGGTCATTGGATACTGAAGAGGCTAAGGTATGTTCCGTAAACTAGCTAAGTTGCGCATTCCGATCCCTGCATTGATATACATTGCTTGCTTAATATTAATTTAATTTTTTTCGGAAATATGAAATAGGTCTAATTCACTAAAAACACAAAATTTGGAGTTTATGTGGGTACTTTTATGTACCAAAATATTTCGATTTTCCAACTCTGAAAGCGAATTTTTATTTTTTTACCAATACAATTCTTAGTGTGGTGTAACATAGTTTTACTTGACAAAAAAATTAAAATGCTTAAACTTTTTGGTCACTTTCATGTACCATAAAATATTTCACTTGTCCCACCCTTGAGTCGAAGTTTTGACTTTTTAAGATTTTAATACCAATTTTATTCTTTCTGATTATAAAACAGTTTTAATTAGCAAAAACAACAACGTCAACTGCTGTTGTGGTTACTTTTATTACATGAACTACAAAATCATTCATCCCAACCCTGGAAGCGAAATTTTAGTTGTTTGGTTTTTTTTTATCAATGCAACTCTTCATGAGGTATTAAATAGTTTTATATAAGAAAAATTAAAAATTTATAACCATTTTGGCCACTTTCATGTACTACAAAATATTGCACTTGGACAACCCTGGTTTCGAAATTTTGATTTTTTTTTAATTTTTGGTTCCAATTTTATTCTTCCTAAATTATAAGACAGTTTTCGTTAGCAAAAAAAAAAAATAAAACAACATCAGCAGCCTGTTTGATTTCTTTCACGCATAAAAAAAATTAATTTCCCACCTCTGGAAGCAAAATTTGATATTAAAAAAAAAATTTTTGGCCAATGCAAATCTTCATGACGTATAAAGGGGATTTGTTAAAGAGAAACTTAAAATTTTTAACAATTTTAGTTACTACATGTATTACAAAATACGAAATGGGCCGAACAAAAATTTTTAATTTCCCATCCCTGGAAAACATTTTTTATTTTTTTAGTTTTTGATAGACTATTGAGGCTTCCAAAAGCACGAAATAGGTTTAATTTACAAACATAAAAAAAATAATTGATTTTTGGTATAAATTTTACGTCGAGAAATAGGTGTAAGCTTCCCAGCCGTACTGGATCTTTCTGAATTTCAGTAAGACCCTATATTTTTTATTTATTTTTATCTTAGGGATGATGACATCCTATATATGCAATGTATTGCGCCGGAACTGAAAACGAGGTGATAGTATTGAGGGGACAGATTAGGAAAGATGAGCAGATAGACAATTTTTTTGTAGCTATTTCAACCTTTTTTACTTCGTCGGGTAATTTTTGCTTCAGGGCCGATGGAGGTGGGTGCTGTTACTCTGCTCTGTTAGTACATGATATTGTCAGTCGCTGCCAATTATGTTCAGTGACCAGTGACTATGCCTTCATCATTGAAACAGGCGGGCAACAACTAACACAACCATGCACTAATGCTGATCAGAAGAATTCAACACAATATTTCATGACTCAGCGCGGACTCGAACTCAGTACCTTCCGCTTCATAGTCTCGCGTTCTACTACTTCAGCCAACAGAACCTACAAGCTCATATCCAATCCAACGGTCCAAGAACAAAGTCCCTAGCCCTTCTGGGGGCTTGGGAAAACCGTACAGACGGACATAATGATCCAGAATATACATATATACTTTAAGGGGTCCTATATTGATATCGAAGTAATTACACATGGAATGACAAACCTATATATACCCTTTCACTTTTTTGTGAAGGGTATAAAAAAGTCGATCCCAAGATGACGTACCTATTTGAAGATATTGAGTGAGAAGAACACTTCTGAGTTCTGCCATGTAGTAGTTTGCAATTATCACTTGTGGTTTTACCTGGAGCATCCACTAGTTCTTGCGCTAGCTTACTGACTGGTAATCTTTTGTTGTTATAGCGATCGGTTACTATGGCCCAGGCCGCCTCGAAAATTTCTCCAGTAGCCGTGAAGTGCTAGACTAGATTGGCAGCTTCTCCTACCAAATGTGTTTCTAAATACCAGGTATTGACTGCATAGCTATTAGGGATGGAAACAAGTCATAAAACTCTTTCCACTTCAAGCAACTTCCATCAAACTTCGGTAGAGTTTTTTTTTTGGGAACTATTATATTAGCTAGATGTCCATTGTTATTCGCCGAGTGGCACGGAATTGATGGATTGCCGGTGAACGAAGTAGACGTTTTTTCGTAATTATATTTCTAACTGAATGTATAGATCCACATTGTATTCATGGCTCACCGGATCATTACTCATTCCCGCTATACTGTAATGTGGTTCTTCAATATTTTCTTCATTTGTGAAGCCGTCAGTTAATAAATGCTCTGGCAGCTTGTCTGCGGATACTTCTAACGAGTTCATTATTACAACTGGCTGTTGCCTCATATTGTTTTGTTTTTGCTAGCTTATGGACTGTTTCCTTGCTTCAGCTGGAGCTACTTTTAGTATTCCTTGTTGAAATAGCTCTCTGTATTGATGCACGACGTCCATTATTACCTTGTAGTAATCATTACTGAAATATATGTGGTCCAGCGGTGAATCTTCCAGTAGTCGAATTCGGTTGTCCGTCACCTCGAAGTTCGACCATTTTTGAAAACAGCTAGTTGATACCTTTCTGGATGAGCGGTCCTTTTTAAAGTTGCGGATTATTGTTTCAATTCGTTCTTCGGTCAATTTTTGTTTGTTGACCAGTTCTTCAAACGAAGCCGTGATTAATAATCGTCCTGTTGCGGGTTCAGAAATTTACTGTCCTGTACTTGTTTACATGATCACGTCTACGATCAACGGAGATTCAAACTGTTTTGGCAATGCCAGCAGCAATACCGGATCCCTTTAATTCTTAAAGTAAATCTGCGACCAGGACGCAATTTAGTGTGATAGAGAATGGTGGGGCATCTGACTACAGGGCGGAGTGGGCCAGCAGCAGGACGTGGAAACACCTCCTAAGTTTTCTTAGCGCTATTATTGCGTCTGCGGACTTTGCGAGCTGGTTCATTGAGCCATATTATTTCCCTTACCCATTTTTGTTGATTAGTCGTTTCTCCCCAACAACGAATTAAAAAGTAAATAAAGTATTAAACTAGAAAACATAATTTATATGAGAGATAATTGAGAGACAATTTCGGTGAAAAATTTATATCACGTTTGAAACCGGTCAATTGGTCTCCTAGATCGTGCCATTTAACGCCTTCATGTCTATAGGGACAAACCCACCAATGTTGACGTACTTTAATCTAATATTAAAGAATTTATGCGTGAGATAGCAGCCGAGGAGGGAGTATGCCAAACTTGGACACAACGTATGAATCATTTGATTTCATTTACATGAAATCATCTTTAAACATTGAATCACATAGATCGTTCTATCGATTGAAATAGAGATTTCACACGTTTTACTACATTTTATGTTTTTTTTTAGTAAAATCAGAAAGCTCTTCAAAAACACAACGTATTTACTCTTCGGGATAACATTTATAAATGTTTCACTATAATTACAAAAATTCTTCAGCTGGTGTTTAAGCAACGTCTATTTTCTTTAAACAAGCAAAAGTGATACCAATATTAAAACAAACAAAAAGTGCTATATTTGGTTGTATTTCATTTGTTCATCCCTGGAATCGAAATTTTGATTTTTTAAGATTTTAATGCCAATTTTGTTCTTCCCGAACGAGGAAATAGTTTTAATTGGCAAAAACTACACAATCAATTGCCTTTTTGGTTGCCTTTATCGAAAATCAATTTTCGATCTCTGGAAGCGAAATTTTAATATCTCTTGTTTTTTTACCAATGCATAATATTTAGTTATCCAACCCTGGAATGGAAATTTTGATTTTAAAGTGACCAAAATAGTTGCAAATTTTAGTTTTTTTTAAATAAAACTGTTTTATGCCTCATTAAGAGTTGCATTGGTAAAAACAAAACAAACAAAAATTTAAATTTCACTCCTGGGTTCGGAAATTGATTTTTTTAGTACATAGAACCAGCCAAATAAGTTCTAATTATAGTCTTTTTAGTGAATTAAACCTATTTTATAATTCATGAAGATTTATATTCGTGTAATAAATAAATAAAATTAAAAATTCTACTCGAGGTTTCGAAAATCGAAACATGTTAGTTATATAAAACTATCCATATAAGTGCCAAATTTAGCTTTTTTAGTAAACTAAACTTATTTTATAGTTCAGGAAGAATTAAGTTGATATTAAGAACCAAAAAATTTAAAAATTCGGTTCCAAGGTTGGATAATCTAATATTTTTGGTACATTAAAGTAACCATATAAGTTCCTAATTTGTTTTTTTTTGTGAATTAAACGGTTTTTTATACTTCAGGAAGGAATATATTTGTGTAAAAATAAAACATATTAAAAATTCTTTTCCAGGCCTGAAAAATCGATATAGTTTTATTACATATTACGTAAAAGTAACCAAATAAGTTTCTGATTTCTATTTAAAATTATTTTGTTGAACTAAATGTGTTTTTTTACTTCAGGAAGAATTACATTGCTGTAAAAAGTTAAAAAAACTAAAAATTAGATTCCAGGGTTGGAAAATCGCAATTTTTTGGTACATACAAAACAACCAATAAATTCTTTATTTTGGATTTTTTGATGAATAAACCCTATTTTCTCTTTTAGAAGGGAAAGAGAAATACATCTGGGTATTTAAGATTCGAATATAGCATTAATTTAGCGATATGTATATTTAAATTTCCGGTACGAAAATTGAAAATTTAGAAAAAAATGTGGAAGTCAGTGGATTTACCCCTTTTGAAAAACCCGAGTTTTCAGCAGATGGCAGATCTCATAGGAAGCTGTATGTATGCGTGTGTGTAAGTATGTGTCTCATCAAAATCGGGTAAAAATCGGTTGATGCGTTCTTAACATTTCGTGAACAAAAAAAATCGAAAGATGGGATTTAAAAAAATACTCCGAAATTATATACGATCAATGAGTGTTATCGACTCTTTTGTAGAGCTCTAAGAACTACATCAATCACCGCTTATCAGAAATCGGTCCATTCATGCAAAAGTTATAGTCGTTTAAAAATTAAAATAATTGCATTTTTAGCGGTTAAAATAATGGGGGAATTGCAGGGATGTCTTTCAGGGTCAATAGTTTTCCATATATTTTTTTTATAAAAATATTGTCCGTTTTGTTATTAAAGTTTTTATATAAATTGCAATTATTTGTTAATAAAAATTTGTTTTATACCTATAACTTTTTATTCGTTATTCTCACCGATTAATCGAATAATTTGTTTAGATTTAATCGTTTTGCGGTCGAACAACAACAATTATTTGAATTGTTCGATCAAAGGAAAGGAGAACAATTGGGAACTCTAGCGAACACCATATCCTCCACAAATGGATTTCACCGTATTGATGGCTGTTGACAGCGGTAGTGTCGCCCTTTAGTTAAGAGGGGACATTAAAAAAACATGGATTTATTGACCTCTCCGTTTTTTGATTCTCATGTAAAATTTTGAAAATGTTAGATAAGAACACAAACTGCATATCTGTGGGAGGCCAAAAGAAGACATATTATGATTTTTTGGTATGTGGTGGACAGGAGTTCAAGTGGTAGAAAAAAATCTGGCAAGAAGATGAAATTGGATGGCGTTAAGTTATCCAATTAATAGTTTTTCTGTGTTAATCGTGTAGTCACTAGATTAATTAATCGAGGGTTCTTTAATTTTCGGTTAATTGATTAACCAATAAACACATAAACTAATTAATTTGAAGGTATAAAATCACATAAATTATTCAGTATTTCTAGTATTTTATTAGCTAGAAAAAAATGAAATAGTAAAAACAACGAAAAGTACTATATTCGGCCGTGCCGAATCTTAAATGCCCTTTACAGATGTATTCCTTCTTTGTTTCTTTCTTGCTTTCTAAAACAGAAAGTAGGTTTAATTAAAAAAAAACAAAATGTTATTATCAGTTACTTTTATATATAAGAAAACGTATAAATTTTTCGGCTAGGAAGCTAAATATTTGGACCTTCTTATATATAATATCTGTCAACGGCTTTCAAAAATATTAAATATGTTTAATTTACAAACAAAAATAAAAATTCCGTTACATGTACCATAAAAAGCTCTAATTGTCCAACCCTAGATATTTTATATATTTTTTGTTTTTATTACCAATTTAGTTCTTTGTATAAAGTAAGTATAATTCATTATAAAAATCAAAAATAGCAAATTATATGGTTACTTTTATGTTCGATATTCCAACCCTGAAATTTGGTTTTAATATTTTTGGTTTTTAATACTAATTTAATTGTTTCCGAACTATAAAAAAGATTTCATTCACAAAAAACCAAAATTTGGACCATATATGGCAAATTTAATTCTTCCAGAAGTATAAAATAGGTTCAATTCACTAAACCAAAAAAGTTTGGAATTTATGTGGGTACTTTTATACCAATATATTTTGATACCAAAAATATTTCGATTTTCCAACTCTGGAAGCGAATTTTAATTTTTGCCAATGCAATTCTTAGTGAGGTATACATAGTTTTACTTGACAAAGAAATTAAAATGTTTAACCTCTTTGGTCACTTTCATGTACCACAAAATATTTTATTTGTCCAACCCTGCAGTCGAAATTTTGATTTTTTTAAGATTTGAATACCAATTATGTCCTTCCTTATAAAATAATTTTAATTATCAAAACCAATAACGTCAGTTGCCTCTTTGGTCACTTTTACTCGTATGTTTAAAAAATATTTCAATTTCCGAACCCTGGAAGCGAAATATTAATTTTTTGTGTTCTTTTTACCAATGCAACTCTTAATGAAGCATGAAATAGTTTTATATAAGAAAAACTTAAAATTTGTAACTTTGGTCACTTTCATGTACTACAAAATATTGCAGTTGTCCAACCCTATTTTATTTTTTTTTAATTTTTTACACCAATTTTGTTCTAATTATAAAGGCGTCAGTTGTTTTTTGGTTACTTTTATGTTTAAAAAAAATTTTAATTTCCCAACCAGCAAACGAAATTTTTTTTGTTTGATTATTTTTAACAATGCAATTCTTATGCATAAAATAGTTTTATATAAAAAAACTTAAAATTTTTAACCATTTTGGTCACTTTCATGTACCACAAAATATTGCATGTTCCAAAAAAAAACGTTCAATTTCCCATCCTTGGAAAAAAAATTATATATTCTTTAGCTTTTAATGCACATTTGAAGCTTTCCAAAGTATGAAATAGGTTTTGTTTACAAACAAACAAAAAATTATTGGTTTTTGGTAGTTAATTTTGCGTCGAGAAATAGGTGTAAGCTTCCCTGCTCTTGAACAGTATTTCGGATTTTCAATACAACTATATTTAGGTTTATTTCCAATCCATCAGTACAAGAACGAAAACTCTAGCTCTTCTGTGGGCTTGTGAAAACAGATTTCACTTACAGACAGACGGACGGACATCGATATTCATAAGGATCCAGAATATATATCTTTACTTTATGGGGTCACATATTAGTATCGAAGAAATTACACACGGAATGACAAACCTATGTATATATACTCTTTCACTTCTTTTGTTAATAATAACAGCCCTGGAACTAAATCAAGCGCTGGAGGAATTCACAAATATGCTTTCATAAAAAGTTAGTGAGATCACATACAAGATAACTTGAACATATAAGGAGAACTTTTGAAATAATCATTTAGAAATTGTAATTTAAAAGAGTTTTTCTTTAGTTTTAATAAAACTTGAAATAGAAAGAAATCTTGTCGGATGTAATCCATAACCGAGGATATTCAAATTCTCAGCAACGTTGCCGTTTTTGGTTATTTCTAACCAAAATTGGTTATTTTTTATCTCAATGTGTACATGTGTAGATTTTTTCTGTTGTGGTTATTTTTTTTTACGGAAAATATTTACTATGTGAATTTACAAAAATTTTTATTTTTTCTAATTAAAAAAGTAAAAAGTCCAATCAGCAAATTTTTTGAATTGGCAACACCCATTAAATTACTTTAATACAACATAATCAACTGTGAGTGTAAAAAATTACAGTGCTGTGTAATAAAGCAATTTAGTTGCATATGTGGTTTTGCTTGGTTTTGTATGTGCTCAAACTAAATGTAGTGAATTTTGTGATTTAAAAAAATATTAAATTAAAGAAATGGAAAGGTAATTATTTACATAAAAGATAATATAGCATTTATTGCGATACAAGTGTTTTATGAAAATACTTTTAAATCTAGATTTTTATTGAAGAAGCCTGCTGCAGCCAACAACGAAATAGATGATTTTTCATCAGAAAATGAAGATGAAAGCAGATAAAAAATACATTTGTTTTATCTTATAGATTAAAATCTGATACACATTTTCAAATGCAGTGAATTCAAAAATAGTCCTAGGAGGAAATTCCGGGCTGCCTGGCTGGAAGAATTTGCTTGGTTGCGAAATAGAAATGGATGTAGCTATTGTAACGTTTGTGAGAAAAAGTTAAATAATCATGTGAGTTACCTAAGGAAACATGCCTTAATAAAGACTCACGTTCAAAATTTAGAAAGGAAAAAGAATCAGGCAAAAATAGAGAATTTTATGGGTGTTGAAAGTAATAATATTTCCAAACAAGTGCATCAAGCACAACTAAAATAAAGATGAAATATTAGCGGAATTAAAAAAATCAAAATTCTCTTTGATTGTGGATGAAACCACAGATATATCTACAAAAAAGTCGCTTGTTTTGGTGGTTCGGTATGTCGATAGAGTTTCCAAAATGATTTGCGATAGATTTTTAAGCCTTATAGAGGTTTTTAACTCCGACGCCCAGACGTTGTACGACACAATTAAAGATTTTTTTACCAAACATGACATTCCGTTACAAAACATTATTGGATTAGCAACCGATGGAGCAAGTGTTATGGCTGGGGAAATCAATGGTGTGCAAGCGAAATTTAAAAATTCTATTGATTTATTTTATATTAAATGTACTTGCCATTCACTGCATCTCTGTTCAGCATACGCTTGTAAAAAGCTTCCAATACAAATCGAAACTCTTTGCCGGAACATCTATAATTTCTTCGCGCATAGTTCAAAACGTATAAACAAATTCAAAGAGTTTCAGGACTACTGTAGGCTACAATAACATCAATTTTTGGGCATTTCTGTTACCCGCTGGCTGTCTTTAGAAAATGTTGTTAATCGCATAATTGAGCAATGGTCTGCTTTACAGCTTTATTTTATATCGTTTTACTTAGAAGTGAGTGGTATAAGATCTTGCGAATTGGGCGAGCTAATGGCCGATCCCAGTTTAAAGGTATATTTTCTATTTTTATCATACATTTTGAGCATTATTAATGGGTTGAATAAAGAATTTCAACCTGAAGCAGTACGTCTCCCATATCTATATACACAATTTGAAACACACTTTAAACTCATTTTAAGTAACTTTTGTAAAAACAACTATGTTAAAAGTTTAAATTCTTTGGAAAATATAAACATATTTAATGAAGCAAATTACTTGAATATTGAAGATATTTTCATTGGTCATAAAGCTGAGCTATTTTTAGAATCAAGTAATATAACAAACTCAAAAAAATATGAAATTAAGAAAAATATTCAGTTATTTTATATAGAACTCTTAACGCAATGTTTAAAACGTTTTGATTTTGGGAGGACTGATATAAAAAATTTAGAAATTATTACTCCAAAAAAAGTTCTTAGCAATTTAGATGTTCCATTAGAACCATTACTGTTGTCCTTTCCAAATTTAACAGGGGGCAATGAGGAAAAACTCTTAACCCAGTGGAGACTGCTCCGATTTTCCCACATCGAGTTGCAAACTGACACTGATATTGTAAAATTTTGGGATAAAATTTCAACATACAAAAATGGCCTAAACGAAAATTGTTTTAAAGAACTTGTAAATTTCGTACAAAATTTATTGACATTACCACATAGTTCCGCTGCAGCTGAACGAATATTTTCTCAGCTTAGTTTGATAAAAACAAAATTTAGGAATAATTTAGATTTTAAGACAATTAATAATATATTGCAAGCAAAAGAATTGTGCAAAAATCAACAAGATGCCCATTTTGTTTGGTCTGCCAAAGATAAATTTTAAATCTCAAGCTTTTTTGATCTCCATATTTATTGTAATAAAATTACATGTTTTTTAGTATTTAAGAGAGTAACATTATAGTTCCTTATTTTATTGTTAATGAAAAAATTTTTGTTTTTATTATATACTTGCAAAACCTAATGTGAAGTATTGGAAATTTGAATTTTACAAATTGTAGCATTTGCTTATGTTTCTTTGCATTACTTTTTGCAAAATATGTTCCTTAGTTTTTTAAAAAAATAATTTTTAGTATTAAAGTTGTATTGTAAAATACGTTGTTATATGTTTATGTGTTACCTTAAAGAAAAATTATAATTAAAATTAAAAAAAATAAATTTTTATTTTAATTTATATTGAGCTTGAGGCTTATTTTTATAAAAATTATTTATTTTATATTTAGTTCAATATTTCGATATCCTCTGGATATCTTCTTCAGGATAAAATTATTTATAATAATTTAACAATAACAACATTTTTTATAAATTATATAAACTTAAATACTTTTGTTGTTTTTTGTTTTTATATAAAAACTTGAAAATGAATGAAAAAGTTTTTCATACATATTAAAAACATTTCAAAATTGAAACTTTTTTCTTTCCTGTCTACATTATGAAAATTGAAATTTGAAAAATGAGGAAATGAATATAATAATTAATAAAATTTGAACACATTCTAGTTTACCCTATGATCATTTTAATAATCTATTTTTGTAAATCAAATGTCTATAATTCTGTGCTACACTATCAGTGTCAGCCTTAAAATTAATTCTTTTGTCTAATGGTACATTTATTATCTGTAACATTTCTAACATATAGCGGTGTCTATACCTATTTTCAGAATTTAAAATGGATATATTTTCAAAATTTTCTCCATCTTATCAACTTATTAAATATATTACAAATATTTTAAAAAATATGACTAAACATTCTATTTATAATATTAAGAACTCATTAGAATTTAGGAAAAAGATAGAGAATATTAAAATAAATAGTAATGAAATATTGGTGTCATTTGATGTTGTTTCATTATATCCGAGTATACCTATTGAATTGGCAATTAGCATTATAGAAGAAAATGTTGTTAATATTGAAGGATTTACTAATTTAGATAAAGATTTATTTTTAAAAATAGTAAAGTTTTGCATAATAGATAATAGATATTTTAAATATAATAATAAAATTTATTTGCAAAATAAAGGCCTTCCTATGGGATCCCCAGCATCTCCAATAGTAGCTGATATTGTTATGGAAGAATTATTAAAAAAGTGTATAGGGCAATCATCAGTTAAACCTAAAATTATAACTAAATATGTTGATGGTATATTTTGTATAATTTTAGAATCTGAACTAGACAGTATACTAGCATCACTTAACTCTTTTCATTCAGACATTAAATTTACTGTTGAAATAGAAAAGAATAATAAACTTCCTTACTTAGACACATTGATCATACGTAGTAACAATAGTTTATCTATAGATTGGTATCAGAAACCAACATCATCAGGTAGAATTATTAATTATTATTCTAAACATCCAAAGAGAATTGTAATTAATACAGCAAAGAATTTAATAGATAGGATACTAGGTGTAAGTGATGCAAAATTTCATAATAAGAATAAAAATATTATTAAAGAAATTTTAGTTAATAATGATTTTCCTGTAGGATTAGCTTGTAATTTAATAGGGCAATATTACAGACGAAATAATATAAATTACACAAACAATAATATTGAACCAAAGATTTATAAATCTTTCTATTAAATAGGTCTTTGAGCGTTAATATTGGGAAGATTTCCTCTTCATTACTAATAAATGCGTATTCTGGCATTCCGCAGGGCACACACATTGGCCCGTTACTTTTTGTAATTTTTATTAATGATTTACCGCTCTGTTTCAAATTTTCTAAATGTCTGTTATTTGCTGACGACTTGAAACTATTTAGAAGAATATCGGTAAAGGATGATTGTGAAAAACTGCAGTCAGATCTGACTAGGCTTTCCAATTGGTGTTTGGCTAATGGTATTATAATTAATATTTCAAAATGTTGTATGGTATCATATTCACGTAACATAACACCAGTGAATTATATTTACAGTATTAACGGTACTCCACTGAAACGTGAGTCTCAAGTTAAAGATTTGGGTGTTATTTTCGACAATAAGTTAAACTTTTCGTACCACATTGACTATATTATCTGTAAAGCTTATTGCATGGTTGGTTTTATAAGGAGAAACTCAAAGGACTTTAAGGATGCGTACACCCTTAAATCTCTATATGTAACATTAGTACGCAGTAATCTGGAATATTGTTCACTTATTTGGAGTCCGTATTATTCAGGTCAGTCTAAACGTATTGAACGAGTGCAAAAATTTTTTACCAAATCGGCATTAAGACTTTGTTGGCAAAACGAATTACCGTCATATGATGTAAGAAGGAAACTACTCGGTTTACAATCGCTGGAAGACCGCAGAAGTTATTTATCAGTTTTATTCGCTTATAATGTTATATCTGGTGGAATTAGTTGTGAAGAAATTGTAAGTTTATTTGCTCTATATGATGCCCCTAGGAATTTGAGGAAAAATAGATGTTTTGTTGAACTCATTCATAGGACAAATTATGCCGAAAATGAGCCAATTGCAAGATGTATGCATTTATGTAATAGCTTTAACCCACCGTTAAATTTTGATACAAATTTAGTAAATTTTAAGTTAATATTATTTAAGTATTTTAATTAAACACTAATTATTTAAGTAATCTGTAAGATTTAATCTGTAGATGAAATAAATAAATAAATAAATAAATAAATAAATATATTCCAATAGTTTCAGAATGAGTAGAAAAATCAGATATTTTAAATAAAAACAAATATAGAATGGCACACAATCATTTAATACACTAGGTAAATTATTTAGTACTATTAAAGACAAGATAGATAAATTAGAAAAGTCAAATGTTGTTTATAAAATTCCATGTAAGGGAAAAGACAATGAAATTTGTAATAAAGTTTATATAGGTACAACACAAAATAAACTTAAGAACAGATTAACGGGACATAGATCAAACTTAAAATATAGGAATTATACTTCTACACAAAAAACAGCACTATCTTTACATTGTCGTGATTCAAATCACTATCCAGATTTTGAAAATATATCCATTTTAAATTCTGAAAATAGGTATAGACATCGCTATATGTTAGAAATGTTACAGATAATAAATGTACCATTAGACAAAAGAATTAATTTTAAGGCTGACACTGATAGTGTAGCACAGAATTATAGACATTTGATTTACAAAAATAGATTATTAAAATGATCATAGGGTAAACTAGAATGTGTTCAAATTTTATTAATTATTATATTCATTTCCTCATTTTTCAAATTTCAATTTTCATAATGTAGACAGGAAAGAAAAAAGTTTCAATTTTGAAATGTTTTTAATATGTATGAAAAAAAATTTTTCATTCATTTTCAATTTTTTATATAAAAACAAAAAACAACAAAAATATTTAAGTTTATATAATTTATAAAAAATTTTGTTATTGTTAAATTATTATAAATAATTTTATCCTGAAGAAGATATCCAGAGGATATCGAAATATTGAACTAAATATAAAATAAATAATTTTTATAAAAATAAGCCTCAAGCTCAATATAAATTAAAATAAAATAATCAAAGGCTGAAAAAATAGAACTATATACTACAGAAGATTTTTGTAAGATTTTATAAGTAATGAAAAGTGGCATTGGTGAAAAGAGAAGACAAAAATTAAAAATTCGCTAACAGGGATGGGAAATTGGCATTTTTTTTATACATAAAGCTATCCCAAAAAGCAACTAACGTCGGTTTTTTACTAATTAAAACTACTTTTTAATTCAGGAAAAACAAAATTGATATCAGATATTAAAACAAATCAAAATTTCGATTCCAGGGTGGGATAACTGCAATATTTTGTAGTACGTGAAAGTGACCAAAATGGTTACAAATTTTGAGTTTTTCTTAAATAAACCTCATTATTAAGAGCATTGGTAAAAAATAAAAATAAAATTAAATTTCGTTTCCACGGTTGGGAAATTGAAATATTCGTTATGCATAAAAGTAACAAAAGAGGCAATTGACGTTATTCCAGGGTTGGACAAATGACATATTTTATGGTACATGAAAGTGACCAATAAGTTTGAAAATTCACTAAGAATTGCATTGGTAAAAAAATAAAAATTCGCTTCCAGAGTTGGAACATCGAAATATTTCTGCTACATAAAAGTTCGCACATAAATTCCAAATTTAGTTTTTTTGTGAATGAAACCTATTTTATAAGTCAGGAAGAATTAATTTGGTATTAAAAATTGGTTTCCAGGGTTGAAAAGTCAAAATATTTTAGTACATAAAAGTAGCCATGTAAGTTTCTTATTTTGGTTGTGTGTGAAATAAATCTTTTTTATACTTCGGGAAGATTTAAATTGGTATTAAAAACCAAAAAAATTAAAAATCCAATTTCTGATTCATAAAAGTAACCATATAATTTGTTATTTTTGATTTTTATGATGAATTATACCTACTTTATATATCAGGAATAAATAAATTGGTATTAAAAACCAAAAAAATCTAAAAGACTATTCTACGGTTGGACAATTAGAACCTTTTGGGGTACATGAAACGGAGTTTTTCTTTTTGTTTGTTAATTAAACATATTTAATATTTTTGAAAGACGTTCAGCGGTATTAGAAGTAAGAAGAGCCAAACATTTAGCTTCCTAACCAAAAAATGTAAACGTTGCCTTAAATAAAAAGTAACTGATAACATCATTTTTTTATTATTTTTTAATTAAAACTACTTTCTGTTTTAGCAAGAAAGAAAGAAAGAAGAATTACATCTGTGAAGGGTACTTAAGATTCGGCACAGCCGAATATAGCACTTTTACTTGCTTTTACGGCAATTTAACGTAAAAATTTTATTTAAAAAAAAATTATCATTTCGTTGAAATTTTTCACGAATTGCTCGAAAATGGCAAGCCACTTGCATTGACAATACATATAATATAAAAATACTATAAAGTACGTAAGAGCGAAAAGGACAAATATATTTTGCCATTTAATTTTTTAACGGACAAAACATGCAACATTTTTTCAGCCTTAAGTTCTTCAATCGATTTCTAATAATTAAATTTGTCAAATACATTTTGCCATTTAATTTTTTAACGGACAAAACATGCACAATTTTTTCAACCTTAAGTAATTCAATCGATTTCTAATAAATAAATTTGTCATTGTTTATTTTTCAATAGAGCGAAGTAAGTTTCATACAAAAAGTAGTTGTGGGCTTGCTTTTGATTTTCAATAATATGTACGATATTTTCAGGTTTCGCTAAAGCGAAGTGAATAAGACTAGATGCGTTTAAAATCAGTGCGGGATTTGTATCGCTTTCAGTATTCCGATTTTTTCAGCAAAGCCTGTTGCCCTAAAGCGCATTCGACTGTAGCTCTATGTTTGAGTTCGTCAATACAGCAGATTGCAAATTATTGTTATCACATGTTCAACCCATTTTCCTATATCTTTCCAGTTTGCCTATTTATATTGCGGTATTTAGATGATGTTTTCAGCATTTGAGCCAACCAATTTACAAGCAATTGGAATGTGATATGAATTGAGCAGCCCGGGATGAGTTTCAAGTGGCGAAAATTGTAAATTAGAACTCGAAAGAATAATGTGTTAGGATTTAGGCCAATGTAGGTTTAGGTCTATGTATTCCCAAGCCCCAGAAGAACTAGAGACTTCGTTCTTAGACGTACTTCTCGATGCAAAATTTATACCAAAAATCAATTTTTTTTTTTTCATGTTTGCAAATTAAACCTATTTCGTGCTTTGGGAAGCCTCAATAGTCTATTAAAAACTAAAAAAAATAAAAACTTTTTCCAGGGATGGAAAATAACATTTTTTTCGGCCCATTCCGTATTTTGTAGTACATGAAGTAACTAAACAATTTCAAGTTTTTTTAACAAACCTCTTTATACGTTATGAAGATTTGCATTGAGCAAAAAAAAATTTTTTTTAATTAAAATTTTGCTTCCAGGGATGAGAAATTGCATCTTTTTATACGTGAGAGTAATCAAAGAGTCAGCTGTTGTTGTTTTATTTTTTTTTTGCTAACTAAAACTGTCTTATAATTTAGGAAGAACAAAATTCGTATCAAAAATTAAAAAAAAATCAAAATTTCGAATCCAGGGTTGGAAAAGTGCAATATTTTGTTGTACATGAAAGTGGCCAAAATGGTTAAAAAATTCAAATTTTTCTTAAATAAAACTACTTTATACCTCAAGAAGACTTGCGTTGATAAAAAATAAATAAATAAAATTTCGCTTCCAGGGTTGGGAAAATGAAAGTTTTCTTGGTTCATGCAATATTTTATAGTACATGTAATAACCAAAATTTTTATAAATTTTGAGTTTTTCTTAAATAAAATCAGTTTATACTTCATGAAGATTTGCATTGATAAAAAAAAAATTATAAAAATTAAAATTTCGCTTCCAGGGTTGGGAAATTGAAATTTCTTATACATAAAAGTAACCAAAATGGTTAAAAATTTAAAATGTTTCTTCAATAAAACTACTTTATATCTCATTAAGAGTCGCATTTATAAAAAAGCAAAAAAAATTAAATTTCAATTCCAGGACTGGGAAATTAAAATTTTTTTTGGTACATGCAACATATTGTAGAACATGAAAGTGACAAAAATGGTTGCAAATTTTCAGATATTTGTAAGATTTTATAAGTAATGAAAACTAGCGTTGGTAAAAAAGAAGACAAAAACTAAAATTTCGCTCCCAGGGATGGGAAATTAAAATTTTTTTATACATAAAAGTAACCAAAAAGCCAACTAACGTCGGTTGTTTACTAATTAAAACTACTTTTTAATTCAGGAAAAACCAAATTGGTATCAAATATTTTTTTTTTAGGAGTAGGACTAGCACTCAGGGGATGACCCCTATATATGCAATGCATTGCGCCGGAACTGAACACGAGGGGATAGTATTGAGCGGACAGATTAGGATAGATGAGAAGATATTTTTTTTGTAGCTATTTCAACCTTTTACTTCGCCGGCTAATTTTTGCTACAGGGCAAATATTAAAACAAATCAAAATTTCGATTCCAGGGTTGGTTAACTGCAATATTTTGTAGTGCATAAAAGTGACCAAAATGGTTAAAAATTTTAAGTCTTTCTTAAATAGAACCACTTTATACCTCATGAAGAGCATTTGTAAAAAAAAACAAAATATATTAACATTTCGGTTAAAGAGATGGGAAATTAATTTTTTTCTACATAAAGGCAACCAAAAAGGCAATTGATTGTGTAGTTTTTGCCAATTAAAACTAATTCCTAGTTCAGGAAGAACAAAATTGTTATTAAAATCTTTAAAAATCAAAATTTCGATTCCAGGGATGAACAAATGACATACAGCCGAATATAGCACTTTTTGTTTGTTTTTATATTGGTATCACATTTGCTTTTTTAAAGAGGTTCGGAAAATAGGCGTTGCTTAAACTTCAGCTGAAGATTTTTGTAATTATTGTCAAACATTTGTCTGGCATATTTTTTAATACAATGGCGTTTATACCATCTAACCCAGGAACTTTATAATTTTTTAACCTTTTCACAAACATTTTTACTTCTGGGGCCGAATTACCGCATTCGTGATCGAGTAAGCTTTCGTATCGAATAAAATTTCGAAACGTATCGAATGGATGGATTACTGCACTCGAAAGCTAACGTATCGAAATTTTTATAAATTGTACCAGATCATAAAAAAATTTTGGTGGGTTTTTTAAATTAATTTTTGTGGAATAACATACATATTGTGCAAAAACAAATGTAATTGTTAAAAAAAAGCCGCATTCCTCTTCTTGTGTTTATCGTCTTCTGATTCTGAAGACGATTATAATAAAGTACGTATTGGAAGAGAAATGCGAGACAAAAGTGATCCAATGTCATTGCCGCCAGTGACATTGTAAAATTGCAATATTGTATTGTCCTTTTTTATTTCTTTATATGTTTTAGATCTATTAAACGTTTCCGGCTTTCAAAAGAGGCGTTTAATTTTCTTCTTCCCGAGCTGTGTTTCGAAGGGCATATGCCTACCGCATTTCCACCAAAGCTACAATTGGCTGCAGCCATATCTCTTTTAGCATGTGGAGGATTCCAACATACTGTTGGAAATGATTACTTGGTGCTCCAACATACACTGAGCCAAAACATCTCTTCGTCTGCCATTTATTTTGTTTATATTTGTCGTGTATTAAATAGTTTTATTATGTAAAATATGCATTTATAAACTTACATTTTAGTCTTTTTTGCACACACAACTTAAAAAATATTAATTTCGATTGACACAGAGCTAACGAGTGAATTTTAAACAGCCGGTACTCGATTATGTACTCGGTATCGAATGCTATAATCAGAACTTTCGAAAGCACTTGTTCGATAACGAATGCGATAATCCCAAAAAGGAAATTTACGAACAATTTTACTCGATCACGAATGCGGTAATTCGGCCCCTGGTTTTGTTGTTAAGAACTGTTGTATACTATCACTACTACTATTTTTGACTTCAATACTATTTTTGACTAAATTGTCTGTTCAATTTTATTCGTTATTTTATAAAGAATACAATTTTCAATTTATGTACAAAAACATTTAAAAGTTTAACTGCTACGATTAATTATTATTACAAGGTAAGTAAATATGGTTAAGCGTTGCCGTGTTGTAGTATCAATAGTATGATATCAGATTTGTAGACGCAGAGCGATTTTCAACATTGTCTTATGTAGTCGGAATATAAAACGTTGTTTTATCAACATTTTCAAAAAAGTCTGCAAATATATATCCTTTTTCTTATACCATTCACAAAAAAGTGAAAGGGAACACTCTAAAACAATTTTGTTGAAATTTACGTTAATAATAGTCGGCAACACTTTACTGAATATAATTGACCTAAAATATCACAACAATTTGTGGATTTTTGAACAAAATATGTTTAATATTGAACAAGAGATGTTTAATACTTTTAAACATATTGTGTCTAGTATCCCCATATTTTAGGTATATATATATATATATATATATATATATATATATATATATATAAATATATATATATATATATATATATATATATATATATATATGTATTTATGTATATATAATTTGAATCCTATATAATTAAATAAAATACACTTGTACAATTATTATTTAAAATTATATTTATTTTAAAAAAGATATAAAAACTTACTTAACTGTATTTAAATGAAATGTAAATGAATACTGTATGTTCATGTAAGTACAATTTAAATATTTAGTATTTCATTACTTATTAATGTACATAGTACATATGTAATATACAAACTAAAATAAAAGTATATATTTTAAATGAGGTATTATATTTTGATTAAGGCCTTTTATATATTTACACTTGTGCTCGAAATTTCAACAAATAGTTATTTCACTGTTCATTTAATTACTCGAAACTTAATTTTTTTCTTCACAGAAAATATCACGCCATATGCTAATGAAATAAAAACTCTCTAATGCTTCTTCTTTACGAAAATGTTGCTATTATTACATTAAGTGTTCTGTTTTTGGATAAATATGTTTAATTTTAAACATTTTTCGTATAGTTAAGTCACATTGAACACATTTTTAAACACAGTCGCTTAAAAGAAGACAATTTTTACATAATAATTAGTGCTTTGTTTCAAATAGGACATATTATGTTTATTTCTCATTCAATTTTTGCTGTAGGATCAAAGATTTTTTCAACAGGAATTTATGCAAAATATGAACGTAAATTCCAACAAAAGTTTTAGAGTGAATATATAGGTTTGTCATTCCGTGTGTAATTTCTTCGATATCAATATGAGTATATATATTCGGGGTCCTTATGAATAGCGATGTCCGTCTGTCCGTCCGCCTGTACGTGAGATCGGTTTTCCCAAGCCCCCAGAAGAGCTAGAGACTTTGTTCTTGGACCGTTGGATTGGAAATGATATTAAATAGAGTAGTATTGAAAGATCCGATGTACGGGCCCAGAGCTGGGAAGTTTACACCTATTTCTCGACGCAAAATTTATACCAAAAATCTATTATATTTGTTTATCTTTGTAAATTAAACCTACTTCGTTCTTTGGGAAGCCCCAATGGTCTATTAAAAACTAAATATATTAAAATTTTTTTCCAGGGATGGGAAATAAAACTAAACTAAAACTGTCTTATAATTTAGGAAGAACAAAATTGGTATCAAAAATTAAAAAAAAATTAAAATTTCGAACCCAGGGTTAGACAAGTGCAATATTTTGTAGTACATGAAAGTAGCCAAAATTGTTAAAAAATTTACATTTTTCTTAAATAAAACTACTTTATACCTCAAGAAGACTTGCATTGATAAAAAATAAAAGAATAAAATTTCGCTTCCAGGGTTGGGAAATTGAAAGTTTTTTTTGGTACATGCAATATTTTGTGGTACACGTAATAACCAAAATTGTTATAAATTTTGAGTCTTTCTTAAATAAAATCACTTTATACTTCATGAAGAATTGCATTGATAAACAAATTTTAAAAATTAAAACTTCGCTCCCAGGAATGGGAAATTGAAATTTTTTTATACATGAAAGCAACCAAATAGCCAACTAACAGCGGTTTTTTACTAATTAAAACTACTTTTTAATTCAGGAAAAACAAAATTGGTATCAAATATTAAAACAAATCAAAATTTCGGTTCCAGGGTTGGATAACTGTAATATTTTGTAGTACATGAAAGTGACCAAAATGATTACAAATTTTAAGTTTTTCTTAAATAATCCTCATTATTAAGAGTAGGATGAACCTCATTATTAAGAGTTGCATTGGTAAAAAATAAACAAACAAAATTAAAATTTCGTTTCCACGGTTGGGAAATTGAAATATTCTTTATGCATAAAAGTAACAAAAGAGGCAATTGACGTTATTGTTTTTGCTAATTAAAACTATTTTATAATTCAGGAAGAACAAAATTGGTATTAAAATCTTAAAAAATAAAAATTTCGATTCCAAGGTTAAACAAATGAAATATTTTATGGTACATGAAAGTGACCACAAAGTTTAAAAATTCACTAAGAATTGCATTGGTAAAAAAATAAAAATTCGCTTCTAGAGTTGCAAAATCAAAATATTTCTGCTACATAAAAGTACCCACATAAATTCCAAATTTTGTTTTTTTTTGTGAATTAAACCTATTTTATACTTCAGGAAGAATTAATATGGTATTGAAAATTCGGTTCCAGGGTTGAAACATCGAAATTGTTTAGTACATAAAAGTAGCCATGTAAGTTCCTTATTTTGGTTGTGTGTGAATGAAATGTTTTTTATACTTCGGGAAGATTTAAATTGATATTAAAAACCAAAATAATTAAAAATCCAATTTCAGGGTTGGAATATCGACATTTTCTGATTCATAAAAGTAACCATATAATTTGTTATTTTTGTTTTTTATGATGAATTATACCTACTTTATATATGTATCAGGAAGAAATAAATTGGTATTAAAAACCAAAAAAATCTAAAAGACTATTCTAAGGTTGGACAATTAGAACCTTTTGGGGTACATGAAACGGATTTTAAATATTAAACATATTTAATATTTTTGAAAGACGTTTAGAGGAATTAGAAGTAAGAAGAGTCAAACATTTTGCTTTCTAACCAAAAAATTTAAACGTTGTCCTTAATATGAAAGTAGCTGATAACATCATTTTGTTTTTTTTTAATTATATTTTAATTAAAACTACTTTTTGTTTTAGCAAGAAAGAAATAAGAATTACATCTGAGAAGGGTATTTAAGATGCGGCACAGGCGAATATAGCACTTTTACTGGTTTTTTGCTATTATATATTTTGGCACCATCTATTGTTAAGTAGGTTAATGTATTTATATTCCTTTAGTCAGTTTCCAAAATTTTTTCGTTCCTACTGGAAACTTTTTAATGAAATTATTCCAGCTGTTATGTCCATCCCTGCTAAAAATTTTTTTTATAAATATTATCAAAAATAAACTTGATAAATGTTCTTTCTGCTATATCAGTACTTCTTTGTAGTTTACGTCTATATCGAGCTTCCTCTGCCAACAAAATTTCGTAACAACAGGAGCTTGTTTTGAAGCTTCTTGTATAATGTATGTAGTTTTAGATAAAACTATAGTCGACTCCGCTTTAATGAAAATTACTAAAACCCAGTTTTCAGTTACCTGATTTTTTTTCTAAAACGTAGTTCGGATAACTAAAATTTGTTACAGTTAAGCGTACTGCTTAAAATCAGTAAAACAATATATTTTGTATCAAATCTGTAAATTTGTATACCCTTCACAGAAAAGTGAAAGGGTATATATACATATGTTTGCCATTCCGTGTGTAATTTCTTCGATATCAATATGGGACCCCATAATGTATATATTCGGGATCCTTATGATTAGCGATGATGATTGAGGTTTTCCCAAGCCCCCAAAAGAGCTAGAGACTTCGTTCTTGGACCGTTGCATTGGAAATGAGCTTAAATAGAGTGGTATCGAAATTCAGAAAGATCCGATGTACGAGTCCAGAGCTGGGAAGCTTACAACTATTTCCCGACGCATAATTTATACTAAAAATCAATTATTTTTTTTAATGTTTGTAAATTAAACCTACTGCGTGCTTTGGGAAGCCTCAATGGTCTATTAAAAACTAAAAAAATAAAAAATTTTTCCATTGATGGGAAATCAAAATTTTTTTTTCCGGCCTATTCCGTATTTTGTAGTACATGTAGTAACTAAAATTGTTAAAAATATCAAGTTTTTGTTTAAGAAAACCTCTTTATACGTCATGAAGATTTGCATTGACCAAAAAAATCTTATAAATTCAAATTTTGCTTCCAGGGATGGGAAATTGCATATATTTGTTTTATGTTTTTTGCTAACTAAAACTGTCTTATAATTTAGGAAGAACAAAATTGGTATCAAAAATTAAAAAAAGTCGAAATTTCGCATCCACGGTTGGACAAGCAATATTTTGTTGTACATGAAAGTGGCCAAAATGGTTAAAAAATTTAAATTTTTCTTAAATAAAACTACTTTATACCTCAAGAAGACTTGCACTGATAAAAAATAAAAAAATAAAATTTCGGTTCCAGGGTTGGGAAATTGAAAGATTTTTTTGGTACATGCAATATTTTGTAGTACACGTAATAACCAAAATTGTTATAAATTTTGAGTTTTTCTTAAATAAAATCACTTGATACTTCATGAAGATTTGCATTGATAAAAAAATTTTAAAAATTAAAATTTCGTTTCCAGGGTTGGGAAATTGAAATTTTTTATACATAAAAGTAACCAAAATGGTTAAAAATTTAAAATGTTTCTTCAATAAAACTACTTTATACCTCATGAAGAGTCGCATTTATAAAAAAGCAAAAAAAAAATAAATTTCTATTCCAGGGCTGGGAAATTTGAAATATTTTTGGTACATGCCAACATATGGTAGAACATGAAAGTGACAAAAATTGTTGCAAATTTAAAGATTTTTGTAAGATTTTATAAGTAATGATAGCTAGCATTGTAGAAAAAAACTTCGATCCCAGGGATGGGAAATTGAAATATTTTATATTAAAAGTAACCAAAAAACCAGCTAACAACGGGTTTTTACTAATTAAAACTACTTTTTAATTCAGGAAAAACAAAATTGGTATCAAATATTAAAACAAATCAAAATTTCGGTTCCAGGGTTGGATAACTGTAATATTTTGTAGTACATGAAAGTGACCAAAATGGTAACAAATTTTAAGTTTTTCTTAAATAATCCTCATTATTAAGGGTTCGATGAACCTCATTATTAAGAGTTGCATTGGTAAAAAATAAACAAAAAAAATTAAAATTTCGTTTCCACGGTTGGGAAATTGAAATATTCTTTATGCATAAAAGTAACAAAAGAGGCAATTGACGTTATTGTTTTTGCTAATTAAAACTATTTTATAATTCAGGAAGAACAAAATTGGTATTAAAATCTTAAAAAATAAAAATTTCGATTCCAAGGTTAAACAAATGAAATAATTTATGGTACATGAAAGTGACCACAAAGTTTAAAAATTCACTAAGAATTGCATTGGTAAAAAAATAAAAATTCGCTTTAGAGTTGCAAAATCAAAATATTTCTGCTACATAAAAATACCCACATAAATTCCAAATTTTGTTTTTTTTGTGAATTAAACCTATTTTATACTTCAGGAAGAATTAATATGGTATTGAAAATTCGGTTCCAGCGTTGAAACATCGAAATTGTTTAGTACATAAAAGTAGCCATGTAAGTTCCTTATTTTGGTTGTGTGTGAATGAAATGTTTTTTATACTTCGGGAAGATTTAAATTGATATTAAAAACCAAAATAATTAAAAATCCAATTTCAGGGTTGGAATATCGACATTTTCTGATTCATAAAAGTAACCATATAATTTGTTATTTTTTTTTTTTATGATGAATTATACCTACTTTATATATGTATCAGGAAGAAATAAATTGGTATTAAAAACCAAAAAAATCTAAAAGACTATTCTAAGGTTGAACAATAAGAACCTTTTGGGGTACATGAAACGGATTTTAAATATTAAACATATTTAATATTTTTGAAAGACGTTTAGAGGTATTAGAAGTAAGAAGAGTCAAACATTTTGCTTTCTAACCTAAAAATTTAAACGTTGTCCTTAATATGAAAGTAGCTGATAACATCATTTTGTTTTTTTTAATTATATTTTAAATAAAACTACTTTTTGTTTTAGCAAGAAAGAAATAAGAATTACATCTGAGAAGGGTATTTAAGATGCGGCACAGGCGAATGTAGCACTTTTACTTGTTTTTTGCTATTATATATTTTGGCACCATCTATTGTTAAGTAGGTTAATGTATTTATATTCCTTTAGTCAGTTTCCAAAATTTTTTCGTTCCTACTGGCAACTTTTTAATGAAATTATTCCAGCTGTTATGTCCATCCCTGCTAAAATTTTTTTTTATAAATATTATCAAAAATAAACTTGATAAATGTTCTTTCTGCTATATCAGTACTTCTTTGTAGTTTACGTCTATATCGAGCTTCCTCTGCCAACAAAATTTCGTAACAACAGGAGCTTGTTTTGAAGCTTCTTGTATAATGTATGTAGTTTTAGATAAAACTATAGTCGACTCCGCTTTAATGAAAATTACCAAAACCCAGTTTTCAGTTACCTGATTTTTTTTTTCTAAAACGTAGTTCGGATAACTAAAATTTGTTACAGTTAAGCGTACTGCTTAAAATCAGTAAAACAATATATTTTGTATCAAATCTGTAAATTTGTATACCCTTCACAGAAAAGTGAAAGGGTATATATACATATGTTTGCCATTCCGTGTGTAATTTCTTCGATATCAATATGGGACCCCATAATGTATATATTCGGGATCCTTATGAATAGCGATGATGATTGAGGTTTTCCCAAGCCCCCAAAAGAGCTAGAGACTTCGTTCTTGGACCGTTGCATTGGAAATGAGCTTAAATAGAGTGGTATCGAAATTCAGAAAGATCCGATGTACGAGTCCAGAGCTGGGAAGCTTACAACTATTTCTCGACGCATAATTTATACTAAAAATCAATTATTTTTTTAATGTTTGTAAATTAAACCTACTGCGTGCTTTGGGAAGCCTCAATGGTCTATTAAAAACTAAAAAAATAAAAATTTTTTCCATTGATGGGAAATCAAAATTTTTTTTCCGGCCTATTCCGTATTTTGTAGTACATGTAGTAAGTAAAATTGTTAAAAATATCAAGTTTTCGTTTAAGAAAACCTCTTTATACGTCATGAAGATTTGCATTGACCAAAAAATCTTATAAATTCAAATTTTGCTTGCAGGGATGGAAAATTGCATATATTTATTTTATGTTTTTTGCTAACTAAAACTGTCTTATAATTTAGGAAGAACAAAATTGGTATCAAAAATTAAAAAAAAGTCGAAATTTCGCATCCACGGTTGGACAAGCAATATTTTGTTGTACATGAAAGTGGCCAAAATGGTTAAAAAATTTAAATTTTTCTTAAATAAAACTACTTTATACCTCAAGAAGACTTGCACTGATAAAAAATAAAATTTCGGTTCCAGGGTTGGGAAATTGAAAGATTTTTTTGGTACATGCAATATTTTGCAGTACACGTAATAACCAAAATTGTTATAAATTTTGAGTTTTTCTTAAATAAAATCACTTGATACTTCATGAAGATTTGCATTGATAAAAAAAATTTTAAAAATTAAAATTTCGTTTCCAGGTTTGGGAAATTTAAATTTTTTATACATAAAAGTAACCAAAATGGTTAAAAATTTAAAATGTTTGTTCAATAAAACTACTTTATACCTCATGAAGAGTCGCATTTATAAAAAAGCAAAAAAAAATTTAATTTCTATTCCAGGGCTGGGAAATTTGAAATTTTTTTGGTACATGCCAATATATGGTAGAACATGAAAGTGACAAAAATTGTTGCAAATTTAAAGATTTTTGTAAGATTTTATAAGTAATGATAACTAGCATTGTTGAAAAACACTTCGATCCCAGGGATGGGAAATTGATATATTTTATATAATAAAAGTAACCAAAAAACCAACTAACAACGGGTTTTTACTAATTAAAACTACTTTTTAATTCAGGAAAAACAAAATTGCTATCAAATATTAAAACAAATAAAAATTTCGATTCCAGGGTTTGATAACTGCAATGTTTTGTAGTACATGAAAGTGGCCAAATTAGTTACAAATTTTAATTTTTTCTTAAATAAACCTCATTATTAAGAGTTGGATGAACCTCATTATTAGGTGTTGCATTGGTAAAAAAGAAACAAAAAAATGAAAATTTCGTTTCCACGGTTGGGAAATTGAAATATTCTTATGTATAAAAGTAACAAAAGAGGCAATTGACGTTATTGTTTTTGCTAATTAAAACTATTTTATAATTCAGGAAGAACAAAATTTTTATTAATATCTTAAAAAATTAAAATTTCGATTCTAAGGTTGGAAAAATATTATATTTTATGGTAAATGAAAGTGACCAGAAAGTTTGAAAATTCACTAAGAATTGCATTGGTAAAAAAATAAAAATTCGCTTCCAGAGTTGGAAAATCGATATATTTCTGCTACTTAATTACGTATGCCACTTTTTGACCCTTTCTGAAAATGAGTTAAAGTGCCAATATTCCTCACGAAAGTTCTCAGTACACTTATCTTTTCTATGTATATGTGTGTTGAATACATAATCCGTACATTAGTTTTGTGAGCGTACATTAAAAAATTGCATTCGACTGTCATATTCTATGCATACCTATTTATTTCATATAACGTCTGACAATTGTGTAAATGAAATGAGGATCAACTGTGAGTATGCCCTGATTTATGTATGTGTTTCGGCTTAAGGTTTGGCAGCGAAAAGCTCTTATATATATTAAAAATGAATGGACTGTTTTTTTATGGATATCTATTTAATTTTGTAGTTTAGCGTGCCACTCATATTCATATATGTTTATAAATAAATTTCATTTAATATAGAATTTTGACAATATTTCAAATAAAAATTTCATAACAGTTTAATTTAGACTTTCTTTTTAATTTTGCCTTATAAATACTTTTCTTGTTATCCAATGGTTTTCTAATTGTATAAAAGTGTAGAAAAATATAATAGATTCATATCGAATATAATTTATTTGTTGGGTTAGTTTTGCATGAGTTTGCTTATTCTGTTGTGATTGTTGAAAATAATTTGTAATTTACAAATAGTGAATTCTCAGATGGTTTTCAAAAGTATGTGCATAAGATAAGGGGTTCTCAACTTTTCAAAACTATGGTTAAAGTCTACTGATGATTTGGTAAAGCACCAATGAAATGCGTATAGACATTGCTTCACCACCAAAAAATAAATTCCAAAATTGATTTTTGCTTTTTTTAAATTAAAATAAATGTTATATTTTTGTTAAAAAACTTGACCCTTTTTACTTTAAAATACGCTTTTTTTACCCTTTGTTTTCTTAAATACCCTTTTTATGACACCTTTTCGAAATTTTCAACGACAACCCTGATTAAAGCGTTAGTACTTTTAACTTAGTGCCATCTATTGGATACTTACTCAATCCAGTTAACTGACTACCTTCTACCGCCATCTGTTAGAATCTTACCGAACAATGTCTCTTTGTTAGATAAAAAACAATTATAAATAAAATTGCAACAACAAATTCAGATATAAGCTATCCTATCTCTTAAGTTGGAGCATAGCACTCATTTAAAAAAAAAACTTAAAATCGTTTCAGTAGTTTCGGAGTTCATCCCGGACAAACAACGTGACACGTAATTTATATATATTAAGATATATATATATATATATATATATATATATATATATATATATATATATATATACATATATATATATATATATATATATATATATATATGTATAATATACATTGTATATACATTGTTGGCGCCAGCATACACAGCATCCCAGCTCGTGGGGATCGCCTGTCGGGATGTGTAAGCCCAGCTGAAACAGGGATTCGACTTGTGATCCGCCATTCTGGCTGGCGCCGGCATGATTGACATCGGCAATGACTTTTGCGACAGGTGGCTTTATTATTAGATAGTTTTTTTTTGGCAAGAGGACATGCACGTATACAAAAAACATCAACGAAACTTTTAAGAAATATAAAGAAATAAATAAAAAAATAAATCCGTAAAGCAACATTTGGTCCTTCTACCGTGGAAAGCTGATCAGGTACGTGGATTTAATTTATTATAGCAAGGATTATATTTGGCGGTACATTGTGTCCCATTATTTGTGGCTCAGTGTAAGTAGGGTTAGAAAAGCCTGTGCATTAAATCAACTCTAATTAATTTTTCAACAATTGTCGTCCCGTTACGCTACGAGTTGTTATTGTTGCTCACGCCATACAGAGTTTTGACATCCATCTTTATTTTACTTTGTGGGAAATTTTTACATCACGTGATTCTGGTGTCGACTTCTTTTGTTGTTGTGCTGGCTGAAGAAGTTTTTGCGGTTTTTTCTTTGCCTGCCATCTTTAAATTTTTTCAATTAATTCTTTTGCTAAAAGTTTTCTCGATTTGTTTGGATTTTTTTTTTTTGCATAAAATTGTAAAGAAAAATTTTGCAAAAAATGACAAATGTGGAAAAATATCTACGTGCGGCGGAAGAATTATTTGTTCTGCAAGCAACACTTAATGATGAAGAATTATGCGGTTACTCTACGGAGGCATTTGAGTTCGAGAAAACAGAGTTAGACAACTTGTGGTCTAAATGCAAAAAGCTCTACGAAGAATGTTGAGTGGACACAGTTGAAAAGAAAAAAGAACTTGTTGCGGTCCAGGCAAAGCAACTGCAGGTAAAAAAATCGTATATTAGTTGTCTGAATATTATTTCCAAAGCCAGACAAGTAGCTTACAAAAATGAAAGCCAAACTAAGGAAGTAGATAGTCCTAATCTGTCTAGTTCGATAGCTGTACCTCCCTGTGATACAGGTGTCTTTCATGGGGACTACATATCGTGGCATACATTTAGAGACATGTTTAGGGCGATTTACATAAATAATAAAAGACTTAGCCCAGTTGAAAAATTATTCTACCTTTTTAGAAAAACAGATGGTGAAGCGCGTGATATAAATAGAAACGTGACTCTAACCAATGAAAATTTCGATTTGGCCTGGAATAATTTAAAAAATCAATACGAAAATAAACGCGTATTGATAAACACTCAGTTGAAGCTATTATTCAATTTGGCTTCCTGTTCACATGACTCAGCACAAGAAATAAAAAACCTACAACGAGAAATTAATAATATTATTTCGATATTAAAACTTTATGCAGTAGATATACAGTCATGGGATCCGATCTTTGTATTTCAATGTTCATCACGTCTGTCTGAATATACTTTGCATCTATGGGAGCAATCAGTAACAAATAAAACAGAGGGTCCCAAATGGGAAGAATTAAACGCATTCCTCACTGATAGATATCATGCATTAGAAAGTGTTTCAGACATAATAGCTACAAATAATACTGCCAGTGGTTCCCAAAATATTTCTCAACATATTATCAGTCAGCCTTATGCCAAAACAAAACAATTTAAGACGCACCATACAAAAGTTACACCAATGCAATGCAGCCTTTGTAACTCAAGTCATAAAATTAGCTCTTGCCATAAATTTTTAAGTATGGACTACAAAACTCGTGTTTCGACTTTGAAAAAATTTCATTTTTGTTTCAATTGCCTAACGACGGGTCATTTGTATAAGGAATGTAATAGTCCAAACTCATGTACCAAGTGCAAAAGGAAGCATCATACGCTAATACATAGAAATTTTGAGACAACTAATCAGAAGCATTTTAAAAGCGCCAATCAAAATCAGGCAAATAAAATACAGTCCACTAATTTTGTCGCTCCAACAGCAGTTCAAACAGCTGAAGTGGTTCAATCGCATCATGCGTCGGTCGCAAAAAAAGTTATTTTAGCTACAGCCTGGGTAAATATTATGCATCTTGGTTCATCATATAATGTACGAGCTCTTATTGATCCATGTTCAGATGAAAGCTTTATATCTGAAAAGATTCAAAAATTGTTGAAGTTGCCCACTACTGCAATTTCAGCTGAGGTTACAGGTTTAGGCGGTGATGTAATTAGCAAGTCAACCAAAATGGCAGCAATGGTTATAGAATCAAGATTCTGCCAAAGTATCTCCCTCAAGGTGCAGGCGTTAGTGGTTCCTCGCGTTACTGGTAAGGTGCCCACGTATTCATTTAAGCCCTTGAGTGGTTTTGAGTTGCCGAAATTAAATTATGCAGATCCAAACTTTTTTGAAAGTAGCGAAGTGGATCTTTTATTAGGAGGCGATATGTACCCCCTTATTCTTCGTGGAGGAGTTCAGCATGGCGTTTTTGAGTCTCTAGTGGCTCAAGAAACAATTTTTGGCTGAATAGTAACTGGACCAACCAGTAGTGCCTCACCACGTAATGTGACAAGGTCACACTTGACGAAAATTTCTATTGACGACCAGTTAGCAAAATTTTGGGAGTTAGAAGAAGTTTCTCGTAGGCAGATATTATCGGAAGAAGATAAAGTTTGAGAGGAGATCTATCGTTCTACTACCACTAGAGATTCCAAAGGGAGATATACAGTAAATCTGCCCTTCAAGAGTAATGTGGCGTCACTTGATCCCAATAGGCACATTGCCGTAAGTCAGTTTTTGAGATCAGAGAAATCTTTAATGCGCAATGCTGAACATAAAGCACAATATGATGCGGTGTTACAAGAATATTTAACTCTAGGGCATATGGAAAAAACGGAGAATTCCAGTGGCCCAAGTTACTATCTGCCCCATCATGGTGTATTTAAGCCAGAAAGTACAACAACGAAATTGAGAGTGGTTTTTAATGCCTCTAGTACAACTCCCAGTGGCAAGAGCTTAAACGATTTGTTGTACACAGGCCCAATTTTGCAAGCTGAACTAGTCAATTTAATTTTGAAATGGCGATTTTTTCAGTTCGTATTTAATGCTGACATTACAAATATGTACAGGCAAATTTTGGTAGCACCTGAACATAGGCCCTTCCAGAAAATTGTTTTTCGTAGTTCGGACAGCGGCGATATTGAAGACTACCAGCTCAACACAGTTACTTTTGCAGTAAATTGTGCCCCGTATTTGGCACTCAGAAATATACTTCAATTGGCAAATGATGAAGAGCACTGTTTCCCTCTAGGCTCAAGAATTCTACGGGAATGTATGTGTGTCGACGATACCCTAGTGGGAGCGCATTCAATCACTGACGCTTTGGTGGCACGTGACCAATTAATTGGTGTCTTAGAAAGGGGGGGTTTTGAGTTACGAAAGTGGACCTCTAACTCAAAAGAAATTTTAAAAAATTTGCCCCAAGATCATTTGTTTAATGCATCCTTTCTGTCTCTTGATGATAAAAGTACGTCGAAAACGTTAGGCATACGCTGGAATGCGCTAGAAGACATATTTTTCATTACAGTGGAAAAATTTGAAATCAAGCCGTTGTATACTAAAAGAGAAGTGCTATCAATTATAGCTAGGTCGTTCGATCCTGCGGGGTGGCTGGCCCCAGTAGTAGTGACAGTAAAAATTTTAATTCAGCAAATGTGGCTTGACAAAATAGAATGGGATGAGCCTATAAAAACTTTAGCTCTACAGAAGTGGCAAAATTTCATTACAAATTATGGAAAAATTGAAACAATAAGGCTCCCACGATGGGTTCAATATTCACCTGGCTGTGATATTCAGTTTCATGGTTTCTGTGACTCATCAGAGTTAGCGTATGCAGCATCAATTTACGTAAGAGTTACCATCGAAGATAGAGTGACGACAAATTTACTCATATGCAAAACAAAAGTGGCACCGGTTAAGAAGCCATCTTTACCTCGGTTAGAGTTGTGCGGAGCTGTTTTATTAGCAAACTTAGTCGACAGCGTAATACCAGCTTTTGGATTGAAGACATATTCCTTATATTTGTGGTCCGATTCAACAATAGTACTAGCATGGCTAAGAAAACCTCCCTGCAGTTGGAAAACGTTCGTAGCAAATAGGATAGCCATCATATTAGAAAAAGTTGGTAACAAAAATTGGTTTCATGTCTCTTCGGGTGACAATCCTGCCGATCTAGCAACTCGGGGGCTGACTCCTAAGGAGTTACGTTTGAAAGAGCTATGGTGGTATGGTCCCAAGTGGCTACATTTAGAAGAATGTCAGTGGCCTGAAGGCCCACCTCCACTTGAAACTACAGAAGAAATAAAAAATGTTAAGGTGTTTTTTGCTACTTCGGCTGAGAAAGAAGATATTCTCGATCGTTTTTCTAGTCTACCACGAGCCCTACACGTAATAGCCTACATGTTTCGTTTTGTCACTCTCACCAGTAAAATAAGACGTGTGGCGCAAGTATACGACACATTGAGAATTCAGGCCACAGAATTAAGATTCGTCAGAAACCGATTATTTTCATTATCCCAGCAATCATATTTTTCGTGCGAATTCAATAATTTAAAATTAATGAAACCACTTGCTTCGAATAGCCCTCTTTTAACTCTGACACCATATTTGGACAAAAATGATGTTATAAGATCTAACAGTCGTCTCACCCAATCCGTCTGTTTGTCATACAATGAAAGTCACCCTATCATCTTGGCGTACAGTAGCCGACTGGCTCGCCTTTATGTAGAATTCATACACCAGCTCGTTCATCACGGAGGCCCTCGTCTCATGTTGTCCGTAATTCGACAGGAGTGCTGGATTCTTAAAGCAAAAAATTTAGTCAAGACAGTGGTTAATAATTGTAAAATCTGCGTTTTGCACCGCAAGAGACTTCAAGGGCAAATTATGGGGTATCTACCTCCAGAGAAGACAACATTAGGACGCCCTTTTGCTAATACGGGAGTTGATTTTGCCAGCCCCTTTGAAATAAAAAGTTTTACAGGTCGGTACTGTCGTATAACAAAGGGATATGCGTGTCTCTTTGTCTGTTTTGCCACCAAGGCGATTCACATTGAAGCTGTCAGTGACCTGTCTACACCTGCCTTTCTTGCTGCTTTATCGCGTTTTGTTCCTCGCCGTGGCTGCCCCAGCTGTATTTTTTCTGACAACGGTCGAAACTTTGTTGGCGCCGCACGGAAGATAAAGTCAAACTTCGATAAAATCGTCAAGGAGCTTCGTGACTCTGCAGTTGACAAGTATGGGCACCAACATTTAGAATGGCGCTTTATTCCGCCCGCCGCACCTCATATGGGAGGGCTGTGGGAGGCTGGTATTAAAAGCTTAAAAACATTGCTAGGAAAATCTGCAGGACAATTGAAATTTACGTTTGAAGTGTTTGCCACACTTCTGGCACGCGTTGAAGCCTGTCTCAACTCGCGACCGCTTGGCCCTTTACCAGATAGTGCAGATGAACTGACAGCACTCACTCCTGGTCATTTTTTAATAGGCTCATCTTTGCTCTCCCCAGCTGAGTCTGAAGAATTGTCTCCGGCCGTAACTATCACTAACCGTTGGCGCAAAGTAAAAGCCTTTCAACAAGAAATTTGTAGGCGCTGGAAAGAAGAGTTTTTGAAGGAGTTGCTCAAGCGCCGCAAGTGAAAAACGCCACAAATAGATCTTAAGTTAGATGACTTAGTTGCTCTAAAAGGTGAGCCAACTTGTCCCACAGAATGGCGTTTAGGGCGTATAACAAAAATCTATTATGGCTCTGACAACAAGGTACGGGTAGTTGACTTAAAAACACAAACTGGCGTTATCACTCGTCCTATCCATAAATTAGTATGTCTGCCACCACCCCTGTAATCTCGTGTCTCAAATTAAACCTAATTTTCTTTTCCTAGTTCATCATGACTGAGAATAATTTTAATCCCAATTTTCGCTGCCCTCTCTGCAACCGGTTCCACGCCATCCGCCAATGTTCCCAGTTTATCACCGTACCGGTGGACGAAAAACTACGTACCGTGGCTCGACTCGCGCTGTGCTATAACTGTTTGGCGCAGTCCCACACCAGAAGTGGATGTTCCAGCCTGGATCGATGTCGCCGCTGCAGACTTGATCATAACAGCCTGCTCCATCCGATGCCTGAGGACTGTGTGTGGGTAAAAATGAGCGCAATTGTCCGAATTAAGGCGGAGGCTAGCTCTCCTCGTGCCTTTGCGCGGGTCTTATTAGATCCGTCTGCGGGTCGGTCCACGATAACGTTAGGAAAAGCGAGAGAGCTGAAGTGCATAATACGACATGGCAAAACAAGCCTCATCATGTTCCACCACGACTCGTCGGCCCACTTCAATGTATCACTGGCGGTGGAAGATACAATTTATGGCCGTAATCCCAGCCAGACAGTGGACAGGCTATTCCACTATGATGAATTCCTCGCCAACCGTTCGTGGTACAAAAGTCGAAAATATTTTATTGTACTAGGCGCCGACGTCATGAACCGCGTGTTAATTGGACCAGCTGTAGGCAAGCCAGGGTTTCTGAACGTGCAGGACACGGTATTCGGCCAAGCCTTGTTTGGAGGAGGCAGCATCACTGACGAAGCATAGCATGGGGTCCGGTATTCTCTATTTTTTCTCTCTTAACATTTGAATTAAAACAGTTAAAAAAAAAATTTTTTTTCTTGTAATTCTTGTAGTTAACGATAAATAATGTATAATACGTTGCCCACCTGTCGCAAGGCCGGCGGTATGTTGGCGCCAGCATACACAGCATCCCAGCTCGTGGGGATCGCCTGTCGGGATGTGTAAGCCCAGCTGAAACAGGGATTCGACTTGTGATCCGACATTCTGGCTGGCGCCGGCATGATTGACATCGGCAATGACTTTTGCGACAGGTGGCTTTATTATTAGATAGTTTTTTTTTTTGGCAAGAGGACATGCACGTATGCAAAAAACATCAACGAAACTTTTAAGAAAAATAAAGAAATAAATCCGTAAAACAACATACATATACACACACACACACATATATATATATATATATATATATATATATATATATATATATATATGTATAAATATATAGAATTGTGACAATATGTCAAATAAAAATTTCATAACAGTTTAATTTAGACTTTCTTTTTAATTTTGCCTTATAAATACTTTTCTTGTTATCCAATGGATTTCTAATTGTATAAAGGTGTAGAAAAATATAATAGATTCATATCGAATATAATTTATTTGTTGGGTTAGTTTTGTATGAGTTTGCTTATTCTGTTGTGATTTTTGAAAATAATTTGTTATTTACAAATTGTGAATTCTCAGATAGTTTTCAAAAGTATGTGCATAAGATAAGGGGTTCTCAACTTTTCAAGACTATGGTTAAAGTCTACTGATGATTTGGTAAAGCACCAATAAAATGCATATAGACATTGCTTGACCACCAAAAAATAAATTCCAAAATTGATTTTTGCTTTTTTTAAAATAAAATAAATGTTATATTTTTGTTAAAAAACTTGACCCTTTTTACTTTAAAATACGCTTTTATATTTGTATAAAGAATTATTTCCGTTCTGAATTAGGTTTAGATTTCATGTGCTTGTCACTTAATCAATCACAAATGTTAATGATTGACCACCAAAAAATAAATTCCAAAATTGATTTTTGCTTTTTTTAAAATAAAATAAATGTTATATTTTTGTTAAAAAACTTGACACTTTTTTACTTTAAAATACGCTTTTATATTTGTATAAAGAATTATTTCCGTTCTGAATTAGTTTTAGATTTCATGTCAATCACAAATTGACAGAAGTCCATTAATATACATATATATATATATATATATATATATATATACACATACATATATATCACTGCGCGTCATCAGGTTAGCGCCCCCAAGTACTCATTTACTTTGTACCTTTTCTATTTTCATATTGCGCTCAACTTTTTAATTTTTGTTTTGTTTGTGCAGTCATCATATACGATCTCTCTGACAAAAAAATTATGCTCAATTAAAGAACTTTTATATATTATTTTATATTCTGTTTTATTTTCGACAAAATACTTTGCACTTATTCTGCTTCATCAAATTCATTCAAATAGAATTTATGTTATCTAGTTTGCCTTTGCAATTACTGTCATCAAATGTTTTCTGCAGCTTAATATATTCAATAGCTTCAAACAATTGCAAAATATGGGAAGAGGAACAGTTTTATCTTTGGAGGAAAAATCGAAAATTGAAGCCTACTTTGACGCAGGACTATCTTTCCATAAAATTGCCGAAAAAACTGGAAGACATAGGAACACAATAGCCAATTTTCTTAAAAATAAGGAAAACTATGGGAAAAACTTTAAATGCGGTAAGAATCGAGTGAATTCTGAAGCAGGTGGAAGAGCTATACCAAGAATGATAAAATAAAGATTATGCCAACAAGCTGAAATGAAAATACTTTTCTGCGCATGATGGAACTCTGACGTCACTCAACATGTGTTCTGATTGGGTAATAAAATTCAGTTGGAGAACGATTATGCTATTGTTAAAACAGGACAGTGGGGCAAATTGCGATTTTTCAAACAAAATTTGTTTGATAATAAATAATTTTAAAAAATTATTTTACGTTTCACTTTATTTTTATTTGAAATTGTTCATTTATAGTTATTTTATATAAATATTGAACCCAAGTGCTAATTATTTTTCTTTTTTCCCCATTCAAAACAAATATTTTTCCTTGCAAAATATCAGCCATAACTTCCTTTGAGCTTCATCTCTTGGAAACTATAAAATGACACAGCTTTTTGAAAACAAAAAAATTTTGATAACAGTATTACATTTTAACACAATTATTTCTCACTTTTTTTTGCTGTTACTTTGTTTGCAATTGCCCACTGCAGATTTCATGCTTGCTCCTTTTGTTCTCTTTTCTCCTTAATTCAGGTTTTTATACCCTCCAAAAAAGAATTTGGAGGGTATATTCACTTTGTCATTCCGTTTGTAACGCATCGAAATATCCATCTCAGACCCCATAAAGTATATATATTCTTGATCAGTGATGAAATCTAAGACGAACTGAGCATGTCCGTCCGTCCGTCTGTGGAAATCACGATTCAGTCCAAACGAAAAGAGCTAGACTCTTGAAATTTGGCGTAAATATATTTTAAAACTTAGAGCAGGTTAAGTTCGAAGATGGGCTAAATCGGGCAAGAGAGAAAAAAGTTCCCCTAAGAAGAACTAAACCAACCTGGAAAAAACAACATAATTTTTAAAGTTTTTTGGTTATTTTGTTAAGCAAATGATATATTTTTATGTCAAATACGGTCCAACGCCTTAAACTTGGAGCCATTAAATAAAATAAAAATATTTTTTGACCCAGCCCACTTCAGTGGGCGTTTTTATAGGCAAAAATAACATAAAAATTTAACAAATTGTTTTACTTAAGCCTACATTCCTTAAAAATAACACTTTTAAGCTTTAATGACGAAGCTGAGACGAAACCTGGTACTACTCTGCCCTACTCCCTCCTTCCCCTTTGCCCCCTAAATGGCCCTACCAAAAAAAATTTTTTTTTTTAAATTTTGTATATAATCATCCCAAGCATTTATCTTTAGATTTTTATGAATGTCGATTTCTGCCCTACCTCCGCCCCCCCACTTCTTCCTTTGCCCCCTAAATGACCCTAGCAAAAAAAATTTTTTTTTTAAATTTGTATATAATCATCCCAGGCATTTATCTTTAGAGTTTTATGACTGCCGATTTCTGCCCTACCCCCCCCCCCCCCCCCTCTTCCTTTGGCACCAAAATGACCCTACCAAAAAATTTTTTTTTTTAATTTTGTATATAATCATCCCAAGCATTTATCTTTAGAGTTTTATGACTGCCGATTTCTGCCCTAGCCCCCCCCCCGCTTCTTCCTTTGCCCCCTAAATGACCCTACCAAAAAAAAAATTTTTTTTTTTAAATTTTGTATATAATCATCCCAAGCATTTATCTTTAGAGTTTTATGACTGCCTGTTGCTGCCCTACCCCCTCCTCCCCCTTTGCCCGCTATATGACCCTATCAAAAAAAAAGAAATTTTAATTTTGTATATAATTATCCCAAGCATTTATTTTTAGAGTTTTATGACAAAGGTGAAATGTTTCCCCCACAGCCCTTGCCAGAGCGACCCCGCCAAAATACAGTTTTTATAGCCTCCAAAGAGAATTGTGATGAAGACTAAGACGGTCTAGCAATGCCCATACGTTCATCTGTGGAAAACATGATATTGTATATTTTTGAACCCCGCCCCCTTTAGTGGGCGTTGACGTACGATATTATATAAAGGAACTCTGTCCCACCAAGTTAAACATTTCAAATTCACTTACTAAATATTTGGAGGGTATTTAAGATTCGACCCGGTCGAATATAACGTTTTTACTTGTTTGTTTACAGTTTATGAGCTTTAAAAATCAAGTTTTAATAAGTTTTTTACACTTTAAGTTATTTAATAATTATTTTAATATATTTATTTTTAAATGTAACACAATTTATTATAAAATATAACTCAAAACTTGCACGTTCATAAATCCGATTTAATTTGCTTGTTGGAAATCTCTCAGAGTAAATTGGAAATTTCTCTGAGTAAATTGTGTGAAGAGTTGCCAAATATAGCATAAAATATTAATTTTGTACGAGAAAGTATTAGTTTGGCATATAATAAACATTTGGCAATCTCTTCGAGGGAACAAATACGTCATCAAACGGTAAATCATGCGCAAGGCGTAATCTTTATTTTATCATTCTTGAGCTATACTGAGGGAAGCATCAAATTCGCCTGATTCGTCAGCCAAAATTAAGGAAAAAACTGGTCTAAATGCGAGCTTATCAACGGTGCAAATAGTAATAAGAAAAGCAGTTCATATACGGAGACAGAAATTGCAAAAGAAACCACCACTTAATACGCTAAGAAAAGAAATGCGCTTAGATTTTGCTCCGCGTCCACAACCGAGAGGGAGGTGTGATGGTGTGGGGAGCTATATCCTACTATGGCACCTGCGAATTGCAGTTTTTAACATCACGTATGAATGCGGAAAACTATAAAAACGTTTTAAAAATGACTTTTCCTCACTTCCAAAAAAAATGTTCGGGAGTCTAGAGTGGCATTTCCAACACGACAATGCCCCAATTCATACAGCCAGATCCGTAAAAGCCTGGTTTCAAAGCCAACAAGTCGGCGTCCTTGAGTGGCCAGCATACTCGCCCAAACTAAATATAATCGAGAACGTCTGGGTTGGCTAGGAAAGTGTATGAGTCCGGAAACCAATACAGTACAAAAACAGAACTAATCGAAGGCATCAAACACGCTGGGTTCAACATTTCTTTGGATTACATTGGGTGCTGTTGGCTGAAGTAGTAGAATACGAGACTATGAAGCAGAGGGTCGTGAGTTCGAGCCCGCGCTGAGTCATGAAATATTGTGTTGAATTCTTCTGATCAGCATTAGTGCGTGGTTGTGTTAGTTATTGCCAGCTTGTTTCAATGATGAAGGCATAGCATTGGTCACTGAACATAATTGGCAGCGACTGACACTATCATGTACTAAAAGCAGAGTAACAGCACCCACCTTCGTCGGCCCTGTAGCAAAAACTAGCCGGCGAAGTAAAAAGGTTGAAATAGCTACAAAAACAACAGTCTATCTTCTCATCTTTCCTAATCTGTCCCCTCAATACTATCCCCTCGTTTTCAGTTCCGGCGCAATGCATTGCATATATAGGGCTCATCCCCTGAGTGCTGGTCTTACTCCTAAAAAAAAAATAAAAAGTCTGTACAATTCGAATTTTCGAGATGATATCAAACAAGGGCGGAACCACACATTACTAATTTTATTTACAAGTTTTTAAAATAACACAAACTAGCAATAAAATGCACTGTTTTTGCTTAAAAATACAGAAATTGTCGCAAATGGCGCTATCCTGATGATAAATTTTTTTTATATATTTTTAAATATGCTTTTTCTAAAAATTAAAGATAAAATATTAACTTTAACGTTACAGTAGCCATTGTTGTTTTATTTTAAGAAGAATTTATAGGCGTCAAATAGATAAAAGTTGTAAGTGCATAGCACAAATAGATTAGGTAGTATATGTATATCATTAACGGAGATTGTAAATAGGGGCGCTAACCAGATGACGGGCAGTGATATACATATATATTCTGGATGCGTATAAATAGCGATGATGAATGAACGATGTTCGTCTGTCTGTAGGTGAAATCTCTTTTCCCAAGCCCCCAGAAGAGCAAGAGACTTTTGGACTGATGGATTGGAAATGAATAAAGTGGTATTCAAATTCAACAAAATCCAATATACGGTTCCAGAGCTGGGAAGATTACACCTATTTCTGGACGCAAAATTAACTAGAAAAAACCAATTATTTTTTTGTTTTGTTGTTAATTAAACCTATTTCATACTTTTGAAGAATAAAATTTGTATTAAAAACTAAAAAAAAATTAAAAAAATTTTCCACGCAAGGAAAATTTAATGTTTTTTGGTACATAAACGTGTTTTTTGCTAATTAAAACTATTTTAGAAATTAGGAAAAATAAAATTGTTATTAATATTTGGAAAAAAATCTAAATTGCCATTCCAGGGTTAGAAAATTGAAATATTTTTCGGTTATTGAAGGTGTTAAAAAGGATTACAAATTTTAATTTTTTGTTAAGTTAAACTATTTTATACTTTACTAACAATTGAATTGCTATTAAAAATTCCAAAAAAATAATAAAAAAAACTTTCAGCCAGGGTTGGAGAACGGAAATATTTTGTAGTACATGAAAGCGACTAAGCAAGTTAGAAATGTAAATTTTTTGTTATTCTATACCTCATTAAAAGTTGCACTGCACAATTAAAAATTCGCTTTCAGGGTTGAGAAACAGCAATTTTTTTTGTACATAAGACTAGCCATATAAGTTCATAATTTTGGTTGTTTTAGTGAACTAAACCTATTTTATACTTCAGGAAGAATTACAATCGTATGAAAAATAAAAATATCAAACATGCGATTCCAGGGTTGGAAACCCGATATATTTTTAGTACATAAATGTAACCATATATGTAAGTTCCTTAGTTTGGTTGTTTAGTGAAATAAATTTATTTTATACTGCAGGAAGAATGAGCTGGGTATTAAAAACCAAAAAAAGAAAAAATCCGATTCCAGGATATGAAAATCGAAATTTTTTATACATAAAAGTAACCAAATAAGTTCCTAATTTTTTATACTTTGTGGAAAAAATCCATAAAATCAAAAATTCTTTTCCATGGTTGGAAAATCTAAACTATTTTTTTGGTTAATAAAAATAGTCATATAAGTTCTTAATTCTTTGTTTTAGTAAACTAACCCGATTTTATATATCAGGAAGAATGAAATGCGCATTAAAAACCAAAACAAAAAGAAAACTCCGATTTCAGGGTTGGGAAATCGAAATTCTTGGTACAGACAATAATTGATATATAAATTCTAAAAATATGATCTCCAGGGTTGGACCATTGAAAATGTTTTGATACATAAAATTAAACAAAAAATTTTGGCTTTGTCTGTGATTTAAATTTATTTTATACATCAGTCCGAATAGAATTGGTATTGAAAATTTAAAAAGGCCAAAAAGACGATTCCAAGGTTGCACAATCCATATATGTATTTAAAATTTTAACATAGCTAATTGTTTCAGATGATTTTATTAAAAGATTAGAGAACATCTCAGCCTCGTTATAAAATCTTAAAAATGTAAATTGTTAATTTTTTTCGGGCTTAAGTTCGAATCTGCAAGACTGCAAATCATTTTTTTATTATTTTATTAATAAATGAATTTGTTCAAATTCTATTTATTATTTTATATTAAGATTGGAAATTAAGAATATATTCAATAATCATCAAACCAGCAGAACGGATCAGTACTGATTTCGAAGCCGCTACGCCATCTCATCAGCGTTCTTTGTTCAATTTTTCCACTTTTGCAAGTAGTGCTAGTTAGTAGGAATATCAACTATTTAACCAATATTTTAACGCAAATTGAATATGAGTTATTAAAAATATGCAACGAAACATTGAACCTGCTCAATCCTACTGCTTCCCACGCACCGATTACACTGCACTAAATTTGTTGTTATCTAATGTTAACTGGGATTCCTTGCTTGTTGGTGATAACTTTGACCTCATTGTATCACGCTTCTATAGTGTTTTGCAAAATGCGATAAGTAATACTGTTCCAAAGATTAATGTCATCAAAAATAATGGTCCACCTTGGAATAATCAACTCTTAAGAAACGCTAAAAACAAGAAAAATAAATTTTTTGTAAGATATAAAAAAACTGGTTCATCATTAGATTTTCGTAATTATGCCGTAGCAAGATCTCAGTACAACTCTGCTAACAAACTCGCATACAATAATTACATAAACCGTATCAGAAGTACTATTAAAACAAATCCAAAATATTTCTATAAATTTATAAACTCTAAGCGTCGTTCTTCATGTTATCCAAAGCATTTAAAGTATGGCTCATCAATTGCAGAGGATGATGTTTCAATAAGTAATTTATTTGCGGACTTCTTTTCAACCACATATTCCACAAAGTTTTATGACATCGCAACAACTTATCCTTGAACATAAATAAATACTTGAACATAAATAACAAAGAAGCTTTAGCTATCAGCAGCCGATGGCTCTGGAAAAAGCGAAAGAGATACATGGAATATTGGGAATATTAATCGTCAGGGTTGGGGAATTTCGTACTAACCAAAAAGGTAATAACTTAAAAATATGAATGTGGGAACTTCTCATATTAAATTTTCGTTAAAATATTGGTCAAATAGTTGATATTCCTACTAACTAGCACCACTTGCAAAAGTGGAAAAATTGAACAAAGAACGCTGATGAGATGGCGTAGCGGCCTCGAAATCAGTACTGATCCGTTATGCTGGTTTGATGATTATTGAATATATTCTTAATTTCCAATCTTAATATAAAATAATAAATAGAATTTTAACAAATTCATTTATTAATAAAATAATAAAAAATGATTTGCAGTCTTGCAGATTCGAACTTAAGCCCGAAAAAAATTAGCAATTTACATAAGAAAAGTTCGACTAATAAAAATTCATACTTAAAAATGTAATTTTTAAGGAACAATGGGCTTAAGTAATACAATTGTTATATATTTACACTGTTTTTGCACGTACAGTACTTTTCGCTTATAGTCCACAACTGTAGTTGCCCAACTTTTGTAGACTATAATCGAATTTGGACTATAACCGATTTTCTTTATAAGCCACTAAATGGATTATATGTGAATCCTGATTTAACACACATTTTTGACTATATAAAATTATTTTCTTCCACTTTTTTAAAACAAAAAAAAAGTTTATTGACAGCAACCAAATATTGCTTTAATTTAAATCAATAGTTAAAACAAAAACATTTATTATTATACCCTCCAAAAAAAATAATGACAAAGTGAATATACCCTCCATTACAAACTTCCGTTTGTAATGCAGCGAAATATCCATCTGAGACCCCATAAAGTATATACGAGGTCTGATCAAAAAGTATTTATTTATTCATCAATAACTATCTTGTCCCCTTCAAGTAATCCCCTCCCATTTAATACACTTATGCCAGCGTTTTTTCCAATCTTCTGAATGGTATATTCTTTAAGTATATTAATCTTTATTATTTTATAAAACTTTTTCGACACTCAAAAGAACGCGTCTTCTCATTTTCTTAACTTGTATGTGTTTGGTAAATTTTGACATTTGTAAAAGTTGCCAGAAATGTAGATAAAATATGTAGCCAGTTTGTTCAAATACAATAAAAAACAGAGTGGACTATACGCGAGTTTTTTTCAATACAATATTAGTTACGCATGTCAACAAAACGTGGACTTCAAGCGAAGTGGACTTTAGAACAAATAATTTGTATGAAATTCAAAAAAACCTGCAAATGAATACGTCAGTTTTGGCTTATATCCGTTTTTGGCCGAATGGACTATAAGCGAAAAGTACTGTAATATGTAATTGCAACGCCCACTAAATGAGGCGGGCCCAAAAATTGATTTTGCTGATTTTATAGCCCCAAATTCAAAGCTTTGGCATAAAAACATATCATTTGCTTAAAGAAATCACAAAAAAAAACTTTTTTCCCTCTAACCCTATTCAGCCCATTTACTTGAGCTGTGCTATCCTTCAAAATATATCAGACATACATATGAAAGTAAAATATTAAATACTAGAGCACCAGTGGTTCAAATGCCTACGACTCACCCCGACTGGAGTGCTTAATCAGTATTACTGAGGTCTATGGAGAATATCTGGTTCCGATTTCTGCATATGACCCAACTTAATAAGTAATTTAATAAACTATGCATTCTCAATGGCACGCGCGTCTTAAGTGTCCACAGAATTTCAAAGTACATTAGCAAAGTCAGTCGTGAGACAGTATTATTTCACTATTAATATTTCCCACATGGTACAAGCGTTTGGCGAAATCTTGAAAACTCTCTTCTCTTCAGCCGGCTTTAATTGTTGCGCGCATAGGACTCCATAACTGAATGGCTTAGAGCGCCGAGTGATCGACAAAATTCGTAATGTGATAGATAATATTTCACTGATGTTTGAACCACCGAATTTGTAAAAATTGCTTTCAATATTTCTATATGTTCCTCGTTTGTTAAACGATCTATACTCGTAAATGGAAAGCTTTTTACCAAATAAATAATCCTTTAGATGACACGTACTTAACAGCTGAAAGCCCTTCCAAAGCAACAGTTCAAAAGCATTAAATGGATAACCCTTTACATGCAGGATTCAACACCGATTCTATTCCATATACATATCGTATCTGATCAAAAAGCATATTGCCAGTTCACGCGACTGTGTAATCGTGACTTACAATTATTTACGCAGTAATCGTATCACAGCTCCAAGTTTATTATTATTGGGGATGTGTTAGCAATTGAGACACATTGGCAAAATAAAAGTAGAAGTAATAGACAATGATTTCATGCAACCAACTCGCGTCTGGGCAAGTCTTCGTAGCGCTTTCCATATATAGTTAAATACCGAAATACATTAACAGTAATACGTAGCCCAAAAGAGATTTAAACACAAACTTCAGATCATATTAGGTAGCTCATATTTTTATTTAATTTTAATAACTCCATTCCAATACTTCATAAATATTTTCAAGTGCAATATAAATATTTCTAATGAACTCTACAGCAATTAATAATGACATTCCATCTACACAAACAAACACATATGTATCAATGCATAAATACATACATACAAGCAAGCATAAAACCGTATAAACGCTTTTACAGTTATACCATTTTATAATAAGTTTGAAATTAAAATCTATTTTGTAAGTGAATCATTACAAACGACTTTTTCTTGCCATTTGTTCCGCCATCAACACTAAAACCGAACTCCCTCGGTTATAATTTCATGAATAGAACAAACTAATAGAATTATCGAACAAGATCTTTCTGACCTTGTGAGCATTTGTCGTTACATCGTCGATATTCACGTTACTTTATACGTAAGTATGAACATTTAAGAACTAAATCCTTCTACGTGGTACATAACTGCCACATTTTGGAAAATCTTTTGGTGGCTTAACCATTTCTGACGTGTGCCCGACTTGGAAAATTAGACCCATTCCAACGGCGAAATGCCAATCGTAATGACAGTGCATTAACCAGAACCCTAAAGAAAATGCATATTGAAAGCAAATTAAATCGTTAATAATGACAAGCATCATCCAAACTTACCAGGATTTATTGATTTAAAGAGTAGGTATACATATCCTCCTGGAGGTATTGATACTGTATCTTTCCTTGGAGGACTATGGTTATGGAAATTTTTTTGTAACACGCCGCTTCTTGCCATTTGCTTAGCAACCGGTATATTCATGGGGGCGCCAGACGGATCTTTCCCCATACCTACAACCTCAAATTCATAGCCATGCAAGTGAAATGGATGCGGCATATTAACTACAATTACAGCAAGCAATTAAAAAGAATCAATTTAGAAAAGTTCAAGTACTTACCAGGGTTCTCATCCACTATGACCAATGCCACTGTGCTGTATGATTCAACACTTAATCGATGCACACAAGGACATATACGTCGATCCTTGCACTCCTTCGGACGGTTAAAACTATCGCAAAATTGAGATTGATCTATTGAATTAGGATCGTTCAGGGGTGGAGAGTCGGGATATGTGAAAGTAATATTATTAATAACACCGACAAGAGTGATATTCGAGTTGGGATCTGCAGGAAAGAGTTTAAAATTTTTAACATTCTATCAGACTTATCTCCGGCTGTAATTTTATCACTTAGATATATCTTTGTGCACAGTCTGTTTACCACTTGGGATGACTACAACAACAACGTACACCATTGACATCTATTTGATAGAAATACGGCCATCAATGATTTACATATTCTTAAACTCACTGAGAAAATGCAAGTATTTATTCTCTTCGAAGATTATCTTGTTTGGCGTAAGCAAATTCTGAAAGGATAAATAAAATGTATGATCCGGTTTGGTGTGCCTCAGGCTATTATTTGCAGTAGAGATCAATTCAGTTACGCAGTGATTATTTTCTCCAGCCCAGCACTCAGCATTCGGATGATTTAAAGCCTTAAATAAATTTATGTAAAGCCAATTTTATGAAGAGAACACTAAGTACTCACTGAGCCGATCGGATACTCTTCTTCATATTTTGGTAATTCAGGTAACGGTGAAGCCTCTTCGCCGCTGGCATTTTCACTTGCTTTGTATCTCATCAAAGCATACGATTCTAACGGAAATCTAGCGCACGGACCTAAGGCTCTGACACGCATCCAGTAATCTCCACTGGTGTGATTTCCCGTAATAATGAAATCATAACGTTCACCAGAGTTTGACACCAACGTATCACATACATGTGGGTGTACATCAAACGAATCGGAAGATATTACAGAAAAATGATGTTCTTGGATCTAACGAAAGCGGGAGGAATGAATACGAATACTTTTATATACTATTGCTAGTTTTTTTAATTTTCTGATGTACCTGCAATTGCATAGGACAAGCGTGACTTCCGGAATTAATCAAACGGAAGCGATACCGTTTGCCAGCAGTCATATGATAAATAGTTGGGGGCACTACAGTTCGTTCTTTCGTTTTGGGCTAGAAATGTTAAAAGTTTAGTTTAATTAATAGAAAAGATATTAAGAAACACTAACATCGGTATAGACTCCTCGACCATTGATTAACAACGCGTCTGGCTTTATACCCGAGGAGTTGGAAAGACCGGGGAAAAATTGTTCCGAAGGAATATGCAACGAATCAGATATAATAATAATGTGCTCCGGCAAATCATGGTCATATAAAAGAGCAGCTGGGTCCTCACTATGTCTAACAATCAAAGCACCGTACTGCCCGTTAGCCTTGTGATGCCCTAAAATTATTGTTAATAAATGCCCAAAGCTCTACATCTCGAAAGGATTTAAAAGGTTACCCGAATGGGAATGATAAAACTGAGTACCCGGCTCAGTGGCATCGAACTGATATCGGAACGAATTGGGATATGATATGGGACACTGCGTTAAAAAAGGTACCCCGTCCATGTGTGGCGTGTTCACCATGTGTATGCCATGCCAATGTAAGGTAGCAGTTGTACCAGCGGCATTATTCTGAACATCTACGATTATCCGATCATCTTTGCATACTTGAATAGCTGGTCCTGGTACTTGACGATTAATACTCATTACACCCTTCTGTACACCATCACCCACGACGCACTGCAGGTTATCGCAATCTTCTCGGACACCTTGGGCACATTTGCCACATGGCCTAATTAAGTTGAACAAAACAATATTTAAATATTTTGAATTTTAAAAACTTAATAACAAAATTACTTACACTCCCAATGTTTGGAAATATTCCAGAGTGAAATGAAAGTAACATATACGTCGTTGACCCTTCACACAAGCTCTATTGCAAAGTTCACCAGGATATTTTGAAACATTTAGATAGTGTGCGCGCTCTGCTGAATCAGCATTTGGGGTATCTAAAGGCACAAACACTTCCTTATCCTCCTCATATTGGAATACATTGTTGTCTGCTTCATCATCAAGAGAGCCTTGAACGCAAAAGCATCCATTCCCGATTACGACGGCGATTCCAAGGAATGCAACGAAATTCTTATAGAACATGTCATTTACTGAAATCCACATTTTTTTTCTTATTTCACTTGCTGTTGCTGGCTGTGCGGTGCGTTGTTACCTCTGCAAGTTAAACAGTTAAAGATATGAGTGTTATCTGTCTGGCTGTTTACAGGCGTTTATAAATGATTTGATTTCGAACTTCTTTAGGCATTTGTCTTTCTTCCATTTTATCACCTATTTTATTTTTTATAACTTAATTCGTTTTTATATCTACAATTAAATAAAGTACAATTGTAAATGATGATTTTTTAAACACATTTGGGTGCCTTTTTTTTCGCAGAGTTCATTATCAAATTACGAATATAGGCCATAATTTTAATCCTACCTGCTAACCTTTTAAACGTATATATTTTATCTTAATTTTGTACGAAAGCGCGTGAAGAGAAACAGGGTGTAATCAACACTTGTTTATCATTGGATTTTTAATGAAATTCCTACTTTTATCTTTCATAAACCGGCACAATGTTCCTAATGTCGGACAATTGCTGTGAATTTAACAGCAACAATTTTTAGTTTACTTAACTTAGCTTTATATTGTTATAGCCATATAGGACATACGGAGCCAGGTGGTTCTGATATTTTTGGACCTATAATGTGAATTTCTTTACAAATGGCTTTCAATGCCTCAACTATTTAGGAGTACCTTCTTTTCAAATATTTGTAATGTAACGACTTATTTCTGCGGGTTTGCACCCAGTCTTTGTAGTTTTCTTTATTTTCGTACAGATTTATTTTTTGTCGAATCTTCTTCTTATAATTTTATGGGCAATATTCAAGGTTTGTAATAATTCTATGCGGTGGAGATATATTTGCCTTACGGCCCTATTCGTTTAATGGATTCAAATATACCTGGGAAATGTTGTAGTGAGTAAAGAATCACTACGCTACTGCTAACCTTTCAGACTTGAAATTCACTAAACAATCCTTAGACTTCAGCAATGATACTACTGTAATTATTATTGTTCTCGTAACTAGGAAATCAATTCGAAATATTCCCCTCTGTCTAAAACCTTTACTTTATACGAGTTTTGAATGCCCTTGTTAGGAAAGTTTTCTGCCTAATACTTATCGAATATTCATTTAATTGTTAAAATATATTTTATTCTACATAAAGTAGTCTTATGCATATGATATTGTTCCGTTATTAACGTCTACACTTTATATTATGTTGAGTCATTTTGTGTTTGCGATATTTTGTGTATACAATGTGGGACAATAGTATGTATCATTGGTTGTTATCACTGTCTTTTTTAACTATTTCATCTCGTCTAATCAGCAAAAAAAATAAATTAGTTTTAACTGGGACTGGCACGCATTGGATGAACTTTGGTAACACAAGCCATGTGCCAGAACTATGAAAATGAGTGGATAGCGTTACTGGGATGAAAATAGGGACCCGTTGTAGCAATTTTTAACTTTTACCTCTGTAATGCGCTCTTTAGTACTTGATGGTGTCTGTACTTTCGATAATGTAGAGTTGTGCTTTTTAGTTCAGTGAGCTGAGCGCTCATTTTAGCTCAGCTCAGTTTACTGAGCTAGTTCATTTGATAGCTCAGTGGCTCATTAGCTCAGTACTAATGATGCACCAAGTGTGGTTAAAGACGTTGTAACCATATGTATAGAAGATGGCAAAAACGATAAGATATATATATATATATATATATATATATATATATATATATATATAAGATATATATATATATATATATATATATATATATATATGTATATATATATGTATATATACATATATATATATATATACATGTATGTATACATATATATATATATCGTCACATTAAAGACCAAACAACCTATCAGCAAATTTTTCAAAATTTAGTTTTTTATTTAATATTATTCCCTATATCATAAAGCATATGTATGCAAAATTTTAAACTTCTAATATTAGAAATAACCAAGCTATTACCAAATTACCAAATACCCTATCAGCAAGTGTACAATTTTCTGAAACCAAATAACCTATCAGCACTCACGCTAAAGAAATCAGAGTAATCATTTATTTGAATTTTTTTTTTTGAAACACAGTTACTTTTGATTTGTTGTTGTTTGTGTTTTATTACATTTTATTTATTATTAGAAGTGAAAAGAACATAAAAAGTGTTAAAACGCAATAAAATGTATTCCATAAATGAAAATAATCTTGAGGCAGATATGCAAGTTCCTAAAAAAGTCAACAAAAAAGAAGAAAGAAAGAAAAATCGTATGAACGGTAAAGAATATGAATGTTTTTCAAAAGGCAAAATCGTTTGCAGGAAGCCAAGAGAAATGAAACCTGTGTGCCATCAAAATGTTGTGAAAAGGCTTCAAATCGAAAACCAGACCAGAAAAAACTTTACGTAACCAGTACTGTTGACGTTTTCGCCATAAAGAGGACTTATGTGGAAAATTCTCGACGCTCAAATTCAAAAGCGTTCTTTTTATACAACAAAACAAAGCGCTATCAAGTGTGCCGTAAAATGTTTTTGTCAACCCTCGGAATTTCGGAAACTATGGTAAGAGGTTGGATTAATTCCTGTGAACTTCATAATGCTCAACTGGGACCTGATAATAAGAAAATCTTGCAAGGTGAAAAACAAAGAAATACAAAAAAGGGCCAGGAGTATGAGGTTCGTTTAAATTATTTAAATAAATGGTTGGAAGGCATCCCAAAATTAGAATCGCATTACCGACGTCAGTACACGAAAAAAATATATTTCCAAACAGATTTTAAATCTTATGCATCTGTGTATGAAGTATACTCCCAAGATTGTGATTCCCAAAAAGAAAATGGTATTTCACCTGTATCGTTTCCTAATTTCATGGATGTCTTTTACCACAAAGATCTGCTACACGTTTTGAAATTCGTCGTCCTAAGTTATTACATTCTGAGAGGTTAAAAATCTCCAAAAAGAAATGGCAACATTTACAAGATTTAAAAACTTTGCTTCCGGCAGACTGCCATTACTTTTATGATAACATACCTTTTGAATAATTTTTTTGCGGTAGCTTTATTTAATGAAATGTTTTCTTTTTATTTAATTTAATTAATTTAACTTTTTATTTAGTTATTAACATTGCAATAAATAAAAAAGTAGATTTTTTTGTAAAACCACCTATAATTTTATTTAAAAATCAAAAACTTTAGGAAAATTAAAAAAATTCTATTTTAAAAGGTCATGACGTACTAAATAAAGAGGAAAATAAATCATCAAAAATCATGATAAAAGTTTAATTTTGTTGCATAGTGTAATTTAAGCAAACATTAAGCACTTTTTGTTTAAACAAGTAAGAGAAACTATAAGTATTATTATTTAATGTAAATAATAGTCATGTGTTCAAAGGAATGCCTAATTATTCATACTAATTAGTATTGCTGATAGGTTGTTTGGTTTCAGGTTTTTACAATTCCAAATTACCTAAGCGCCATATCATAAACTGTGTTTAGAAAAACAAAGCTTTCTCAACCGATATATACTTCTGGTTTCATTTTAATTAATTATATATTATAATTTTCGGTTCAATATTGCAAATAGTTCCAATTTTATAACGTTTTTTCTCTCTCCTGTAAACTTTTGAAAACTGCTGATAGGTTGTTTGGTCTTTAAGGTGACGATATATATATATATATATATATATACATATATATATATATATATATATATATATATATATATATATATATATATACATATATATATATATATATATATATATATATATATGTATATATATATATATATATATATATATATATATATAAATATATATATATATATATATATATATATATATATATATATATATATATATATATATATATATACATATATTTATAATAAAACCATTCTCATGTACTGGTGTTTTTCAAAACATGGTTTCATCGCACCATTTTTAATTGTAAAAAATTTCTATACATAAAGATTGGTTCTGTAGACATGCCACAATAACATATTCAATGAGGTATTTTTATATATGTCTGGCAGCATATTAAGAAACTGTGGTATCATTACAATTATGACAGATATTATCAAAACCGCTCAGCTCTGAAGCAAAAGCGCTCTGAAACAAAAGGACTCTGAAACAAAAGCGCTCTGGCACAAAAGCGCTCAGTACTGAGCTAAAATCATCTATTGTAGTGAGCGCTCATTTCGCTCAGTTCACTGAAACGTTCAATTGAACTAGCTCATAGCTCAGTGACACAACTCTACGATAATGTTCTTTTGAAATTATGTAAATATTGAAATGAATGGAGCACGAACAAACACTACTTCTTCCGAAAGCAAGGTCATATATGATTTGCACTTCCTTTAACTACAGTCATGGATCTGATAAATCTGTACAATTCGATCATTAACTCAAGATGAACAAACTCCATGAATATTTTTATCACCATTTTACAATTGCTTTTGCTGTAACCTGAAAACACATTGACTTATTTTGTTTGCAAAAGATTACCTAGAGATATATGTAGGTATATAAATTCCTAAAAATGTTTTCCAGAAAAATTTGCCAGTTATGGCAATGGGGAATGAATGAAAATAATAGTCAATGATGTATATGAAGATAAATTTAATCATAACTAGGTGAGACGCAAATCGGAAATTATACCAAAACTATTATGTAGTTAACAGAGCTATATTAGCGGCTTAACAGTTGGAATAAAATTTGATTAAACTCATTTGGAAACTAAAATCTAGGAACAATGCATGGAAGTTGTGACCAAAGAGATACTCAATGAAGATATACTTACAGGCACCAATATGCCACTATACACAAACGGTGCTCCAGGGAGCCCTTTGTACAGCACCAAAATTCTGAGTTTCTTCTAAAAATATTGCTTTGGGAACTATAGTAATCAAGAGTTGATTGCACCCGTGATTCTACTTCACGCGCTTTGGAATAAATTCGTACAAAATTAAGATTAAATATATATATATATATATATATATATATATATATATATAAATATATATATATATATATATATATATATATATATATTTAAAAGGTTAGCAGATAGGATTAAAATTGTGGCTTATATTCGCAATTTGATAATGAACTCTGCGAAAAATGAGGCACCCAAATGTGTTTAAAGAATCATCATATACGATTGTACTTTATTTAATTGTGGATATAAAAACGAATTAAGTTATAAAAAATAAAATAGGTGATAAAATGGGAGAAAGACAAATGCCTAAAGAAGTTCGAAATCAAATCATTTATAAACGCCTGTAAACAGCCAGACAGATAACACTCATATCTTTAACTGTTTAACTTGCAGAGGTAACAACGCACCGCACAGCCAGCAACAGCAAGTGAAATAAGAAAAAAAATGTGGATTTCAGTAAATGACATGTTCTATAAGAATTTCGTTGCATTCCTTGGAATCGCCGTCGTAATCGGGAATGGATGCTTTTGCGTTCAAGGCTCTCTTGATGATGAAGCAGACAACAATGTATTCCAATATGAGGAGGATAAGGAAGTGTTTGTGCCTTTAGATACCCCAAGTGCTGATTCAGCAGAGCGCGCACACTATCTAAATGTTTCAAAATATCCTGGTGAACTTTGCAATAGAGCTTGTGTGAAGGGTCAACGACGTATATGTTACTTTCATTTCACTCTGGAATATTTCCAAACATTGGGAGTGTAAGTAATTTTGTTATTAAGTTTTTAAAATTCAAAATATTTAAATATTGTTTTGTTCAACTTAATTAGGCCATGTGGCAAATGTGCCCAAGGTGTCCGAGAAGATTGCGATAACCTGCAGTGCGTCGTGGGTGATGGTGTACAGAAGGGTGTAATGAGTATTAATCGTCAAGTACCAGGACCAGCTATTCAAGTATGCAAAGATGATCGGATAATCGTAGATGTTCAGAATAATGCCGCTGGTACAACTGCTACCTTACATTGGCATGGCATACACATGGTGAACACGCCACACATGGACGGGGTACCTTTTTTAACGCAGTGTCCCATATCATATCCCAATTCGTTCCGATATCAGTTCGATGCCACTGAGCCGGGTACTCAGTTTTATCATTCCCATTCGGGTAACCTTTTAAATCCTTTCGAGATGTAGAGCTTTGGGCATTTATTAACAATAATTTTAGGGCATCACAAGGCTAACGGGCAGTACGGTGCTTTGATTGTTAGACATAGTGAGGACCCAGCTGCTCTTTTATATGACCATGATTTGCCGGAGCACATTATTATTATATCTGATTCGTTGCATATTCCTTCGGAACAATTTTTCCCCGGTCTTTCCAACTCCTCGGGTATAAAGCCAGACGCGTTGTTAATCAATGGTCGAGGAGTCTATACCGATGTTAGTGTTTCTTAATATCTTTTCTATTAATTAAACTAAACTTTTAACATTTCTAGCCCAAAACGAAAGAACGAACTGTAGTGCCCCCAACTATTTATCATATGACTGCTGGCAAACGGTATCGCTTCCGTTTGATTAATTCCGGAAGTCACGCTTGTCCTATGCAATTGCAGGTACATCAGAAAATTAAAAAAACTAGCAATAGTATATAAAAGTATTCGTATTCATTCCTCCCGCTTTCGTTAGATCCAAGAACATCAGTTTTCTGTAATATCTTCCGATTCGTTTGATGTGCACCCACATGTATGTGATACGTTGGTGTCAAACTCTGGTGAACGTTATGATTTCATTATTACGGGAAATCACACCAGTGGAGATTACTGGATGCGTGTCAGAGCCTTAGGTCCGTGCGCTAGATTTCCGTTAGAATCGTATGCTTTGATGAGATACAAAGCAAGTGAAAATGCCAGCGGCGAAGAGGCTTCACCGTTACCTGAATTACCAAAATATGAAGAAGAGTATCCGATCGGCTCAGTGAGTACTTAGTGTTCTCTTCATAAAATTGGCTTTACATAAATTTATTTAAGGCTTTAAATCATCCGAATGCTGAGTGCTGGGCTGGAGAAAATAATCACTGCGTAACTGAATTGATCTCTACTGCAAATAATAGCCTGAGGCACACCAAACCGGATCATACATTTTATTTATCCTTTCAGAATTTGCTTACGCCAAACAAGATAATCTTCGAAGAGAATAAATACTTGCATTTTCTCAGTGAGTTTAAGAATATGTAAATCATTGATGGCCGTATTTCTATCAAATAGATGTCAATGGTGTACGTTGTTGTTGTAGTCATCCCAAGTGGTAAACAAACTGTGCACAAAGATATATCTAAGTGATAAAATTACAGCCGGAGATAAGTCTGATAGAATGTTAAAAATTTTAAACTCTTTCCTGCAGATCCCAACTCGAATATCACTCTTGTCGGTGTTATTAATAATATTACTTTCACATATCCCGACTCTCCGCCCCTGAACGATCCTAATTCAATAGATCAATCTCAATTTTGCGATAGTTTTAACCGTCCGAAGGAGTGCAAGGATCGACGTATATGTCCTTGTGTGCATCGATTAAGTGTTGAATCATACAGCACAGTGGCATTGGTCATAGTGGATGAGAACCCTGGTAAGTACTTGAACTTTTCTAAATTCATTCTTTTTAATTGCTTGCTGTAATTGTAGTTAATATGCCGCATCCATTTCACTTGCATGGCTATGAATTTGAGGTTGTAGGTATGGGGAAAGATCCGTCTGGCGCCCCCATGAATATACCGGTTGCTAAGCAAATGGCAAGAAGCGGCGTGTTACAAAAAAATTTCCATAACCATAGTCCTCCAAGGAAAGATACAGTATCAATACCTCCAGGAGGATATGTATACCTACTCTTTAAATCAATAAATCCTGGTAAGTTTGGATGATGCTTGTCATTATTAACGATTTAATTTGCTTTCAATATGCATTTTCTTTAGGGTTCTGGTTAATGCACTGTCATTACGATTGGCATTTCGCCGTTGGAATGGGTCTAATTTTCCAAGTCGGGCACACGTCAGAAATGGTTAAGCCACCAAAAGATTTTCCAAAATGTGGCAGTTATGTACCACGTAGAAGGATTTAGTTCTTAAATGTTCATACTTACATATAAAGTAACGTGAATATCGACGATGTAACGACAAATGCTCACAAGGTCAGAAAGATCTTGTTCGATAATTCTATTAGTTTGTTCTATTCATGAAATTATAACCGAGGGAGTTCGGTTTTAGTGTTGATGGCGGAACAAATGGCAAGAAAAAGTCGTTTGTAATGATTCACTTACAAAATAGATTTTAATTTCAAACTTATTATAAAATGGTATAACTGTAAAAGCGTTTATACGGTTTTATGCTTGCTTGTATGTATGTATTTATGCATTGATACATATGTGTTTGTTTGTGTAGATGGAATGTCATTATTAATTGTTGTAGAGTTCATTAGAAATATTTATATTGTACTTGAAAACATTTATGAAGTATTGGAATGAAGTTATTAAAATTAAATAAAAATTCTCTACCTAATATGAGCTGAAGTTTGTGTTTAAATCTCTTTTGGGCCACGTATTACTGTTAATGTATTTCGGTATTTAAATATATATGGAAAGCGCTACGAAGACTTGCCCAGACGCGAGTTGGTTGCATGAAGTCAGTGTCTATTACTTCTACTTTTATGTTGCCAATGCGTCTCAATTGCTAACACATCCCCAATAATAATAAACTTGGAGCAATGATACGATTACTGCGTAAATAATTGTGAGTAAGTCACGATTACACAGTCGCGTGAACTGGCAATATGCTTTTTGATCATATACGATATGTATATGGAATAGAATCGGTGTTGAATCCTGCATGTAAAGGGTTATCCATTTAATGCTTTTGAACTGTTGCTTTGGAAGGGCTTTCAGCTGTTAAGTACGTGTCATCTAAAGGATTATTTATTTGGTAAGAAGCTTTCCATTTACGAGTATCGCTCGTTTAACAAACGAAGAACATATATAAATATTGAAACCAATTTTTACAAATTCGGTGGTTCAAACATCAGTGAAATATTATCCATCACATTACGAATTTTGTCGATCACTCGGAGCTCTAAGCGATTCGGATATGGAGTCCTATGCGCGCAACAATTAAAGCCGGCTGAAGAGAAGAGAGTTTCCAAGAGCATGCAGCCATACATATGTAAACAAAATCTTAAATGCTAGTGCACCAGTGGTTCAAAGGCCTACAGCTCACGCCGACTGGGGTGCTTAATCAGTATTACTTAGGTCTATGGAGAATATCTGGTTCCGATTTCTGCATATGACCTAATTGAATAACTAGTTTAATAAACCATGCATTCTCAATGCCACGCGTGTGTTAACTGTCCACAGCATTTCAAAGTACATTAGCAACGTCAGTGGTGAGTCAGTATTATTTCACTATTAATATTTCCCACATGGCAGTTATGTCAGAATTGCTTCACCAAATATGGCTAAATGTAAACAAAAACAAGTAAAAGTGGTGTAATTCTTCTTTCTTTCTTTCTTGCTAAAACAGAAAGTAGCTTTAATTAAAAAATAATTTAAAAAAATGATGTTATCAGTTACTTTTATATATAAGACAACGTTTAAATTTTTTGGTTAGGAAGCTAAATGTTTGACACTTCTTGCTTCTAATACCTCTGAACGTCTTTCAAAAATATTAAATATGTTTAATTTACAAACAAAAAGAAAAAATCCGTTTCATGTACCCCAAACGGTTCTAATTGTCCAACGGTAGAATAGTCTTTTAGATATTTTTGGTTTTTAATACCAACTTATTTCTTCCTGATATATAAAGTAGGTATAATTCTTCATCAAAATCAAATATAACAAATTATATGGTTACTTTTATGAATCAGAAAATGTCGATATTCCAACCCTGAAATTGGATTTTTAATTATTTTGGTTTTTAATACCAATTTAGCTCTTCCCGAAGTATAAAGATTTCATTCACACACAACCAAAATAAGGAACTTACATGGCTAAATTTATGTACTAAAAAATTTCGATTTTCCAACCCTGGAACCCAATTTTTAATACCAAATTAATTCTTCCTGAAGTATAAAATAGGTTTAATTAACTAAAAAAACAAAATTAGGAATTTATGTGGGTACTTTCTGTAGCAGAAATATTTCGATTTTCGAACTCTGGAAGCGAATTTTTATTTTTTACCAATGCAATTCTTAGTAAATTTTTAAACTTTTTGGTCACTTTCATGTACCATAAAATATTTTAATAATGATGTTCATGCAACTCTTAATAATGAGGTTTATTTAAGAAAAGCTTAAAATTTATAACCATTTTGGTCACTATCATATACAACATTATCCAACCCTGGAATCGAAATTTTGGTTTGTTTTAATATTTGATACCAATTTTGTTTTTCCTGAATTAATAAATTGTTTTAATTAGTAAAAAACACGCGTTAGTTGGCTTTTGGTTACTTTTATGTATAACAAATTTCAATTTTCCATCCCTGGGAGCGAAATTTTAATATTTGTCTTTTTCTTATACCAATGCTACTTTCCATTACCTATAAAGTAGTTTTATTTACAAAAATCTTAAAATTAGCAACCATTTTTGTCACTTTAATGTTCTACAATATATTGCATGTACCAAAAAAACTTTCAGTTTGCCAGCCTTGGAATTGAAATTTAATTTTCTTTTGCTTTTTTTATAAATGCGACTCCTCATGAGGTATAAAGTAGTTTTATTGAAGATACATTTTAAATTTTTAACCATTTTGGTTACTTTTATGTATAAAAAATTTAAACTTCCCACCCCTGGAAGCGATATTTTAATTTTTAAAATTTTTTTATCAATGCAAATCTTCATAAATTATTAAGTGATTTTATTTAAGAAAAAATCAAAATCTATAAAAATTTTGGTTTTCACATGTACTACAAAATATCGCATGTACCAAAAAAAACTTTAATTTTCCCAACCCTGGAAGCGAAATTTTATGTTTTTATTTTTTATCAGGGCAAGTCTTCTTGAGGTATGAAGTAGTTTTATTTAAGAAATATTTTAATTTTTAACCATTTTGACCATTTTCATGTACTACAAAATATTGCACTTGGATTCGAAATTGTGATTTTTTTTGTTGAATTTTTGATACCAATTTTGTTCTTCCTAAATCATAAGACAGTTTTAATTAGCAAAAAAAAAAAACAGCAGTTGCCTGTTTGATTACTTTCACGTATAAAAAAATGCAATTTCCAATCCCAGGAAGCAAAATTTTAATTTTAAAAAAATTTTGTTTGGTCAATGCAAATCTTCATGACGTATAAAGAGGTTTTGTTAGAGAAAAACTTGAAATTTTTAACAATTTTAGTTACTACATGTACTACAAAATACGGAATGGGCAAAAAAAATTTATTTCCCATCCCTGGAAAAAAATTTTAATTTTTTTAAATTGTTAATTTTTTAACGGGTTTAAGTTCGAATCTTGCATGACTGCAAATTATTTTTTGTTATTTTATTAATAAATGAATTTGTTTAAATTCTATTTATTATTTTTATATTAAGATTGGAATATTAAGAATATTTTTTAATAATCATCAAACCAGCAGAACGGATCAGTACTGATTTCGAGGCCGCTACGCCATCTCATCAGCGTTCTTTGTTCAATTTTTCCACTTTTGCAAGTGGTGCTAGTTAGTAGGAAGATCAACTATTTAACCAATATTTTTACGAAAATTGAATATGAGAAGTTATCACATTCATATTATTAAGTTATTACATTTTGGTTAGTACGAAATTCACCAACCCTGACGATTAATATTCCAAATATTCCAATATCTCTTTTGCTTTTTCCAGAGCCATCGGCTGCTGATAGGTAAAGCTTCTTTGTTATTTATGTTCAAGTAATTGAATTTAGTTGTCAATTTACTTTGAACAAGTGCGCGTGCCCCCGCAATGTTTTTAAATTATGTATGAATTTTTATTAGTCGAACTTTTTCTTTATGTAAATTGTTAATTTTTTAACGGGCTTAAGTTCGAATCTTGCATGACTGCAAATTATTTTTTGTTATTTTATTAATAAATGAATTTGTTTAAATTCTATTTATTATTTTTATATTAAGATTGGAATATTAAGAATATTTTTTAATAATCATCAAACCAGCAGAACGGATCAGTACTGATTTCGAGGCCGCTACGCCATCTCATCAGCGTTCTTTGTTCCATTTTTCCACTTTTGCAAGTGGTGCTAGTTAGTAGGAATATCAACTATTTAACCAATATTTTAACGAAAATTGAATATGAGAAGTTATCACATTCATATTATTAAGTTATTACATTTTGGTTAGTACGAAATTCACCAACCCTGACGATTAATATTCCAAATATTCCAATATCTCTTTTGCTTTTTCCAGAGCCATCGGCTGCTGATAGGTAAAGCTTCTTTGTTATTTATGTTCAAGTAATTGAATTTAGTTGTCAATTTACTTTGAACAAGTGCGCGTGCCCCCGCAATGTTTTTAAATTATGTATGAATTTTTATTAGTCGAACTTTTTCTTTATGTAAATTGTTAATTTTTTAACGGGCTTAAGTTCGAATCTTGCATGACTGCAAATTATTTTTTGTTATTTTATTAATAAATGAATTTGTTTAAATTCTATTTATTATTTTTGTTTAAATTCTTTTTATTATTTTTATATTATTTTTATATTTAATTTTTTTAGTTTTTAATAGACCATTGAGGCTTCCCAAAGCACGAAATAGGTTTAATTTACAAATATTAAAAAAAAATTGGTTTTTGGTATAAATTTTGCGTCGAGAAATAGTTGTAAGCTTCCGTACATCGGATCTTTCTGAATTTCAATACCACTCTATTTAAGTTCATTTGCAATCCAACGGTTCAAAAACGAAGTCTCTAGCTCTTCTGGGAGCTTGGGAATTTCACGTACAGACAGACGGACATCGCTCAATCGTCATCGCTATTCATAAGGATCCAGAATATATATACCTTATGGGGTCTTATATTGATATCGAAGATATTACACACGGAATGACAAGCCTATGTATACCCTTTCACTTTTTTGTGAAGGGTATAAAAATAGCTGAAAACCGACTACGTCATATGGTACATAAAACCATAAATATAATTCAAAAATAAGACGTTTATTTGTATTTTATTTTGTACAGCGGTTTGGTAAGAGTTTTTAAGCAAATAAACAAAAATTAATACTAGAAAAGTATTCAGCAAATAAATTATTCTTCAGGTACAACAAGTCAAAAATTAAAAACATATGGAGGAACTTTTTAATTATAAAATGAGATCATCCTCCTCAACATCATTGTTGTTTTGGTCATAGACGTCGCTTGTGCCAATAAGTTTTAAACAACTTTCAGGGACTTCATAGTCGTAGCAACAACAGTCTCTTCTTTTTAATCCAAACCTATTAAAATAGTATTTAAATTAAATATGGTGTATAGATATTTAAAAAAAATATTTACCTTATTGATAAAATTGAATTAACTGTTGTTAGATGGAGCTTGTTTCTTATTTTAGTCTTGACAAGATTTATTTGTCTGAATACTCTATCTACTTCTGCATTTGACCATGGAAGCGATAGTAACTTGGCAACAAAATCAGAAATTTCTTTAAATTTTGAATTTCCACCAGCATTTTTGTATTCAAATACTTCAGCCCAATAAGCAATTGCATTGTTTGTATTATTCAATTTTATATACTGAATATTTGAATACTATTCTTGAATTTTTAAAGTTATTTCATTTTCAACTTTAAATAAATCTAGTTATGGTAAAATACTTTCTTTAGAAGACGGTAAAACATTTTGTACAGAAAAATATTCTATATTTTGCAGCACTTTAATATTTTGGGGTGATCTAAAACAAACAATTTTTAATATACATTTATTTATGTTTGCAAATACTAATACTAACCTTTGTTTTAGTTGACCAATTAAGCCTACTACAAAGTTATCACAATCGTTCCTGATTTGACGCTCTTTCTTCTTTTTTATGTATCCCAATGTTTTAAAGTTCTTAATTGAAGTTTCAAATTCGTGCCCAAGGCTACATGAATATGTTATAAAATCTTCAAATATAACTAGCAATAAATTTTCTTTTCAAAAAGTTGATAAGCTACGAAACCTCTCCTAATAGGCGAGTTGGATCGTTATCGTGGCCTTGAAATATTTTGTTTACTACTTAGACCTCGCATAAAATACCAAATACAAATAGGTTACATTATCGTTATAGAGTTCGCTTAATATTTTTGCCTTATGACATTTTTGATCAATAGAGGTTGCTTCAAAATGCAGTTTAGTTCATCCCATTGCGTTAATATTCGTGAAACTGACATTTCAATGGATAACCACAGTGTGTCTGACGTTTTTGGAATTTTTAAAAGCTCCTACAAAAAATTATTGTTGCGATTAAGCTTATTTAAAATGTTCAACCTTTTACCTTTTCATTTAATTGTCTATATAGAGTTCTGTATTCTATTTGCCTGCTTGAACTCTTAGAAAACCAACTGTAGGTCTCGTAAACAATAAACTCCAAATTTTCGGGCAAGAATTCTTTAAGTGATTGATTAACTGGTAGCTGGAGTGAGTGACATACACAAAAACAGTTGTGGAACATCCTTCTTTAGGGCAACATGGACACTTTTATTACATTTGCATTATCAGTTCATATTCCGACCAGTTTTTGTATGATTAAATTTAATTTTAGAAGAATGTTTTTAACACCAGCAACTATGGACTCTGATGCACCACTTTCTAGCTCTTCAATACCCAAAAAAGTGGAAACAATTTTATTCTTTGTTTTGCTGAAATATATTACTGCCAAGCCTAAAGAACAGAATTATTATTTAAACAAATTTCATTGCAATTGGACACAATATTTTGGCAATGTACTTACCTAATATTTTTGTTAAGCAACGTCACTTGATTCGTCATTAATATACTAAAATATCCATTACCAATATCGTCACATCATTCTTTCTTAAAATGAGCGACAGATCATTTTTGATTATGCCGGGGGATTTTGTTTTATGCATTTTTAAAGATGTGCATACACATTTATTTTTACGCAGTTTTCCCAAATGATCAATTGCTGATATTAAGCTATGGACAGCTAAAAACATGCATAACGACACCTGCTGCTGCGTCTGCATACTTACTGGTTTGTAAGGATTTTTTTTTTTGTGGTAGCTATACATTTTATTTTACTAATATGTTTTTTGGTCTCTGAGTGGCATGTAATATCAAATAGTTTAGCGTTCAATTCGCACCTGCAGTATTTGCAGTACGTCTTCTACGCCCCCGTTTGAACATTCCGCAAGACACTCTTTGAATTTTGGGTTACTAACCCATTCCTTGCGAAATTTTCGTTTATATATTTTTTGTCTATTTTATAAGTTTTATACCCTTCACAAAAAAGTGAAAGGGTATATATAGGTTTGTCATTCCGTGTGTAATTTCTTCGATATCAATATAGGACCCTATAAAGTATATATATTCTGGATCCTTATGTATAGCGATGACGATTGAGCGATGTCCATCTGTACGTGAAATCAGGTTTCCCAAGCTCCCAGAAGAGCTAGAGAATTCGTTCTTGGACCGTTGGATTGGAAATTAACTTAAATAGAGAGAGAGATCTGAAGTACGGTTTCAGAGCTGGGAAGCTCGACGCAAAATTTATACCAAAAATCAATTATTTTTTCTAATGTTTGTAAATTAAAACTATTTCGTGCTTTGGGAAGCCTCAATGGTCTATTAAAAACTAAAAAAATAAAAAAAAAATTTCCAGGGATGGGAAATCAAAAATTTTTTTTCGGCCCATTCCGTATTTTGTAGCACATGTAGTAACTAAAATTATTAAAAATTTTAAGTTTTTCTTTAACAAAACCTCTTTATACGTCATGAAGATTTCCATTGGCCAAAAAAAAATTTTTTATATCAAATTTTGCTTCCAGAGGTGGGAAATTTAATTTTTTTTATACGTGAAAGTAATCAAACAGGCTATTGATGTTATTTTTTTTTGCTAACTAAAACTGTCTTATGATTTAGGAAGAACAAAATTGTTATCAAAAATTAAAAACATATCAAAATTTCGAATCCAGGGTAGGACAAGTGCAATATTTTATGGTATATGGAAGTGACCAAACTGTTTAAAAGTTGTAAATTTGTCTTAAATAAAACTACTTTCTACCTAATGAAGCGTTGCACTGATAAAAACACCAACAAAAATATTTAAATATCGCTCCCAGGGTTGGAAAGTTTTTGGTACATGCAATATTTTGTAGTACATGTAATAACCAAAATGGTTAAAAAAATTTAGCTTTTCTTAAACAAAACTACTTTATACCTCATGAAGATTTGCATTGATAAAAAAAATCAAAATTTCGAATCCAGGGTTGGACAAGTGCAATATTTTATTGTTCATGAAGGTGACCAAAATGGTTTAAAATTGTTCATAAATAACACTGCTTTAAACTTTATGAAGTGTTGCGTTGGTAAAAAAACAAAAAAAAATGAAATTTCTCTTCTAGGGATGTGAAATTGGAAGTTTTTTTGGTACATGCAATATATTGTAGTACGTGAAAGTGACCAAAATGGTTGCAAGTTTTAAGTTTTTCTCAAATAAAACGGCTTTATATCGAATGAAGGCTAGCATTGGGGAAAAAAAATAAAATTTCGCTTCCAGGGCTGAGAAATTTAAATTTTTTATACATAAAAGTAATTAAAAATGCAAATAACGTCGGTTATTTACTAATTTAAACTATTTTTTAGTTCAGGAAAAACCAAATTGGTATCAAAAATTAAAAAAAAAATAAAATTTCGACTCCAGGGTTTGACATGAAAGTGACCAAACAGTTTAAAAATTTGAATTTTTTTGTCAAGTAAAACTAAGACCTCACTAAGAGTTGCGTTGAGTTGGAAAATCGAAATATATTTGGTACATAAAAGTACCCACATAAATTCCAAATTTTGTGTTTTTAGTGATTTAAACCTATTTTATACTTCAGGAAAAATTAATTTAGTATTGAAAACTTAAAAATTCGGTTCCAGGGTTGGAAAATCGAATTTATTTGGTTTAAAAATACCCACATAAATTTTGTTTTTTTAGTGAATTAAACATATTTTACACTTCAGAAAAAATTAAATTGGTATTAAAAATTCGGTGCCAGGGTTGGAAAATCGAAATTCTTCGGTACATAAAAGTAACCATATAAGTTCCCAACTTTGGGTTTTTCAGTGAATTAAACATATTTTACACTTTTCTAAGAATTAAATTGGAGGTATCAGTAATCAGAAAAGCTAAACTTTTAGCTTCCTAGCCGAAAAATTTAAACGTTTTCTTAAATATAAAAGTAACCGATAACGTCATTTTGCATTTTTAATTAAACCTACTTTCTGTTTTAGCAAGAAAGAAAGAAGAATTACATCTGTAAAAGGTATTTAAGATTCGGCACTGAGATTCGGCACTGCCGAATATATCACTTTTACTTGTTTCAACGTAAATATTTTTATCTAGTTTTTTTTATAATTAGAGCTGCAATATTATCAATATTCCGAATTGACGAATGATTGATCGTTTTTGTTTACTGTCAAGTGGTGGCGCCAATTATACCCGACGACTTACAGACACATTAACAAGATTATTAGAAATAAATAGATGCATCAGCTACAACAACAACCTATTTACGTTGAAGTTTTGGTATCGTTGATGCGAAGTTTATATAAAAATATTTAAACAATATATTTTATATATGAACCAAGCTTGACGTTTTGGTATACATTTGTTGTTGTTTTAGCGATGCAAATACCTTGTTAAGTGTACCCTGATTGATATTAGTGCAACATATTACGCTGTTGTAATTTTTGGTAGTAAATTCGTGTTTCTTTGTTGTGGGATTTAATTTTTTACGAAAACTCGCATATAAATATCATGTATGGACAAAAGTTAAAAAAATAGCTAGATTAAAATAAAAATGGCTAAAAAAGTAGCTAATAGCTAAATTAGCTTTTCTTCTAGCTAAACGAGTTTATCTAGAAAATAGCTAAAATAGCAATGCCACGCGTTTGGCGAAGTCTTCGATATTCTCTTCAGCCGGCTTTAATTGTTGCGCGCATAGGACTCCATATCCGAATCGCTTAGAGCGCCGCGTGATCGACAAAATTCGTAATGTGATGGATAATATTACACTGATGTTTGAACCACCGAATTTGTAAAAATTGCTTTAAATATTTTTAAATGTTCTTCGTTTGTTAAACGATCCATAGTCGTAAATGTAAAGCTTTTCACCAAATAAATAATCCTTTAGATGACACGTATTTAACAGCTGAAAGCCCTTCCAAAGCAACAGTTCAAAAGAATTAAATGGATAACCATTTACATGCAGGATTCAACATCGATTTTATTCCATATACATATCGTATATGATCAAAAAGCATATCGCCAGTTAACGCGACTGTGTAATCGTGTAAAATACAGACTTACTCACCATTATTTACACAGTGATCGTATCACAGTTGCAAGATTATTAAAATATATTGTGGATGTGTTGACAATTGAGACGCATTGCAACATAAAAGTAGAAGTAATAGACACTGACTTCATGCAACCAACTCGCGTCTGGGCAAGTCTTCGTAGCGCTTTCCATATATATTTAAATACCGAAATACATTAACAGTAATACGTGGCCCAAAAGAGATTTAAACACAAACTTCAGCTCATATTAGGTAGAGAATTTTTATTTAATTTTAATAACTTCATTCCAATACTTCAGAAATATTTTCAAGTACAATATAAATATTTCTATTGAACTCTACAACAATTAATAATGACATTCCATCTACACAAACAAACACATATGTATCAATGCATAAATACATACATACAAGCAAGCATAAAACCGTATAAACGCTTTTACAGTTATACCATTTTATAATAAGTTTGAAATTAAAATCTATTTTGTAAGTGAATCATTACAAACGACTTTTTCTTGCCATTTGTTCCGCCATCAACACTAAAACCGAACTCCCTCGGTTATAATTTCATGAATAGAACAAACTAATAGAATTATCGAACAAGATCTTTCTGACCTTGTGAGCATTTGTCGTTACATCGTCGATATTCACGTTACTTTATACGTAAGTATGAACATTTAAGAACTAAATCCTTCTACGTGGTACATAACTGCCACATTTTGGAAAATCTTTTGGTGGCTTAACCATTTCTGACGTGTGCCCGACTTGGAAAATTAGACCCATTCCAACGGCGAAATGCCAATCGTAATGACAGTGCATTAACCAGAACCCTAAAGAAAATGCATATTGAAAGCAAATTAAATCGTTAATAATGACAAGCATCATCCAAACTTACCAGGATTTATTGATTTAAAGAGTAGGTATACATATCCTCCTGGAGGTATTGATACTGTATCTTTCCTTGGAGGACTATGGTTATGGAAATTTTTTTGTAACACGCCGCTTCTTGCCATTTGCTTAGCAACCGGTATATTCATGGGGGCGCCAGACGGATCTTTCCCCATACCTACAACCTCAAATTCATAGCCATGCAAGTGAAATGGATGCGGCATATTAACTACAATTACAGCAAGCAATTAAAAAGAATCAATTTAGAAAAGTTCAAGTACTTACCAGGGTTCTCATCCACTATGACCAATGCCACTGTGCTGTATGATTCAACACTTAATCGATGCACACAAGGACATATACGTCCATCCTTGCACTCCTTCGGACGGTTAAAACTATCGCAAAATTGAGATTGATCTATTGAATTAGGATCGTTCAGGGGTGGAGAGTCGGGATATGTGAAAGTAATATTATTAATAACACCGACAAGAGTGATATTCGAGTTGGGATCTGCAGGAAAGAGTTTAAAATTTTTAACATTCTATCAGACTTATCTCCGGCTGTAATTTTATCACTTAGATATATCTTTGTGCACAGTCTGTTTACCACTTGGGATGACTACAACAACAACGTACACCATTGACATCTATTTGATAGAAATACGGCCATCAATGATTTACATATTCTTAAACTCACTGAGAAAATGCAAGTATTTATTCTCTTCGAAGATTATCTTGTTTGGCGTAAGCAAATTCTGAAAGGATAAATAAAATGTATGATCCGGTTTGGTGTGCCTCAGGCTATTATTTGCAGTAGAGATCAATTCAGTTACGCAGTGATTATTTTCTCCAGCCCAGCACTCAGCATTCGGATGATTTAAAGCCTTAAATAAATTTATGTAAAGCCAATTTTATGAAGAGAACACTAAGTACTCACTGAGCCGATCGGATACTCTTCTTCATATTTTGGTAATTCAGGTAACGGTGAAGCCTCTTCGCCGCTGGCATTTTCACTTACTTTGTATCTCATCAAAGCATACGATTCTAACGGAAATCTAGCGCACGGACCTAAGGCTCTGACACGCATCCAGTAATCTCCACTGGTGTGATTTCCCGTAATAATGAAATCATAACGTTCACCAGAGTTTGACACCAACGTATCACATACATGTGGGTGCACATCAAACGAATCGGAAGATATTACAGAAAACTGATGTTCTTGGATCTAACGAAAGCGGGAGGAATGAATACGAATACTTTTATATACTATTGCTAGTTTTTTTAATTTTCTGATGTACCTGCAATTGCATAGGACAAGCGTGACTTCCGGAATTAATCAAACGGAAGCGATACCGTTTGCCAGCAGTCATATGATAAATAGTTGGGGGCACTACAGTTCGTTCTTTCGTTTTGGGCTAGAAATGTTAAAAGTTTAGTTTAATTAATAGAAAAGATATTAAGAAACACTAACATCGGTATAGACTCCTCGACCATTGATTAACAACGCGTCTGGCTTTATACCCGAGGAGTTGGAAAGACCGGGGAAAAATTGTTCCGAAGGAATATGCAACGAATCAGATATAATAATAATGTGCTCCGGCAAATCATGGTCATATAAAAGAGCAGCTGGGTCCTCACTCTGTCTAACAATCAATGCACCGTACTGCCCGTTAGCCTTGTGATGCCCTAAAATTATTGTTAATAAATGCCCGAAGCTCTACATCTCGAAAGGATTTAAAAGGTTACCCGAATGGGAATGATAAAACTGAGTACCCGGCTCAGTGGCATCGAACTGATATCGGAACGAATTGGGATATGATATGGGACACTGCGTTAAAAAAGGTACCCCGTCCATGTGTGGCGTGTTCACCATGTGTATGCCATGCCAATGTAAGGTAGCAGTTGTACCAGCGGCATTATTCTGAACATCTACGATTATCCGATCATCTTTGCATACTTGAATAGCTGGTCCTGGTACTTGACGATTAATACTCATTACACCCTTCTGTACACCATCACCCACGACGCACTGCAGGTTATCGCAATCTTCTCGGACACCTTGGGCACATTTGCCACATGGCCTAATTAAGTTGAACAACACAATATTTAAATATTTTGAATTTTAAAAACTTAATAACAAAATTACTTACACTCCCAATGTTTGGAAATATTCCAGAGTGAAATGAAAGTAACATATACGTCGTTGACCCTTCACACAAGCTCTATTGCAAAGTTCACCAGGATATTTTGAAACATTTAGATAGTGTGCGCGCTCTGCTGAATCAGCACTTGGGGTATCTAAAGGCACAAACACTTCCTTATCCTCCTCATATTGGAATACATTGTTGTCTGCTTCATCATCAAGAGAGCCTTGAACGCAAAAGCATCCATTCCCGATTACGACGGCGATTCCAAGGAATGCAACGAAATTCTTATAGAACATGTCATTTACTGAAATCCACATTTTTTTCTTATTTCACTTGCTGTTGCTGGCTGTGCGGTGCGTTGTTACCTCTACAAGTTAAACAGTTAAAGATATGAGTGTGATCTGTCTGGCTGTTTACAGGCGTTTATAAATGATTTGATTTCGAACTTCTTTAGGCATTTGTCTTTCTCCCATTTTATCACCTATTTTATTTTTTATAACTTAATTCGTTTTTATATCCACAATTAAATAAAGTACAATCGTATATGATGATTCTTTAAACACATTTGGGTGCCTCATTTTTCGCAGAGTTCATTATCAAATTGCGAATATAAGCCACAATTTTAATCCTATCTGCTAACCTTTTAAATATATATATATATATATATATATATATATATATATTTATATATATATATATATATATATATATATATATATATTTAATCTTAATTTTGTACGAATTTATTCCAAAGCGCGTGAAGTAGAATCACGGGTGCAATCAACTCTTGATTACTATAGTTCCCAAAGCAATATTTTTAGAAGAAACTCAGAATTTTGGTGCTGTACAAAGGGCTCCCTGGAGCACCGTTTGTGTATAGTGGCATATTGGTGCCTGTAAGTATATCTTCATTGAGTATCTCTTTGGTCACAACTTCCATGCATTGTTCCTAGATTTTAGTTTCCAAATGAGTTTAATCAAATTTTATTCCAACTGTTAAGCCGCTAATATAGCTCTGTTAACTACATAATAGTTTTGGTATAATTTCCGATTTGCGTCTCACCTAGTTATGATTAAATTTATCTTCATATACATCATTGACTATTATTTTCATTCATTCCCCATTGCCATAACTGGCAAATTTTTCTGGAAAACATTTTTAGGAATTTATATACCTACATATATCTCTAGGTAATCTTTTGCAAACAAAATAAGTCAATGTGTTTTCAGGTTACAGCAAAAGCAATTGTAAAATGGTGATAAAAATATTCATGGAGTTTGTTCATCTTGAGTTAATGATCGAATTGTACAGATTTATCAGATCCATGACTGTAGTTAAAGGAAGTGCAAATCATATATGACCTTGCTTTCGGAAGAAGTAGTGTTTGTTCGTGCTCCATTCATTTCAATATTTACATAATTTCAAAAGAACATTATCGTAGAGTTGTGTCACTGAGCTATGAGCTAGTTCAATTGAACGTTTCAGTGAACTGAGCGAAATGAGCGCTCACTACAATAGATGATTTCAGCTCAGTACTGAGCGCTTTTGTGCCAGAGCGCTTTTGTTTCAGAGTCCTTTTGTTTCAGAGCGCTTTTGCTTCAGAGCTGAGCGGTTTTGATAATATCTGTCATAATTGTAATGATACCACAGTTTCTTAATATGCTGCCAGACATATATAAAAATACCTCATTGAATATGTTATTGTGGCATGTCTACAGAACCAATCTTTATGTATAGAAATTTTTTACAATTAAAACTGGTGCGATGAAACCATGTTTTGAAAAACACCAGTACATGAGAATGGTTTTATTATAAATATATATATATATATATATATATATATATATATATATATATATTTATATATATATATATATATATATATATATATATATATATATATATATATATATACATATATATATATATATATATATATATATATATATGTATATATATATATATACATACATGTATATATATATATATATATATATATATATATATATATATGTATATATACATATATATATACATATATATATATATATATATATATATATATATGCTTTGTATATAGTTTACGAACAATTTTTCAATATATCGTATTTTCTGCGAACATTTGCATACTTTGCGGACTGTACGTGATCTTTTAACATATGTTGCATATAATTTACGGACTTAATGAGTTTGCGAACAGTTTTTATTATAAATTTTTTTTCTTTTCAATGGATTTCTCCATGTAATTTTATTAATAAAAATAATTCGATTTATCTATATATGCTCTTTAAATATATTAATTTTCTAATTAACTATAAATTATTTGTCAATAGCGCTACCAGATTTTCATAAAAGCAGTCTTCTCTAGCGGCGTAAATAAGTTATCTGCTTCTAAATGACGGCGTCAAAAGATTTTTATAGTAGCGACTTTGGATGCATGTACGTGTATAAACAAAGGAAAGTAAATTTAAAGCTGAAAATTTACAAATATTGAAGCCATAAGTAATTTAGTAGCAACGAATAAAATTAACTGTTTGTATACCGAAAAAAAAAAATAATTGTATATTAGAAATCATTTGAAGACCCTAGGAAAACAATTTTAAATTAGTAAAAAGAAAAATGGTTCCACGAAAGTATGAGGATTGTTGTGTTTTTTCAGTATTGTTGGGACAGTAGTTTTCAGTTTAAGTTTAACACATTTTTTTAACTTCTTTTAGAAAACATAAAATATCCGTATTTCATCATATCGCGCAGACAGATCTTTAATTTAAGTTTTTCCACTGAAGTAAAAATAAATGTATCATTTTTATAACTTTTTGTGTATTTATATCAACTGACACATAAATTAAAAAAAAAAATCTGAAAAGCAAATTAAATGAAAATCAATTTGATATATTCAAATAACTTTTTAAGTTCAAAATCATTTAATGCAATATAGTATTAGAATTTTTTGGGATACATACATATGTATGGACTTACATAGATATGTATACAATAAAACCGCTCGTACTCAATGAAAACTGCATGACCTTCTGACTAGTTTCTACTGAGTTATCAAACAATTAAAGTTTTTAATATAAATTGAAGAATATTTTAAATCTAAAATATTTGCCTAAAATAAAGTTAATTTCGATTAGTTTGCCACAGACTCCGTTCGAAAACAAAGAAGGATCACATTTCTCGGAATGTTCCCTTTATGGTATTATTTCACTTTGAAAAATTTACTCGCCTATAGTTTTCTGAAGAACTAAAATACGGAATCAATTCCATTTCCGAACGGAATTGAACTCTATAACATGGCTGATAATATGTAAAAAAAATTATTATTAGTACAACTTTTAAATTAGTAATACATGCTTTATTTAGAAATGCTTCAACTCTAAACCATGTATTTAATGCGAGCTAGAGCTAAAGTATTTCCGAATGCAACCACAGATTTGAATCATTCATATACATATTTTCAATACTCTCAAATACCTTATTACAGTAAAAAAAGACAAAACAATTAGAGTAGGAAATATAACAATTCTTTTTGGTCTTGAAATTAAAATAACGCTCTAGAATTCAAAATTTTACCAAAAAGTACATGAAATGAAGTGATGGGTATAAAAAATGAACAAACGTTTGATTTTAAATCGTCGGCAAAGTCATCTGTCTTTATCTATCCTTTCAACATTATCCCTTCCTTTCTAGTTCCTTCAAAAAGCACTGCGAATGTAGGGGTCATCCCTCGAGTGCTGGTTCTAATTAAAAAAATGCAAAACAAGTCACTCTTTGCACTTCATGTTTATATAATAAAAAAACTAACGACAATTAAATTAATTACAAATGTTCAATACAGTACTTTTCGCTTATAGTCCACAACTGTAGTTGCCCAACTTTTGTGGACCATAAGCGAATTTGGACTATAACCGATCTTCTTTATAATCCACTTAAAGGAATATATGTGAATCCTGATTTAACCCACATTTTGGACTATATAAAATTATTTTCTTCCATTTTTTAAAACAAAAGAAAAGTTTATTTAAAACAACCAAATATTGATTTAATTTATATCAATAGTTAAAACAAAAACATTTATTATTATACCCTCCAAAAAAGAATATGGAGGATATAGTCACTTTGTCATTCCGTTTTTAACGCAGCGAAATATCCATCTGAGACCCCCTAAAGTATATATATTCTTGATCAGTGATGAAATCTAAGACGATCTGAGCATGTCGGTCCGTCCGTCCGTTTGTGGAAATCACGATTCAGTCCAAACGAAAAGAACCAGACTCTTGAAATTTAGTATAAATATATCCTGAAGGATAGCACAGGTCATGTTTGTAAATGGGCTAAATCGGGCAAGAGGGAAAAAGTTCCCCTAAGAAGAACTAAACCAACCTCTAAAAAACAACATAATTTTTAAAGTCTCTTTTCGTAATTTTGTTAAGCAAATGATATATTTTTATGTCAAAGAAGGTCCAACGCGTTATACTTAGAGCCATAAAATATTCAATTAGAAATACAGAGTGGACTATACGCGAGTTTTTTCCATACAATATTAGTTACGCATGCCAACAAAACGTGGACTTCAAGCGAAAATGGACTACAAGCCAAGTGGACTTTAGAACAAATAATTTGTATGAAATTCAAAAAAACCTGCAAATGAATACGACAGTTTTGGCTTATATCCGTTTTTGGGCTTTAAGCGGAATGGATTATAAGCGAAAAGTACTGTATATCGTTTCAAATTTAACTAAATTAAAAATTAAATTAATTGATAACTATTAATGATAAATAGACCGAAAATCATTTGGTCTTAAAACTAAAAAGAAACTTAAGGTCATATTTAGTAAACTTACTTATCCACTTTTCTAATCCATTGCACATATAACACTATTTATAAAAATCGATTTAAAATGTGTAATTTATATAATCGATAAGATGAAAATAATAGATTAAAATAAAAATCGATTATTTATTCACTTCCCTAACGTGAACTTTTGCATTGAAGGTCTTCTTGAGTTAGCACAAAATTTTCGATAAAAAAAAATAATAATTATGCTCACAAATATTGGTTAATAAGGAGCTTGAGGTCACAGTTTTTAAAACAACAATACACTATTTTATTTCATGAAGATTTCGATAACATGTTATATGTATATTGTTATATAATAACAAGTGAGCCCAAGCTTTTAATTAACAAATACTTATAAAAATTAAACGCCTAAAAATTAGCAATCTAATATGCTCATGTACTATATGCTTTTCATGCTAATTATTGCAGTGCGATCTGTAGAATATGTTGTCTAATAAAAGTCTAAAAATTAAATGATATTCCGATTTATCCTATGCTTCACAGAATGTCAACAATATTTTCGACGCGAGAAGTTCTCACATTAGTTAAAGAAACGAGGCACATGATTTCTTCGGACTCTGGAAGTGTTTTTTAAAGTTCATATTAATTTTAACTAATATTAATACGAAAATAGTTTTATTGTGCAAAACATATTTTTTAATCTAAAATAAATAAATTGATCCATTGAAACTGCAGTGCTATAAGTAGTTACGAATGTTTTTACTTTTAATATAAAACAACAGTTTATTGTTTTATATTAAACAATGTAATGCACTAAATATTAATATTGTTATATAAAATGCAACACCACGCAACTAACAAAAATTTTAAAACTTGCAAAATGGGTGATTTGGTGCGAACATACAAAATTAAATTACATAAATTCAAAACTTATTAAGCGAAAAATTAAACGTGGTTAGAAGTTATTTCCAAATTCAAACCATAAAAAGTTATTTTCAAATTCAAAACAGCAAAAAAATAAAAATGTTACGTTACGTGGTTTTACATTTAAACTAACCATATACATATGTATATACAAATATCTAAACAGATACATATACGGGGTTTTTTCTTTACTCTTTCAGTAATTTTTTAATAATTTCTTAGTAAACAAACCCGAGTTTGTAAAATATCTTTTCATACAAATTCTTATAAATCATGAAGTATGTACATTAATATTTAATTTAATGCAAATCACTTATTAAAATACATCTTTATGACACAAAAGTAATAATTAAAAATTGATTATATATATATTTTTTATAATAATTAGAAACTTATTTTTGTTTTATAAAACTCATTTTTATCCAGAAAAATTAATAACTCTAAAAGAAATTTGCTGATTCATAAACGCATATAAGTATATTGAGCAACATTGAATATCTTGCAATATATTAGTTAGCATATATATACATACATATCTAACAAAACAGAATTACACAATTTTTGTTACTTCATATTATTATATAAAAATATACAAATTTAAAATAGAATGGGTGAAATATCAGCTATTAATAAAAGCAAATATTATTTACTTTCATTGTCCACAAAAGTTTTCATATACATATAAATATTTTGAACTACACTTTTAAGTAATTTTATGCCTTCGCTGGTTGTCGATCCAGGATTTAATTTGCTGCGGTGTTCTTTTACTAAGAACTTCCGATTGGTGCACGGCGTTGGAACATTCTTCTAACGATGGTAGCCGTTTTAAGCTTGTTAAATTTCCAAATATTGACGAAATAGCTTCTTTCTCTGCAATACTCCATCTACAACGTTTCGTCTTGCCATAAGGAGAGGCTAGAACAATGAAAGATACGCATAGTTAAATCAGAATTTTTTATTACATACCAATTTCGGAAAAATGATTTTATTAGTGACATATACTTGTATTAAAAAATATTTATCAAAAAAAGTTTAACGAAACAAATTTCCATAAAGAATTTGTAAACTTAAATATTTTATACTTACATACATATGTATCATATTATATTAAATACTTTTGGTTTTTGTAATTTCAAAGTTAATTTTAAGATTATGTAATACTTAGTGTTTGTGCTCGTGTGCTGGTGACGTTTATATACATATGTATACGGGCCTGTTCTGTAAATCACGTCGGGTTGAAATCGCGTGAATTCAAAAATAAGTCATGGTCCTGAAGACGTTCTTAAAATTAGATACGGCAGTTTTCTTCTGGATATGATATTTGAAGCTATATATAACACCAATATTGAAAAATGTCTGGAAAAATATTTCTATTAGTGGAGATAATTTTCTAAAATCAAGCGATTTCAAACCGATGTGATTTACAGAACAGGCCTGATAATTTGATGTTTCAAATAATGTTTTGCGATTTTTACGAGTTTGTACTTACTGCTTCTGCGTTTTTTGCGAGAGCTAGAAATGTCATTTTTTGAGTCTCGAATCAAAATATTTTCTTCATTAGAACATTCAGGACTATTTTCCATAATATCGTCATCTTCGTCATCTTCATCATCATCATCATCATCGCCCACATCATCTCCAACGGCAGCCATTAAGATTTTCGACACACATGTAATTTCTGCTACCGGGATGGACATACGATATATACTTTTGTGTATGTCTTTATGATGCCCCATGAACTGCGCCATGCGGTCAACGGATGCTTCTTCAGCGTTAATCATGGACGTGTATGTTGCTATATGCTTTCTCAAATTAGTACCAGTAATACTTTCGGGTATTTTCGCACCACACTCTTTTGAGTACTGTTTAAGTAGTGGGCATGCTCGAAAGTATTGTTTAGCCAACTTTGACGTTGTAGGTTTAGCAAATATAAAATTATTTTCTGCAGTTATACCGGCACAGTTTCTATATTTTAGTATAAGTTCGATGGATTTAATACTCATAGGGCAAAGCAAAACGCTTACAGTTCTTCCAAGCTTACCTCTGAGAGAAATTCTGACGAATTGCTTTGCAAATCTCAAGGAATCTTTAGAAATGTTTTTCAATACTTCTTCATCAATACTATCGGTAATAACTTCTTTATTTTGAAAATTTTGACAGGTAAGTCTTTCGATTTCACCGGCTCTTCGTCGGTTAAAAATTTGTATAAATATTAGTGTCGCCTTGACTAATTCCATCCAATTATTGATGCAAAACTCTTTCATAAGATTATCCATAGCCCACATAATCTTCCCTTTTAAAAAATTATACAACTTTTGAATATCATCTTTTGATGGCAAAACTATTGTTTTTATCCTTTTTTGGTTAGATTGGTCTTCAGTAGCCTTTTTATTTATTAGTGGAATTTCTTCTTCCCACAACATAAGGAAATTGTTTACGTCGTTCTTAAGGTCATCGCGTTCCTCTTTTATAAATTCTACTCTTTGTCTCTTACCACATTTTTTCAATAGAGACGTCAAGTTTTGCGCAACTGCCGGTGTTTGAAAGCCCATTAAAGTGTCGTTCCATTTGGCCACATTTCGAATTGCATTGATGCACTTATCGTACATATTTGTTTTATAAATCTCTTTTAACTCATTTATCGCAGGGTCCAATTTTTTTATTTCTATCAAGAAACGTCCAATTAACCTTAGGTTCGCTCTGATCATATCGTGTTGGTGCTCCAATGAATATTTTTCGGCTAAATAGTTCGCAAACTTAATTACAAGCTCATCATAGCGAATTGATTTAGTGATTTCGTCGTACCGGAGCACGGGGAAAATTTTTGTTTTTAAAGCTTTGTTGGCTACGGGATGAATATACTGCGTCAATATACGACCGTCAATATAATTAGATCGTTTGCCTTTGACAGTACCACATACTGACTTATGAATACGAAGGGTTTTTTTAGAAAAAAAACCCTTACAGGTCTTGCAACATATATAGTCGTCGGCCATATTTTTACAATGGCTTTCTTGTTGTCGACTCACAATAAGTATTCCCGTATTATATTTTGCGGACGTATTGTGCTCATAATCGCCTCTTTTTCTTAAATGAGCCATTATTTTCATACGTTCTTGACAAGTTTTAGGTAAAGCCAAAGCTCTTTTAACCTCCTCTTCATTTTTATGTTTTAAGTACATGTGTCGACTTAATTTACACTGCAATTTCTTGCAAAATATACAAAAATGTTTTTTTATATTTTTTTTGGAGTAAGGAACTAAAATTTTATTAACATTTAGAGGGTCATTTATTTCTCTTATGCTATCATCTTTTTCTGTAATGCTCGTATTTGTGATTTCCAAGTTATCTTTAGTTACATCAACTGACTCCGGAATATATTCTGAAAAGCTACTTTCAGTGACGTTTGTCGTAGAGAGCATGAATGTACTATTTTGAGATGTTTTGGTGTTGTTATAGCTAAAACTGTCATCATTCACGTTATTTATGGACCTTTTTTCCTGTAACATGTCATCAGGCAAAACACTAGTCTGGGAGTTATTCAAGCTAGAATATTGTAAAATTTCATTCGATGTTAATAGTTCACTTTGTAGTAGTTTACTTTTTAACAAATTTCTGCTTTCATCACCAGTTGTTATACAATTTTCCAAAGCCTTAGCATGAGAACCTGGATCGCTATTTTCGCATAAAGTATTAATATTTTTAGTTGTACTACTCGGACGAAGTAGCAATTTGTCGTTTTGTGTAGCATCAAGAGAGGAGTCTCTTTCAAAATTGGATTCTGAAGACTTGTTTTCTTCAAGAGGTGTTAAGAAATTATTTAACACCAAAATGTCAGTCACTATTGCAGAATTTTTACATGAAGCCTCATCGTCACGAATTTCAATTGCTCCTGTATCAATTGGTTGATGGCAATAAAATTCTTTAGGCGAATTAGACACTTTATAATTTTTTATTTGATTTGGAATAGAAATTAAATCCGCTGATTTACTATCATACTTTATCTTCAATATGGCGTTTTTAATGTTATGGCCAGAAATATCCTCATTTGTGTCATTTAGAGAATTTTTTTTCTGTAACATGTGATGAGGTAAAACACTAGTCTGGGAATTATTCAAGCTAGCATCTTGTAAAATTTCATTCGATGATAGTAGTTCACTTTCTAGTGTTTTACTTTTTGGAAAAGCGCTAGTTGTTTTACCGGTTGTTGAACAATTTTGCAAAGATTTGGCTTTAGAACCTGGATCACTATTTTCGCATAAAAAATTAATATTTTTAGTTGTACTACGTGGACAAAGATGCAATTTGTTGTTTTGCGTAGCATCAAAAGAAGAGTCTCTTTCAAAACTGGAGTCTGAAGACTTGTTTTCTTCAAGAGGTGTTAAGAAATTATTTAACATCAAAATGTCAGTCGTTATCGCAGAATTTTTACATGAAGCCTCATCGTCACGAATTTCAATTGCTCCTGTATCAATTGGTTGGTAATTTTTTATTTGATTTGGAATAGAAATTAAATCCGCTAATTTACTATCATACTGTATCTTCAAAATGGCGTTTTCAATGTTATGGGCAGAAATATTCTCATTTGTGCCATTTATAGAACTTTTTTTCTGTAACATGTCATCATGTAAAACACTAGTCTGGAAATTATTCAAGCTAGCATCTTGTAAAATTTCAGTCGATGAAAGTAGTTCATTTTCTAGTATTTTACTTTTTGGTAAAGCACTAGTTTTTTTACCAGTTGTTGGACAATTTTCCAAAGGTTTGGCTTTAGAACGTGGATCGTTATTTTCGCATAAAGAATTAATATTTTTAGCTGTACTACTCGCATCAAAAGAAGAGTCTCTATCAAAATTGGATTCTGAAGACTTGTTTTCTTCAAGAGGTGTTAAGAAATTATTTAACACCAAAATGTCAGTCACTATCGCAGGATTTTTACGTGAAGACTTGTCGCGAATTTCGGTGGCTCCTGTATCAATTGATTGATAGCAATGAATTTCTTTTGATGAATTTGACACTTGGTCATTTGGCAATTCATTTGGAAGAGAAATTAAATCTACGGATTTGTTACGCAATATATTTGCAGTATCTTTAATATCATGCTTTATCTTCAAGATCGTGCTTTTAAGGCGCTGAATTTCGCTGAAAATGTCGACAGCTCTATCAACAGTAGGATCTATTTTGCCGTTTGTTTTGTTATGTGGAATGTATGAAGATCTTACTTCATTGTAGCTTGACGATTTGACACATACGGAGTCACTATTATTTGATTTTGACGTAGCTTCTCTTTTCTTTTTGAATTCAACACGACTTGCATCAACTGCCGCGTTTATTGTGCTGTGTGTTGTTGTATTCTCAACTTGGCTTGACAATTTGGTGGATACGGAATTGACATTTTTTGATTTTAATGTTGTTTTTCTTATGTCGTGTTTTATTGTGGGCATGGAGGACGAAGGGATTAATAATGAAGGTATCTCGATGTGGCTTGACGATTTAAAGCATAAAGAATTCTCATTTTTTGATTTTAAAGTGGCCTCTTTTTTCTTTTTTAATTCTGCGAGATTTGACTTATCATCTAAAAATGTATATACGAGTATATATATGTACAAATTTCTAAGAATGATACTTACGGTAAATAAGTATGTATTTCATTAACATTATTTGCTTGCTAGTCGAAACTACCATATTAGCAAGCTCAAATGCAAGGGGAGCGAAAAAAGATAGTACACAACCCCCTACATACTACAATTCTAATCATATTATACTTTTTATTAAAACATATTAATCAAATTTTTTTCTTCTTTACTTAGTTCAAGAATTGTTATATTCATTACGTAATTGCTTTGTTTAGTATCAAAAGCTCAAAATACTTGTATTAATATTTAGTAATTAATTAACTTACGAAAACAATTTTATATATTGGTTAAGCGAATATTCTAAAATCAACTGATTAAACCAAAATCCCGGGTAATTAATCAAGAGAATTCAGCCGAATAAAACAAATCTTTGCTCGAAATGCCATGATCCTAAAACATCATATATTTAAGAATCTGGTGCTGAATTATATTCTAAACTGTAGAATTAACGAACACTACGGGTGCAAACGTTTTCAGTAGAGGGCTGTTATATACATATGTGTATGCACTTATATATATGTATATATGAGTGTAAAGGACTCAGAAAGCCCTGTCGGAATTTGATTAGCTAAGTCATTTGTATAGTAAGCATATACATTAATAATTTGATTAGCTAAGTCAAAATATGGTTGACTTTTTGCTAAGTTATTTTCAACCGACTTCAAAACTAATTCATAAATGATACATATGTACGTGGGCCAGTAGTTTTTGTACACTGCATTTTATATTACTTGTAAGAATAATGAAAAAAAAAAACATTTTAAAACATATTAAGTGCTTTGAATTTTTGGACAATTTGTCATAGTTTTCCAGATGCTTTGAAGCTATAAGTTTTGTTGTGCTTAAAAATTTTCAAAATTTAAAAACATTTGAGTTTCTAATATACATATGTATGTAGTAGGTACATATATATTAACAATAAATGTAATATAATAATATACTCGTATATAAATGTATATATTATTATTCGAACTTTGTGGGTTTGAACTTGTGCCTGAATAACAATTTATAGCTTGATAATAATAAATATTACATAATTATATATGTAAGTGCTATGTATTACAAGCAAGCAGAAAGCAAAAAATACAAAATATATAAATAATGAGATACCTATTGGGTGAAAATGTATCAACAAATTGTAAATTTTAAACTTACATTATTCAATCCACGTAATATCATTTTATATTACAGATAATATAAACAGTCATAATGGTACCATGAAGCAAAATTTACACAATTAATAGTTAAGCCCGAAGGATTGAATATCTATCTAGTAAGCATATACTAAAGAAATGCTTTCTGTTTATTCAAATCCAATTGTGGGTGCTGTTGGCTGAAGTAGTAGAACACGAGACTATGAAGCGGAGGGTCGTGAGTTCGAGCCCGCGCTGAGTCATGAAATATTGTGTTGAATTCTTCTGATCAGCATTAGTGCGTGGTTGTGTTAGTTGTTGCCAGCCTGTTTCAATGATGAAGGCAGTGTCACTGATCACTGAACATAATTGGCGGAGACTGACACTATCATGTATTAAAAATCAGAGTAACAGCACCCACCTTCGTCGGCCCTGTAGCAAAAATTAGCCGGCGAAGTAAAAGGTTGAAATAGCTACAAAAAAACTGTCTATCTTCTAATATTTCCTCATCTGTCCCCTTAATATTATCCCCTCGTTTTCAGTTCCGGCGCAATGCATTGCATATGTAGGGGTCATCCCCTGAGTGCTGGTTCTACTCTTAAAAAAAATAAATAAAAAAATCCATATAGATTCAGTTAACATGCTAAAAAGCTCTGTCATCTAGTTATTAGATACAAACAACATAAAAACAAACAAGCTAACTCGGAAGCTAACCATTAGCGCACTTAAATTTCATCAGCCATAAGCTAACCCAAAATGGGGTTGTGGTTATTTTGAAACTGATGCAGTTTGAGTGAGTACGCACTCATTATGTGATGATAGATAAATAAATAAAAACAACAATAATTCCTTTCGCAGACATTAAATTAAACAAAATGTACCTAAAACGTTAGGGAACAAAAACCCAAATTTGTGTAACAAATTTTCATTACTTTTTTTTGCAGAAAAGTCAGCTTATATCAAAAACTCTATACAAAAATTTATATTTTTTGCTTATAATATATTCGAAAAATATTTGCCTGATTGGCGAATACGAATACCTAAAAATAGGATATTACTAGTGCATAAAAATGCTCAATGAAAAATAATGCAAAATACCGTATTTAAAAATGGTGCTTTACACAGAAAATTCTAAAGCATAATAAGAAGTAAATACACCAAACTAGGGTACTATCTAAAGTTTTAAAATATGGATTGGAAAAAATATCGATATTGTTTAAAATACAGTTTCGAAAATGTTTAAAAGGAAATAACAGACGAAGCTGCCTTAAACCAGATAAGGTGGATATGCTTGTAATTTTTTAAAACAAATCGCTTCCTTAAAATATTTTATGCACATAATAAATATGGCATATAAGTAAGTTCATTAACATTATTTGCTTGCTAAGTAAATTTTTTATTACTTTCAAAATTATATAAATAATATTTTTGTATTTAACCTTTTAGTTTAGTTCTACATATTCATTTACTTATTGATTTTTTAGTAAAACGTTATGGTTTTCTTTCCAAATTAATCTTTAGGTATTTTTATTTTATACTATATGATATTTTAATGCCATCAGAACGAGGCTGGTTAAAATATTTACTTTAATTTACAACCCTATAATTGGAAAAACTTATGTATTTGTTGGCTAATTTCTAAGCCTATGCGTAGAAAATGTTAAACTTGTATGTATCTTCTCTAAAATTTATGTGAAGTGAGTTAGCAGATTTACCTTCTATTTTAGGAATCAAGTCTTTAATCTGGCTTTCTTTTGTTGTTGCTTTCATCTATTAAATATTATTTGAGTTGTTATAAAAATGTTATTTTTCAAAACGGTGACATAAACTAACGTGCTTGCACACATACTCGTACATAGCTTTAAAAAAATAACGAGGAATAAAGTAAACTATAATAATTTTGGTTATTACAAGTTCACAGACTACTTTTAAGTGCTTCTTAAGTATACTTTATAAAAAATTTTTTATTTCTACTCTTAAAACTACGCCACAAATTTTATTAAAAAAGCGTTTTAAAGCAGATACTATTTAATTACAGTTTAGTTTTAAGGATATGTATCTAAATTGAGAAAATCAGAAAGCATGTTCACAAAACTCATTCGAAACTAATGAAAAATTGATTCGCTAATAAATATATGTACATAAAATAGAAATCATTAAACTTACCACTTTTACAGACAAGAAAAGCAGCATATGTCCCACCATTGCATTTCGCTGTGCAGGTCATCCCTTTCAATTTCTGTACATTAGCTGTTTTTATTACCACAAATTTATTGTTATGGAATTTCACCAGAGAAAACATCTGCAAATAATTTTTGTTATTCAAATTTGTTTTGTTACAAATTGCAAAGACGTTAGTTATGTACAAATTACTGTTTCAAGTGAATAACGAAATATTTTAATAAGTTACATACAAACATATTGGGAACTTTTTCGTCCAACGTACTTATGCACATATGTGTGTATGTAGGTATGGACTCTTATATCGTTGATTTAAAGTAGAAAGGCCCCAATTCACGTAATTGTAACTTTACAGGAGATAGCAAAAATTCAACAGAAATTGTATTGATCATAATAGAAACTGTTATCAACTGCTTATAATATTCTCATTTGTCTCGAAGTGTGTTTGTGTAAAGCATATTCGAATCACCAAAAATTCAATTTCGTAAAAGATACTAGTTAGGGCCTTTCTACATGACACCATCGATATGTAGATAAATACATACTTATGCATGGAGGTGACTTATCTGCATATATGTATGTATATATCGATCGATATCAATAACGTTCAAAATCATTTTGATTTTGTAAATCCTACGTTTTTTATATGATTAAGGGAAGTATCCATAAATTTTTTTAAATTTATCACAAGCTATTGTATTCGAAAACGGAAAACCGCCAACTACGACAAGCGTGGTATACATATATAGTACATAATATGTATACTATATGTATATGTAGTACATACTATGGACATGTACATATGTTTACACTTATACACATACATGTATGTAGAGTACGTGCATATGTACTTTTTCAAGACACAAAACACAGTAAGAAATGTTAATACGCTTTCCTGTGCACATATACATAGCGCATGTTATAATCTTGAATTATTGAAGTTAAAATATTGCGCTCTTCTAAACACATATGTATTATGTGCATAAGTATAGTTTTCCAATTAGAGGCATTTCAATAGCAAAATATTCCGTTGAAGGTATTTTAGATTTTGAACTGGAATATATTAAGATTATGTTTGCCACTTTCTTGTCTGAAACTAGGTGAAAATTTTTACCAAGCCTAACAGTTTCAGTCAAACCAAAAGTAAGAGGATGCGCCACTTCTGTCCATGAAAACATCACATCTAGTACTTTCATAGTAACATTTAAAAAATTTAAACATGAAACTTAACAAACGTCTTTGCAACAAAAGTAAATTAATTTAACACTTACCTTTTACAAATTTATTTATTTAATAATATCTAACTATATATGTAATGAAAGTTTTAAGCTGAATACTTCTTAGTACACACGTTTTGCCGGACAAAATTCAAATGGCAATTTCATATAAGTACACATACACAGGTACATATTTAAAACGCAGAATATGATGTTCATACCAGTGATGGGATTTTTCGCGCCAATCTTCTTTCCAAATGGTGCTAAACTGAATAAAAAGCACCATAACATATTGTGTACATATAAATGCTAGATTTAAATGCAAAAAAATATTACGTCCGAGGGCAGTTGGAATTTATTACCTGTTATAATCTTTGAAATTTTAATGTAAAAGTACTAATTTATTGCATAAACTAATCCTATTATAATTGGATTGCTGTAGTACTTGGCGAAAAAAGCCGTGAACAATACAGATCAAATTCGAAAGGGTCGTGTACAACTCTTTTTCAGTTTTTTTAATGCAGTTTTTAAATATTTTGTTTATAACACTTACATTAGTAGTGCTAACCGGTTTTAGTTAAGCTATGGTTTATAATATAATAAAGATTAAGAAATAATAAAGATAAAGAAAGTAATGTTTAAAAACAAGTAAAAACGTTATATTAGACTGGGTCGAATCTTAAATAACGTCCAAATATTTTGATTAAAATTTACATTTTTATGGTATTTGGCTTAAGTAAACAAATTTATTTTATACGGTCGTTTCCAAAGTATTAAAAGGGGCATTCCTGCGACCTCTTTCCCTCAGTATTAAAACTTACGTATTTATATCAACGTGCAAAAAATTAGCTGAGATAAGTTAAAAATGTTTGACATGCTGGGTCACAGTTCCTTTAAGACATTTCTGTGCCCAATTTTAAAACTCTATAAAGGGAAGATCAGAGAACATATTACCTTCGTAGTTAAAGTTCAAAAAAAAATTTTAAGGAACGTTGGCATAAAGAATACAATTTGTTAAATATTTAAACAATTTTTTCATATAATATGTAACTTCAACGCTCACTAAAGGGGGTTGTTCCAATAGAATATATCGTGTTTTCCACAGACGGTCGTGTGGGTATTGCTAGATCGTCTTAGACTTCATCACGAATAGACTTCATCAAGAATAAATATTCTTTATGGGGTGAAACTCTTTTTGGAGGGTATTAAAACTGTATTTTGTCGGGGTTCCTCTATCAAGGGCCGTGGGGGAAGCAATTCACTTTTACGATAAAACACTAAAAAATAATTTTTGGGGTAATTAAGTGTAAACAAATTTTTATTTTTTTGATAGGGTCATTTGGTGGGTAAAGCTTAAACATGTTAGTTTTAAGGAATGTGGACTTAAATAATACAAATTGTTACATTTTTACACTATTTTTGCATATAACGACGCCCACTAAAGGGGGCGGGGTGAAAAAATTAATATTTTTTTTCATTTTTGGTTCCAAGTTTAATGCGCTGGACCTTCTTTGACATAAACATGTATCATTTGCTAAACAAAATTCCAAAAAAAAACCTATAAAAATTATATCGTTTTTAGAGGTTGGATTAGTTATTCTTAGGGGAATTTTGTGTCAACATCATTTTAATATTGATACAGTTCCTGGTTCAAATTTAAAAAATAAAATTTATAAACTGGTATCGCATTCAACTAATCTGCATAACAAGTCGTGAGGAACAAAAATACACATGACTACTGCTAAGGTAGCGGCTTCCGAAAATAGCTTTTCTGCTCCGCAATGTATATTTTAAACGTTCTTATCAGTGCGACATATTAATATCAACCTTCCATTATGAGATTTAGATGCAAACGTTAATAAACTTCACACGTCTCTTCCTAAAGATTGCTTTTTGAACATTTTTTTTTGAAAGATTCGTTGTGAAACCCATTTTATGTACTCGTATATATGAACTAAATATTTGTTATTTTAGATATCTCTTGCACTAAGTAATATCGGCCATTTCATGAAAACAGAAGAAATTTTTTGTAGTCATCATAAAGAAATAATTTTAACAAAATTTTAATACAAATCACTAAATGCACAAATAGTGTTTTCACACTGGTATTGTTTTAATAAATTTTGGTTTTAACATTAATAAAAATAATATTGCTAAAACCAACTTAAAAAAACTATTTTTTAATTGTTTTTAAGTTGGTTTTATGAAATGTAACGTTTGTTTTGTCTGTTCTAAGTTGGGTGCCGCCAAGTTATATATTGGAAACATCTGATAATGTTTGAAGAAAGAACGAAAAATCTACCACCTGTGCAAATTTTCTTTCAGAATTTGCATGATTTTTATATGAAATACTATGATTTCCAGGCATTTGTTCTCTATGCATAAATATTTTAAAAATTTTAAATGATTTATTTGTACACTATATATAACATATTTTCTATATTAGCGCACAATGTAAAATATCTTAATTTTTATACAAACAACTGTTAAATTAATACGGCGGCCCAAAATAATCTCAAAAATTCTTAGTACGATTCTCTTACTCTTGAAAGTACGTACATATGTAGTTATATGTATGTATATCAATTCGAAAAATTTGATAAACCTACACGTATTATTTAGTAAGGTTCTAGAAAGTACCAGCAAAGGAGCGAGTGCCACATTCAAGTGGTTCAAACAATTAAAAAATGGCACATCTGCGCCGCATTTTCCTTCGCTGGTGCATATACATACATACATCCACTAAAATGTATGTGTCTATGATCACGAGCTTCCTTAAAAAATGCCGTTATGTTAGCTAGCATTACCAATGCAGCGATTTTTTTTATTAAGCGTTTTTTTTTTATCAAAATAAAATGTGGATTTTGACAGATGGAAGGATAATAATACATATTTGCTATCATTACTAATATTAGCTATTGGTGACTTTATGTCACAAAACTTCTGTAGAACGGAGAAATACCATGTAAACGCAACATATGTTGACTAGAAGAGAATACGGATACAAGCTGTCGGTTAAAGTTTATTTTCTAAACTATTTTAGAAACTTATGTACCCACATGACATCAGTGGTTTATTTTAAAGTAAAAAAATCACAGCATTAATGAATTTGTACAAAAATTACAAAAACAACTACAATGAACTCGGTATTTATTTCGTTTCACCAAACCAAACAAATAATAAAATAAAATTATGTTGTGTGGAAATATTATATTAAATCAAATAATAATATTAACAAGAAATTATAAAAAAAAAACTGTTTAAGAAGCTGTGTTTTTTATAAATTGTCTAAATTAACAATGTCCAAAAACTTTGTTTTCATTTTAATTATACAATTCATATAAAGATGGAAAATACTTCCAAAAGATTTTTGTTGATACGACGAAGTATTAGCAAGGTGAAACAAATATAAGGAGTCAATACTACCGCAACAAATACAACAATCAAAGCAAGTTGTTTGTGTAAAGTCATTATCCACGTCAAAATTTTAGCAATAAAACAGATTAAAGTGCTGCACACATGCACAATTACTAGCAAAGCTCACATATACAAACACAACGGGGACTTATTGTACACAAAAACTTGACATCAATGTAGACAAGTAATGGTCGAACTGTCATCTGCCGTAGCGCTACCACCTTATATATCTTTCACAATGAGTATTACTACATTGCATATCAATGTGCTTGCTGCTATATTTGTTTACGTACACCATGACTACACAAACAACAATTGCTTTAATTGTTGTATTTGTTGTCGTAGCAATAGCACCTTATATATAATTTCATCATGGTGTTATACACTAATCACATTAGAGTTGTATTTTAAAGTAAACATTAGCAGCATTAATGGTATATATTTAAGGTGCTAGCATTTGTATACAATAACTACAAAACAACTAAAACCAACTCAGGAAATTTCATGTTGTTTTTGTAAATATTGTAAGACAAATTAGCTATTTATTTTGTATCACCAAACAAAAGAAACCTTCATTGAAATTATGTTATGTGAAAAATTCCATGAAATTACACTAAAAATAAATATACAATAATAAGAAATTAAAAACAACCGTTTAATATATCGATATGTTTTATAAATTGTCTATATTAACAATCTGCAAAATCTTTGGTCTGTTTTTATTTATTCCATTCATGTAAACATGAAAAATACTTACAAATGGCTTTGGTTCTCTTTTATGCATAAACTAAAAGGTTTTCGAATTAGGTTAAAGTCTACTGATAATTTGGTTTAAGAACCAATGAAATGTATCATACGTACTTGACCACACAATAAATAAAAGGATTGTGCATATCATTTGTTTTTTTTTTTTCAGAATAATTATTTTTGAACTATGTATACTTATTAATTTTATTCATTCCATCAAAACTTCAAACATTGTACAAAAAGGCGCAGCACTAACATCACTATACAATATGACATTTCACGTCTGAAATAATTGTTATGTAATTAAAATTCGTTGACAATTATTGCGACAACTGCAATGAGCTGACATATGTATGTAAACATAATTATTGCTAGTCCAGACTCGAGTTAGTCTTTGTTTTATTTCTAGTATAGTTCAAGGCAGCTTAATCAGGTTGACTTAATTCTAGAATAGCAAGAACCACACGTATATTTTTTATAGGAAAATAATAGCTCAATGTCAAGATCACCATTAATGCCATCTAAGCCGTTTTAGTACTGGAAGTCATAGAAGTTTTTTATGCTAGCACATGGGATATCCATCAAATCTTAGCACTTTTTTATATGTCATCTTAGCTCCTTTATTATTAATTGGAATATTGTCCTTCAAAAATATTATGATGGAGCTTTATAAATAAAAGGCTCAAAAATATATAGCTGAACTCTGGATTGAATTTTAAGGAGTTGTTACAATTGCACTCATTTAGCTAAATAAGTTTATTATATTGAATTTGAGACAATTTCGTCTGAAATATTGAGCACAAAAGTCTAATTAGCGTACTTGATCATTTGCAATATTTATCCAAATTATTGTTTCTGTTCATTTTCAACTTAGCAGTCATTACTTTTAATATGAAATAATTTTTTAATACAAATATTTTGTAACATCAAACAAGAATGCTAGATAAGAGCTGTGGTTCTTAGCAAAACAGCTATGACTGTCAAAATATGTATAGATATCAAAGACAAAATAGTTTTGATGGTCAAAATAGCTCTTGCATACTGCGTACACCATGGAGCAATTATATACTATGTAGCAAGAATACAAAAAAGCAACAGGATGTTCTTTTGTATCTATTGTTTTGGTAAATGAATTCAAACTGTCAACCAGCAGACGAAGAAACACAAAAAATATAGCACAAGCTCTTGTATTTTCTGTACGCCCCTTTATTTGTAGACAAAATTTGCCATGTTGTTTGTTTTAGGAGTCTGGGAGAATGTTTGTATAACATAAAAAACATTTGGTAGGTTCCACCACAATAAAAAATCCTGTTGGTGCTTCGAGTATACCTAGTATATCATTTGCGACCACCTGGTGCTGATATACCTATAATTCACCTAATCGCAAACTACAAAGTTGCTTAATATATATGACGCAGTCACATAGTAAACGATAAAAAATTGGAAACATCTGGCAACATTTCTTATACACATAACAGAAACCCATTTTAAGAACATGTCCGCTAACTATATTCACAGTATATTCTATCTCCGCAAACTACTGCATTAGTATGAAAATCGAGTTTTTTTAAATTTATATAAAAAATTATGATCCACGACCGATTGAAGTATAAAAATTACATCTAAAATTTTTGGATTCCGTAAAAAAAATTCAATATTTTTCTTGTCCACAAACTATGCGTATGAAAAATATATATATATATATATATCTTATATATATATATATATATATATATATATATATCTTATCGTTTTTGCCATCTTCTATACATATGGTTACAACGTCTTTAACCACACTTGGTGCATCATTAGTACTGAGCTAATGAGCCACTGAGCTATCAAATGAACTAGCTCAGTAAACTGAGCTGAGCTAAAATGAGCGCTCAGCTCACTGAACTAAAAAGCACAACTCTACATTATCGAAAGTACAGACACCATCAAGTACTAAAGAGCGCATTACAGAGGTAAAACTTAAAAATTGCTACAACGGGTCCCTATTTTCATCCCAGTAACGCTATCCACTCATTTTCATAGTTCTGGCACATGGCTAGTGTTAGCAAAGTTCATCCAATGCGTGCCAGTCCCAGTTAAAACTAATTTATTTTTTTTGCTGATTAGACGAGATGAAATAGTTAAAAAAGACAGTGATAACAACCAATGATACATACTATTGTCCCACATTGTATACACAAAATATCGCAAACACAAAATGACTCAACATGATATAAAGTGTAGACGTTAATAACGGAACAATATCATATGCATAAGTCTACTTTATGTAGAATAAAATATATTATAACAATTAAATGAATATTCGAAAAGTATTAGGCAGAAAACTTTCCTAACAAGGGCATTCAAAACTCGTATAAAGTAAAGGTTTTAGACAGAGGGGAATATTTCGAATTGATTTCCTAGTTACGAGAACAATAATAAATACAGTAGTAGCATTGCTGAAGTCTAAGGATTGTTTAGTGAATTTCAAGTCTGAAAGGTTAGCAGTAGCGTAGTGATTCTTTATTCACTACAACATTTCCCAGGTATATTTGAATCCATTAAACGAATAGGGCCGTAAGGCAAATATAGCCCCACCACTTAGAATTATTACAAACCTTGAATATTGCCCATAAAATTATAAGAATATTCGACAAAAAATAAATCTGTACGAAAATAAAGAAAACTACAAAGACTGGGTGCAAACCCGCAGAAATAAGTCGTTACATTACAAATGTTTGAAAAGAAGGCACTCCTAAATAGTTGAGGCATTGAAAGCCATTTGTAAAGAATTTCACATTATAGGTCCAAAAATATCAGAACCACCTGGCTCCGTATGTCCTATATGGCTATAACAATATAAAGCTAAGTTAAGTAAACTAAAAATTGTTGCTGTTAAATTCACAGCAATTGTCCGACATTAGGAACATTGTGCCGGTTTATGAAAGATAAAAGTAGGAATTTCATTAAAAATCCAATGATAAACAAGTGTTGATTACACCCTGTTTCTCTTCACGCGCTTTGGAATAAATTCGTACAAAATTAAGATAAAATATATACGTTTAAAAGGTTAGCAGGTAGGATTAAAATTATGGCCTATATTCGTAATTTGATAATGAACTCTGCGAAAAAGAAGGCACCCAAATGTGTTTAAAGAATCATCATTTACAATTGTACTTTATTTAATTGTAGATATAAAAACGAATTAAGTTATAAAAAATAAAATAGGTGATAATGTGGGAGAAAGACAAATGCCTAAAGAAGTTCGAAATCAAATCATTTATAAACGCCTGTAAACAGCCAGACAGATCACACTCATATCTTTAACTGTTTAACTTGTAGAGGTAACAACGCACCGCACAGCCAGCAACAGCAAGTGAAATAAGAAAAAAATGTGGATTTCAGTAAATGACATGTTCTATAAGATTTTCGTTGCATTCCTCGGAATCGCCGCCGTAATCGGGAATGGATGCTTTTGCGTTCAAGGCTCTCTCGGTGATGAAGCAGACAACAACGTACTCCCATATCAGGAGGATAAGGAAGTGTTTGTGCCTTTAGATACCCCAAGTGCTGAGTCAGCAGAGCGAGCACACTATCTAAATGTTTCAAAATATCCTGGTGAACTTTGCAATAGAGCTTGTGTGAAGGGTCAACGACGTATATGTTACTTTCATTTCACTCTGGAATATTTCCAAACATTGGGAGTGTAAGTAATTTTGTTATTAAGTTGTTAAAATTCAAAATATTTAAATATTGTTTTGTTCAACTTAATTAGGCCATGTGGGAAATGTGCCCAAGGTGTCCGAGAAGATTGCGATAACCTGCAGTGCATCGTGGGTGATGGTGTACAGAAGGGTGTAATGAGTATTAATCGTCAAGTACCAGGACCAGCTATTCAAGTATGCAAAGATGATCGGATAATCGTAGATGTTCAGAATAATGCCGCTGGTACAACTGCTACCTTACATTGGCATGGCATACACATGGTGAACACGCCACACATGGACGGGGTACCTTTTTTAACGCAGTGTCCCATATCATATCCCAATTCGTTCCGATATCAGTTCGATGCCACTGAGCCGGGTACTCAGTTTTATCATTCCCATTCGGGTAACCTTTTAAATCCTTTCGAGATGTAGAGCTTTGGGCATTTATTAACAATAATTTTAGGGCATCACAAGGCTAACGGGCAGTACGGTGCATTGATTGTTAGACAGAGTGAGGACCCAGCTGCTCTTTTATATGACCATGATTTGCCGGAGCACATTATTATTATATCTGATTCGTTGCATATTCCTTCGGAACAATTTTTCCCCGGTCTTTCCAACTCCTCGGGTATAAAGCCAGACGCGTTGTTAATCAATGGTCGAGGAGTCTATACCGATGTTAGTGTTTCTTAATATCTTTTCTATTAATTAAACTAAACTTTTAACATTTCTAGCCCAAAACGAAAGAACGAACTGTAGTGCCCCCAACTATTTATCATATGACTGCTGGCAAACGGTATCGCTTCCGTTTGATTAATTCCGGAAGTCACGCTTGTCCTATGCAATTGCAGGTACATCAGAAAATTAAAAAAAACTAGCAATAGTATATAAAAGTATTCGTATTCATTCCTCCCGCTTTCGTTAGATCCAAGAACATCAGTTTTCTGTAATATCTTCCGATTCGTTTGATGTGCACCCACATGTATGTGATACGTTGGTGTCAAACTCTGGTGAACGTTATGATTTCATTATTACGGGAAATCACACCAGTGGAGATTACTGGATGCGTGTCAGAGCCTTAGGTCCGTGCGCTAGATTTCCGTTAGAATCGTATGCTTTGATGAGATACAAAGCAAGTGAAAATGCCAGCGGCGAAGAGGCTTCACCGTTACCTGAATTACCAAAATATGAAGAAGAGTATCCGATCGGCTCAGTGAGTACTTAGCGTTCTCTTCATAAAATTGGCTTTACATAAATTTATTTAAGGCTTTAAATCATCCGAATGCTGAGTGCTGGGCTGGAGAAAATAATCACTGCGTAACTGAATTGATCTCTACTGCAAATAATAGCCTGAGGCACACCAAACCGGATCATACATTTTATTTATCCTTTCAGAATTTGCTTACGCCAAACAAGATAATCTTCGAAGAGAATAAATACTTGCATTTTCTCAGTGAGTTTAAGAATATGTAAATCATTGATGGCCGTATTTCTATCAAATAGATGTCAATGGTGTACGTTGTTGTTGTAGTGATCCCAAGTGGTAAACAAACTGTGCACAAAGAGATATCTAAGTGATAAAATAACAGCCGGAGATAAGTATGATAGAATGTTAAAAATTTTAAACTCTTTTCTGCAGATCCCAACTCGAATATCACTCTTGTCGGTGTTATTAATAATATTACTTTCACATATCCCGACTCTCCACCCCTGAACGATCCTAATTCAATAGATCAATCTCAATTTTGCGATAGTTTTAACCGTCCGAAGGAGTGCAAGGATCGACGTATATGTCCTTGTGTGCATCGATTAAGTGTTGAATCATACAGCACAGTGGCATTGGTCATAGTGGATGAGAACCCTGGTAAGTACTTGAACTTTTCTAAATTGATTCTTTTTAATTGCTTGCTGTAATTGTAGTTAATATGCCACATCCATTTCACTTGCATGGCTATGAATTTGAGGTTGTAGGTATGGGGAAAGATCCATCTGGCGCCCCCATGAATATACCGGTTGCTAAGCAAATGGCAAGAAGCGGCGTGTTACAAAAGAATTTCCATAACCATAGTCCTCCAAGGAAAGATACAGTATCAATACCTCCAGGAGGATATGTATACCTACTCTTTAAATCAATAAATCCTGGTAAGTTTGGATGATGCTTGTCATTATTAACGATTTAATTTGCTTCCAATATGCATTTTCTTTAGGGTTCTGGTTAATGCACTGTCATTACGATTGGCATTTCGCCGTTGGAATGGGTCTAATTTTCCAAGTCGGGCACACGTCAGAAATGGTTAAGCCACCAAAAGATTTTCCAAAATGTGGCAGTTATGTACCACGTAGAAGGATTTAGTTCTTCAATGTTCATACTTACATATAAAGTAACGTGAATATCGACGATGTAATGACAAATGATCACAAGATCAGAAAGATCTTGTTCGATAATTCTATTAGTTTGTTCTATTCATGAAATTATAACCGAGGGAGTTCGGTTTAGCGTTGATGGCGGAACAAATGGCAAGAAAAAGTCGTTTGTAATGATTCACTTACAAAATAGATTTTAATTTCAAACTTATTATAAAATGGTATAACTGTAAAAGCGTTTATACGGTTTTATGCTTGCTTGTATGTATGTATTTATGCATTGATACATATGTGTTTGTTTGTGTAGATGGAATGTCATTATTAATTGTTGTAGAGTTCATTAGAAATATTTATATTGTACTTGAAAATATTTATGAAGTATTGGAATGAAGTTATTAAAATTAAATAAAAATTCTCTACCTAATATGAGCTGAAGTTTGTGTTTAAATCTCTTTTGGGCCACGTATTACTGTTAATGTATTTCGGTATTTAAATATATATAGAAAGCGCTACGAAGACTTGCCCAGACGCGAGTTGGTTGCATGAAGTCAGTGTCTATTACTTCTACTTTTATGTTGCCAATGCGTCTCAATTGTCAACACATCCACAATATATTTTAATAATCTTGCAACTGTGATACGATTACTGTGTAAATAATGGTGAGTAAGTCTGTATTTTACACGATTAAAAAGTCGCGTTAACTGGCGATATGCTTTTTGATCATACACGATATGTATATGGAATAAAATCGATGTTGAATCCTGCATGTAAAGGGTTATCCATTTAACTCTTTTGAACTGTTGCTTTGGAAGGGCTTTCAGCTGTTAAATACGTGTCATCTAAACGATTATTTATTTGGTGAAAAGCTTTACATTTACGACTATGGATCGTTTAACAAACGAAGAACATTTAAAAATATTTAAAGCAATTTTTACAAATTCGGTGGTTCAAACATCAGTGTAATATTATCCATCACATTACGAATTTTGTCGATCACGCGGCGCTCTAAGCGATTCGGATATGGAGTCCTATGCGCGCAACAATTAAAGCCGGCTGAAGAGAATATCGAAGACTTCGCCAAACGCGTGGCATTGCTATTTTAGCTATTTTCTAGCTAAACTCGTTTAGCTAGAAGAAAAGCTAATTTAGCTATTAGCTACTTTTTTAGCCATTTTTATTTTAATCTAGCTATTTTTTTAGCTTTTGTCCATACATGATATTTATATGCGAGTTTTCGTAAAAAATTAAATCCCACAACAAAGAAACACGAATTTACTACCAAAAATTACAACAGCGTAATATGTTGCATTAATATCAATCAGGATACACTTAACAAGGTATTTGCATCGCTAAAACAACAACAAATGTATACCAAAACGTCAAGCTTGGTTCATATATAAAATATATTGTTTAAATATTTTTATATAAACTTCGCATCAACGATACCAAAACTTCAACGTAAATAGGTTGTTGTTGTAGCTGATGCATCTATTTATTTCTAATAATCTTGTTAATGTGTCTGTAAGTCGTCGGGTATAATTGGCGCCACCACTTGGCAATAAACAAAAACGATCAATCATTTGTCAATTCGGAATAGTACTATCGATAATATTGCAGCTCTAATTATAAAAAAAACAAGATAAAAACAAGTAAAAACGTTATATTCGACCGGGTCGAATCTTAAATACCCTCCAAATATTTAGTAAGTGAATTTGAAATGTTTAACTTGGTGGGACAGAGTTCCTTTATATAATATCGTACGTCAACGCCCACTAAAGGGGGCGGGGTTCAAAAATATACAATATCATGTTTTCCACAGACGAACTTGTGGGCATTGCTAGACCGTCTTAGGCTTCATCACAATTCTCTTTGGAGGGTATAAAAACTGTATTTTGGCGGGGTCGCTCTGGCAAGGGCTGTGGGGGAAACATTTCACCTTTGTCATAAAACTCTAAAAATAAATGCTTGGGATAATTATATACAAAATTAAAATTTCTTTTTTTTGATAGGGTCATTTAGAGGGCAAAGGGGTAGAGGGGGTAGGGCAGAAACAGGTAGACATAAAACTCTAAAAATAAATGCTTGGGATGATTATACACAAAATTAAAAACAACTTTTATTTATTTTTAATAGGGTCATTTAGCGGGCAAAAGGGGAGGAGGGGGTTGGGCAGCAACAGGCAGCCATAAAACTCTAAAGATAAATGCTTGGGATGATTATACAAAATTAACAAAAAAAAATTTTTTTGGCAGGGTCATTTAGGGGGCAAAGGAAAAGGGCTGGGGGCGGGGAATAGGGCAGAAATCTGCAGTCATAAAACTCTAAAGATAAATGCTTGGGATGATTATATACAAAATTAAAAAAAAAATTTTTTTTTGGTAGGGTCATTTTGGGAGAAAGGAAGAGGGGGGAGGGGGGGGGGGGTAGGGCAGAAATCGGCAGTCATAAAACTCTAAAGATAAATGCTTGGGATGATTATATACAAAATGTAAAAAAATTTTTTTTTTTTTGGTAGGGTCATTTAGGGGGGCGAAGGGGAAGGAGGTGGTAGGGCAAAGTAGTACCAGGTTTCGTCTCAGCTTCGTCATTAAAGCTTAAAAGTGTTATTTTTAAGGAATGTAGGCTTAAGTAAAACCATTTGTTAAATTTTTATGCCATTTTTGCCTATAATAACGCCCACTGAAGTGGGCGGGGTCAAAAAATATTTTTATTTTATTTAATGGCTCCAAGTTTAAGGCGTTGGACCATATTTGACATATAAAAATATATCATTTGCTTAACAAAATAACCAAAAAACTTTAAAAATTATGTTGTTTTTTCTGGGTTGGTTTAGTTCTTCTTAGGGGAACTTTTTCCCCTCTTGCCCGATTTAGCCCATCTTCGAACTTAACCTGCTCTAAGCTTCAAAATATATTTATGCTAAATTTCAAGAGTTTAGCTCTTTTCGTTTGGACTGAATTGTGATTTCCACAGACGGACGGACGGACATGCTCAGTTCGTCTTAGATTTCATCACTGATCAAGAATATATATACTTTATGGGGTCTGAGATGGATATTTCGATGCGTTACAAACGGAATGACAAAGTGAATATACCCTCCAAATTCTTTTTTGGAGGGTATAAAAAGCGAAAGAGATACATGGAATATTGGGAATATTAATCGTCAGGGTTGGGGAATTTCGTACTAACCAAAAATGTAATAACTTAAAAATATGAATGTGATAACTTCTCATATTCAATTTTCGTTGAAATATTGGTTAAATAGTTGATATTCCTACTAACTAGCACCACTTGCAAAAGTGGAAAAATTTAACAAAGAACGCTGATGAGATGGCGTAGCGGCCTCGAAATCAGTACTGATCCGTTCTGCTGGTTTGATGATTATTGAAAAATATTCTCAATATTCCAATCTTAATATAAATTAATAAAAATAGAATTTGAACAAATTCATTTATTAATAAAATAATAAAAAATGGTTTGCAGTCTTGCAGATTCGAACTTAAGCCCGTTGATAAAATTAACAATTTACATAAGAAAGTTCGACTAATAAAAATTCATACATAATTTAAAACATTGCGGGGGCACGCGCACTTGTTCATTGTAAATTGACAACTAAAATTTAATTACTTGAACATAAATAACAAAGAAGCTTTAGTTATCAGCACCCGATGGCTCTGGAAAAAGCGAAAGAGATACATGGAATATTGGGAATATTAATCGTCAGGGTTGGGGAATTTCGTACTAACCAAAAATGTAATAACTTAAAAATATGAATGTGATAACTTCTCATATTCAATTTTCGTTAAAATATTGGTTAAATAGTTGATATTCCTACTAACTAGCACCACTTGCAAAAGTGGAAAAATTGAACAAAGAACGCTGACGAGATGGCGTAGCGGCCTCGAAATCAGTACTGATCCGTTCTGCTGGTTTATTGATTATTGAAAAATTTTCTTAATATTCCAATCTTAATATAAATTAATAAAAATAGAATTTGAACAAATTCATTTATTAATAAAATAATAAAAAAATGGTTTGCAGTCTTGCAGATTCGAACTTAAGCCCGTTGATAAAATTAACAATTTACATAAGAAAGTTCGACTAATAAAAATTCATACATAATTTAAAAGATAAAAAAATTTAAGTTGAAACAAGTAAAAGTTGTGACGACAAAAGTCGACCGGCTCGTTTTTGCCGCAACAAGAATAAATTCGTTTTGAAGGATTATTTCAATTTTTCTGTATTTGGTTTTTTTTATGCCTATATATGTATATATCTATATAATAGTCATAGTATTATATTATGCCCATATGAAATAAGCATTTCATTTCTTTTTTTCATTTGTTTTTAAACAAATGATATAACTGTACGGCCTATGTAAAGAATAGTATTTAAGTTTATGGTAATTATTATGCCTATATGGAATAAGCATGTCATTTCTTTAATTTGTTTTTGAACAAATAATATAACTGTACGGCCTATGTAAAGAATAGTATTTAAGTTTATTGTAGAGGAATTATTTCTTTTCATTCTCATGTTCGGAGTACAGTTTCTTTTATATATTTACACACGTACACACGCGCATGGAGATTGGTCGTGTATTTTTTTTATATATTCATTTACTCTAAAATAAATAAGACGAATGCGAATTGTTGTATACCTGCACAATCAGGTTAAAGGCATTTAAAGCTGACAGCCTCTCTGAGAGTATTGCTCACAGACATGCGCACTCCGGCAGTTAACAACAGAACTGGAAATATTCACTGTTCTGTGTACATGCATGTTGTTGTGTGTATTTCTGTGTGCGCGCCACGAATAATATAAAAGGCGAGCAATTGTTAAACAACAGCGAGTTGGCTGGCAGCTTTCGATGCGACAAGAGCTAGTTTATTAGGTAGAGGGCTCTCCCGTACTTGATAAACATCTTGTAGTATAAAGTAGCTATAGACATAGGAGTCTTTTCCAACTACTGGGAAGAATTAGTTATTGAGTGAGGGATCGCCCGGCTACATAACTATTTGTTCTCAAGGCAGGGAGTGGTTATTGAGTGAGGGATCACCCGGCTGAATAACTACTTACTCTTGCTTTCCAGTCAGAGTGGGGAAACGAGGTTTGTATTCAGGGCTCTCCCGTTGCAATTTTCGATCCTGCACTTGCTTTCCAGTAAAGGTCAGGGAGGCGAGGATTGTATTCAGGGCTCTCCCGTTGCGATCTTCGATCCTTGAAGCGTCTCGTGTAGGCTGAAAACAGTGGCATCGGTAAGATGTAAGGATACTTTAAGAAATATTTAGTATCAATAAACATTGGAAATCCATTGAAGAAACGAAGGTGTTTTCTTTAACTACAAAATCAACGACCCCTGGACTCCGCTGAGCCTATCCTAGCACCCAGCGGAAAACGTGTCGTTACATTGGCGCCCGAGCAGGGACTTATCTGGCCACCATCATCAATTTGGGTCAGATTTGTTCATTACAAAACACAAAAAAAAAAAAAAACAACAACAACCTTAGTGACATTTTTGGCGACGAGATATTCAGCAAGAATGCCGAGTGACAACTGCACCAAAGAAAAGCCCTTAAGAACTTCTTGGGTCTATTCCTTGAAGAAAGATGATATTGTATCGTATTTAGCTGAATTCGAACAGATTACCAGTGGAACCGTAGAAGAACTGCGAAAAAGGTTTGCTAAGTTTATACTGTCGGAGCACGAGGAGGTGAGATTCCAGAAATTACTAGAGATACAGTCAAAGCACGAAAACATTGCATCAACAAGCCAAGGTGATAGTCTAGCAGTGCCCACAAGATTAACCGTCAGTGTGCCCACATCGCCGATGAAAAATGAAATCCTCTCTGAGATGCCCAGAATGACAACGGAAACTTCCATTTTAATCATTGAGATAGTTCGCAAGTGGGGATTAAAATATGATGGCGGAAATGACCCATTAGGCTTTGTAGAACGGGTGGAGGAGCTGTCAAAACTGTATGCGGTAACTCTCGAAGATGTGCTAAAAGTGATGTCGGAATTCTTCCGGGAGAAGGCTCTGTGCTGGTTTAGAAACAACAACAAACAATGGACCCAGTGGTCACGATTCAAGGCAGATTTTTTGACATTTTTCCTCCCTCCACGATTTTTCGAAAAACTAGACGACGAAATCCGGAAGAGGACCCAGAAGCCCCGGGAAACATTTAAGGATTACGTGCTCGCCCTTCAAAATCTGATGCGCCACTACGACCTTACCCCCGAGCAAAAGTTGGAACGCATTTTCCGAAATTCGCAATCGGACTACCAATGGTATATCCGGCGTAAAGACTTCACGAATCTAGACGAACTCATATATTTGGCCACAGAACTCGAAAGTATCCCCCAAAACACACACACCCACCGCGGAGAACATCACCGTATGCTTATGGAACCACCAACCCCGCCTGCGCAGTTGAATAAGCCTAAGCGGAAGCGCAAAACCATTACCAATAACACACACTTGTCATGTGAAGATAAGAAGATCAAAGCCAATATTCTCATCGAGAACCGACAGGTAGCAGCAATCATCGATACCGGGGCCACCAGAAGCTTCATTTCTCCCACGCTGGTACAGAAACTGTACCATAAGCCCACGTACGTAGACGTGGATATTGCAGTCTTCCTGGCCGATGGCTCCTGCAAAGAAATCTCAAAGGGTGTACTCTGTGACGTTACGCTAGGCGGAGCGACCCTCCAACACAACTTCCTCATCATGGACGATGCCACCGAGCACATTGTATTAGGCCTCGACTTTCTGCGGATGGTTAACACCACCCTAGTTTGTGCCGGCCTTGTCGTAAGATTAGAGCAGAAGGAGGAAACCAGTGACAAGGTAAGAGAACCCCATAGTGAACCAATGTACGCAGTACACAGCAAATTGAGCCGCAGCCGTAAACAGAAAAAATACCGTTTTCTTAGCGAAGAACTCCCAAAGTTTCAGCGAATACAGGGCGTGCCTAATATTGCTAAACATCATATCGTCATGAAAGACGATCATCCTATAAAATTGCGCGATGCACAACGCAATCACTCCATGCAGGCGATCATAAATGAAGAGGTAAACAAATTGAATTATGTGCACACTGAAACAGGTTCGTGTAGGTGGCTGGAGAAGCGTATCATGGATGTCCAAGAACATCCTGAAAATTTTCCGGACTACGCTGTTGTCCCCCGACAAATGAACGATGAAGACAGCACGCCATGGAAACTGTATGTCTCCACTCCGCTGCGACTCCAAGTCCTGCAAGAAAACCACGATCAGCCAGCAGGGGGCCATCTGGGTGTGAGGAAAACCATTCACAAAATATGCAACCGATATTACTGGCCGGGAATGACCCGTGAGATTACCCGTTATGTCCAGCAGTGCGAGACGTGTCAGAAATTTAAAATATCTCAACGCATGCCGGCGGGAAAGATGCTTACGCGCATACCCGACGAGCCCTGGGCATTCCTGGCTGCCGATTTTGTGGGACCCCTACCCAGAACACGCCATGGTAACACGATGCTACTTGTTTTCTTTGATAGTTTCTCTAAATGGTGCGAACTGGTACCCATGAGGAAAGCTACCGCCACAGGGGTAGTGAAGGCATTTCGCGAACGAATAATCGCCAGATATGGGATACCAAAGGCCATAATCACCGACAACGGTGCACAATTTACAGCAAGTATCTTTAAGAAATTCCTAGAAGAAATGGGTGTACGGCAACAGTTTACTGCCCCCTACACACCCCAAGAAAATCCAACTGAGCGCATCAACCGCACGCTCAAGACCATAATGGCACAATATGCAGGGGCACAGCACACTTCGTGGGACGAAAATTTGCCTGAGATTATGCTGGCCATCAACACAAGCATTTCAGAATCTACCGGATACTCACCCGCATACCTTACACAAGGGAGAGAACCACGGCTGCCAAAGACCCTATACGACGAGGTAACAGTAGGCACAGGAGCACGGCCAGTGCTTCCGAGGGAAAGGGCAAAAGAATTAGACGAAATATTCACAATTGTACGATCTAACCTGAACCAGGCCTCCCGAAAGCAGCAACGGCATTACAATTTACGTCGTCGCGAATGGAAGCCTAGCATCGGTGAACAGGTTCTACTCCGCCTACATCCGCTGTCCAAGGCAACAGAAAATTTTGCGGCCAAGTTAGCACCTAAGTACGGTGGCCCATATGTCATAAAGGGATTCGTATCCCCCGTTATAGCAAATATTCGCAGAATTGGCAACTCTGAAGAGCGTACTGCGCACATAAAGGATCTGAAACCATATTATACCTTAGAGCACTAATATCTCTGTTAATTTGGTCTCTTTGACTTTTACCTATATGGATCAGAGAAGAGAGCCATAACAAAACTTAACAGCAATAAGAAAAACCTCGCAGCACACCGCCGAAACCGAATGCCGTATCGCCCGACAGTATGTCACCCATGTCTACCACCAAACCATACCCGCGATGAGGGAATGTCACGGTCAGCCGGTACAGACGCAGCAGTGGACTCCACCAACGGGTCCGCCCCACCGGTCCCTCATCACCGGCGCGCACGCCACCATGGCCTACTAGTCCAAGGGTGATCAGCATGCAGCAAACACCTGAGCAGTTGCAGCAGCGAACCCAATGTGCGGTCCAACAAGGGCACCTACCATCCCGCACGAGATTTTTCGAGATGATGTAAGTACAAGCTTACCGCGTAAACAGCTACCGAAACGGAGTTGTCCAGATCATCTGGCGTCGGCCTTAGATCTCCCTGGGAAGAGGGGCAGTGTGACGACAAAAGTCGACCGGCTCGTTTTTGCCGCAACAAGAATAAATTCGTTTTGAAGGATTATTTCAATTTTTCTGTATTTGGTTTTTTTTATGCCTATATATATATCTATATAATAGTCATAGTATTATATTATGCCCATATGAAATAAGCATTTCATTTCTTTCTTTCATTTGTTTTTGAACAAATGATATAACTGTACGGCCTATGTAAAGAATAGTATTTAAATTTATGGTAATTATTATGCCTATATGGAATAAGCATGTCATTTCTTTAATTTGTTTTTGAACAAATAATATAACTGTACGGCCTATGTAAAGAATAGTATTTAAGTTTATTGTAGAGGAATTATTTCTTTTCATTCTCATGTTCGGAGTACAGTTTCTTTTATATATTTACACATGTACATACGCGCATGGAGATTGGTCGTGTATTTTTTTTATATATTCATTTACTCTAAAATAAATAAGACGAATGCGAATTGTTGTATACCTGCACAATCAGGTTAAAGGCATTTAAAGCTGACAGCCTCTCTGAGAGTATTGCTCACAGACATGCGCACTCCGGCAGTTAACAACAGAACTGGAAATATTCACTGTTCTGTGTACATGCATGTTGTTGTGTGTATTTCTGTGTGCGCGCCACGAATAATATAAAAGGCGAGCAATTGTTAAACAACAGCGAGTTGGCTGGCAGCTTTCGATGCGACAAGAGCTAGTTTATTAGGTAGAGGGCTCTCCCGTACTTGATAAACATCTTGTAGTATAAAGTAGCTATAGACATAGGAGTCTTTTCCAACTACTGGGAAGAATTAGTTATTGAGTGAGGGATCGCCCGGCTACATAACTATTTGTTCTCAAGGAAGGGAGTGGTTATTGAGTGAGGGATCACCCGGCTGAATAACTACTTACTCTTGCTTTCCAGTCAGAGTGGGGAAACGAGGTTTGTATTCAGGGCTCTCCCGTTGCAACTTTCGATCCTGCACTTGCTTTCCAGTAAAGGTCAGGGAGGCGAGGATTGTATTCAGGGCTCTCCCGTTGCGATCTTCGATCCTTGAAGCGTCTCGTGTAGGCTGAAAACAGTGGCATCGGTCGTCCAGCCACTGACCTCCACCAACACCGTCGCTGGACCATTTGGGGACTCCTCGCTGTTCCATCCCCATATTTAAGTATACATAGATGTAAGGATACTTTAAGAAATATTTAGTATCAATAAACATTGGAAATCCATTGAAGAAACGAAGGTGTTTTCTTTAACTACAAAATCAACGACCCCTGGACTCCGCTGAGCCTATCCTAGCACCCAGCGGAAAACGTGTCGTTACAAAGTGATATATTCGGCAGTGCCGAATCTCAGTACCGAATCTTAAATACCCTTCACAGATGTAATTCTTCTTTCTTTCTTGCTAAAATAGAAAATAGGTTTAATTAAAAAATCAAAATGACGTTATCGGTTACTTTTATATTTAAGAAAACGTTTAAATTTTTCGGCTAGGAAGCTAAAAGTTTAGCTTTTCTTATTTCTGATACCTCCAATTTAATTCTTAGAAAAGTGTAAAATATGTTTAATTCACTGAAAAAATCAAAGTTGGGAACTTATATGGTTACTTTTATGTACCGAAGAATTTAAATTTTCCAATCCTGGCACCGAATTTTTAATACCAATTTAATTTTTTCTGAAGTGTAATATATATTCACTAAAAAAAACAAAATTTCGAATTTATGTGGGTAATTTTAAACCAAATAAATTCGATTTTTCAACCCTGGAACCGAATTTTTAAGTTTTCAATACTAATTTAATTTTTCCTGAAGTATAAAATAGGTTTAAATCACTAAAAACGCAAAATTTGGAATTTATGTGGGTACTTTTATGTACCAAATATATTTCGATTTTCCAACTCAACGCAATTCTTAGTGAGGTCTTAGTTTTACTTGACAAAAAAAATTAAAATTTTTAGACTGTTTGCACTTTCATGTCAAACCCTGGAGTCGAAATTTTAATTTTATTTTTCATTTTTGATACCAAGTTGGTTTTTCCTGAACTAAAAAATAGTTTTAATTAGTAAAAAACCGACGTTATTTGCATTTTTATTACTTTTATGTATACAAATTTAAATTTCTCAGCCCTGGAAGCGAAATTTTATTATTTTTTCACCAATGCTAGCCTTCATTCGATATAAAGCCGTTTTATTTAAGAAAAACTTAAAACTTGCAACCATTTTGGTCACTTTCATGTACTACAATATATTGCATGTACCAAAAAAACTTCCAATTTCACTACCCTAGAAGAGAAATTTCACTTTTTTTTTGTTTTTTTACCAATGCAACACTTCATGAGGTATAAAGCAGTGTTATTTATGAACAATTTTGAACCATTTTGGTCACCTTCATGAACAATAAAATATTGCACTTGTCCAACCCTGGATTCGAAATTTTGATTTTTTTATCAATGCAAATCTTCATAAGTAGAGATGGGATTCTACCCGGTATTTACCCCATGTGTAGGTAAATACCGGGTAAATACCTTTTTTGGGTATTTATTTGGGTATTTATAAAATGAATTTCAAATGCAGCATATGTCATCAATGGTTGTCAACCAGCTAAAACGTCATTTCAAATAAAATTTATTTTAATGTTTTTAACACTACGTGCATGGTTAAAAATCAAAAAGCGGATTAATTTATTAATTAAAACTTGAATAAACCGAATTAACATTGTTGAAAAGGTATGTTCTTATTAGTGAAACTAATATTGATGAAGTGCAACAATAAACTTATATCGCGTTTAGGTATAGCCATGGGAAGACCTAAAAATGGAAAAGTATGGAAGCATTTTGCAACAAGCGCAGGCAACACCAAATCAGTTCTTTGCAGATACTGTGACAAGGTCTATAAACTGGCAAATGTTAATAAAATGGCAAAACATTTATTTAATTGCGTCAAATGTCCAGTTATGGTGAAACAAGAAATCTATAAAACGAATCCAAGTGAACTGACAACAACTTCATCAGAAAATTCGACTCAGTTCAGCGATTCTCTTAGCTCATCGGATTCTGTCCAAGCATCAAAATTATGCCCAAAAATGTCTGATGAGCGTAAAGAGTACCTTCATGAGAAACTGGCCAAGGCTATTATTGTATCTGGTGCTCCATTTGCAATGGTGGAACACCCGCTGTGGATGGAGTTTTTTGAAGAATTGCAACCTGTATATAAGTTGCCAAATAGAAAGGCGATTTCTAGTAAGTATTTAAACAAGCTATATAATGCAACGTCAAACGATATTACTACGCAACTGAAGTCAGCAAGATATTTGCATCTGCAATGTGACGGGTGGAGCAACATACGTAGTGAAGGTGTAATAAATTTTCTAATTTCTAAGCCAGAGATTGTTTTTGTTCGCAGTTTGGCAACGGAAAGTAACAATCACACTTCTTCTTATCTCGCTGAAGAAATTATAAACTTTATGAAGGAATACGGCGAAGAAAAGTTCGTAGTTTTGATTGGTGATAATGCAAGAAATATGCAAGGTGCACTTAAGGAAGTTCAAAACGTATATCCGCATGTAGTTCCTCTAAATTGTGTAGCACATTGCCTCAATTTAATAAGTGATGATTTCTTAAAATGCTCTACGTTAAAGAACTGTTTTTTATTAGTTATTGATATAATAAAAACAATAAAATACAATCAAGTTCTCTCGTCAATATTTTCAAAAATCTGCAAAGAGAAAGGATCAGGAGAGCAATTAAAACTTCCTGTTAAGACGAGATGGGGCAGCTACGTAACATCTTTAAATAGCTTGATAAACAGTAAAGTTCCACTTCAAGCTTTGGCTGTTTACGAAAAAGTGAACCTAAAAGCTACAACAAAATCATCGTTACTATGTGAAGACTTTTGGTATATGTTAAACTTCAATTTAAAACTATTTCAACCGATGGCACAATGGACAACTACTTTAGAATCCAACCAATATAGTATTCATCGTGTATATTTTGCTTTTAAAGATATTCAAAATAAGCTACGAGATGCATTTTTAGCAATAACTCTAATTGATGATAATGACAAAAAAGAATTATTGTCTTCCTTTCATAAAAGGATGAAAATGTCTATTAAACCAATACATTTGGCAGCTACTTTCCTTGACCCCAATAGTCAAGGGCACGATTTAACTTCATCCGATTATCTAATTGCGATGCAGTTTATTTATGATATGGGAACTAATTTCAATGTAAATGTAATGGTGGACCTAGCAAACTATAAAGCTAGAGAGGATTTGTGGGCTAACAATTTTGTGTGGAGCTGCATACAAGAAATATCTCCTTGTACATGGTGGAAAAGTATGTGCATGACCACAGAATTGAAAAGAATAGCGGTTCGTATATTGACTGCTCCATGTACTTCAGCAGCCACTGAACGCTCATTCAGCACTCAAAGTTTTATCCATTCAAAAATACGAAACAGATTAACTGCAGATAATGCCGGAAAAGTATGTTTTATATCACATAATTGAATCTCTGCAATAAAGATATACGACAAAAGGGTACTTCCCAAAACGTTTTACCGACTGAGGATGATAACATGAATTCTGCAAATTCATTTGAAGAAGCTCCTTCCACTTCCACTGGTATCTCCGATTCTACACTTAACTCTTCTTTTAGATATTTTCAGAGTGAAACTGATAGTAACAGTGACAGTGATTTAGATTAATTCAAAGTAATATTGCAACAATAAATGTGTATATATAATATAGTTATTATCTTAAGTTGTTACTTTTCTTCTGCTCAGTAGGTATTTTTATTACTATTTTATTAAATTTATTATGAAACACACTAAACTATGCATCGGAAAATGTTTGTTCACCAAATTTTCTACAATATAGTTTATACCCACCATTTGGGTAAATACCTGGGTATTTACCCATTTTTACCCAATTTACCTATTTTACCGGGTATTTACCCTCTTCCCATCTCTATTCATGAGGTAAAAAGTAGTTTTGTTTAAGAAAAACTAAAATTTTTTAACCATTTTGGTTATTACATGTACTACAAAATATTGCATGTACCAAAAACTTTAATTTTTCCAACCCTGGAAGCGATATTTAAATATTTTTGTTGGTGTTTTTATCAGTGCAACGCTTCATTAGGTAGAAAGTAGTTTTATTTAAGACAAATTTACAACTTTTAAAAATTTTGGTCACTTCCATATACCATAAAATATTGCACTTGTCCTACCCTGGATTCGAAATTTTGATATGTTTTTAATTTTTGAAAACAATTTTGTTCTTCCTAAATCATAAAACAGTTTTAGTTAGCAAAAAAAAAAACATCAATAGCCTGTTTGATTACTTTCACGTATAAAAAAAATCAATTTCTGACCTCTGGAAGCAAAATTTGATATTAAAAATTTTTTTTTTGGCCAATGCAAATCTTCATGACGTATAAAGAGGTTTTGTTAAAAAAAAAACTTAAAATTTTTATTAATTTTAGTTACTACATGTGCTACAAAATACCTAATGGGCCGAAAAAAAATTTTTGATTTCCCATCCCTGTAAAATTTTTTTCATTTTTTTAGTTTTTAATAGACCATTGAGGCTTCCCAAAGCACGAAATAGTTTTAATTTACAAACAATAGAAAAAATAATTGATTTTTGGTATAAATTTTGCGTCGAGAAATAGGTGTAAGCTTCCCAGCTCTGAAACCGTACTTCAGATCTCTCTCTATTTAAGTTAATTTCCAATCCAACCGTCCAAGAACGAATTCTCTAGCTCTTCTGGAAGCTTGGGAAAACCGATCTCACGTACAGACGGACATGGCTCAATCGTCATCGCTATTCATAAGGATCCAGAATATATATACTTTATGGGGTCCTATATAGATATCGAAGAAATTACACACGGAATGACAAACCTATATATACCCTTTCACTTTTTTGTGAAGTGTATAAAACTTATAAAATAGACAAAAAATATATAAACGAAAATTTCGCAAGGAATATATAAATAGTAACCCAAACTTCAAAGAGTGTATAGCTACCACAAAAAAAATCCTTACAAACCAGTAAGTATGAATACGCAGCAGCAGGTGTCGTTATGCATGTTTTTAGTTGTTCATAGCTTAATATCAGCAATCGATCATTTGGGAAAACTGTGTAAAAATAAATTTGAATGCGCATCTTTAAAAATGCATAGAACAAAATGCCCCGGCATAATCAAAAATGATCTGTCGCTCATTTTAAGAAAGAATGATGTGACGATATTGGTAATGGATATTTTAGTATATTAATGACGAATCAAGTGACGTTGCTTAACAAAAATTTTAGGTAAGTACATTGCCAAAATATTGTGTCCAATTGCAATGAAATTTGTTTAAATAATAATTTTGTTCTTTAGGCTTGGCAGTAATATATTTCAGCAAAACAAAGAATAAAATTGTTACCACTTTTTTGGGTATTGAAGAGCTAGAAAGTGGTGCATCAGAGTCTATAGTTGCTGGTGTTAAAAACATTCTTCTAAAATTAAATTTAATCATACAAAAACTGGTCGGAATATGAACTGATAATGCAAATGTAATAAAAGTGTCCATGTTGCCCTAAAGAAGGATGTTCCACAACTGTTTTTGTGTATGTCACTCACTCCAGCTACCAGTTAATCAATCACTTAAAGAATTCTTGCCCGAAAACTTGGATTTTATTGTTTACGAGACCTACTGTTGGTTTTCTAAGAGTTCAAGTAGGCAAATAGCATACAGAACTCTATATAGACAATTAAATGAAAAGGTAAAAGTTTGAACATTTTAAATAAGCTTAATCGCAACAATAATTTTTTGTAGGAGCTTTTAAAAATTCCAAAAACGTCAGACACACTGTGGTTATCCATTGAAATGTCAGTTTCACGAATATTAACGCAATGGGATGAACTAAACTGCATTTTGAAGCAACCTCTATTGATAAAAAATGTCATAAGGCAAAAATATTAAGCGAACTCTATAACGATAATGTAACCTATTTGTATTTGGTATTTTACGCGAGGTCTAAGTAGTAAACAAAATATTTCAAGGCCACGATAACGATCCAACTCGCCTATTAGGAGAGGTTTCGTAGCTTATCAACTTTTTGAAAAGAAAATTTATTGCATGTTGCCTTGGGCACGAATTTGAAACTTCAATTAAGAACTTTAAAACATTGGGATACATAAAAAAGAAGAAAGAGTGTCAAATCAGGAACGATTGTGATAACTTTGTAGTAGGCTTAATTGGTCAACTAAAACAAAGGTTAGTATTAGTATTTGCAAACATAAATAAATGTATATTAAAAATTGTTTGTTTTAGATTACCCCAAAATATTAAAGTGCTGCAAAATATAGAATATTTTTCTGTACAAATGGTTTTACCGTCTTCTAAAGAAAGTATTTTACCAATACTAGATTTATTTAAAGTTGAAAATGAAATATCTTCAAAAATTCAAGAATAGTATTCAAATATTCAGTATATAAAATTGAATAATACAAACAATGCAATTGCTTTTTGGGCTGAAGTATTTGAATACAAAAATTCTGGTGGAAATTCAAAATTTAAAGAAATTTCTGATTTTGTTGCCAAGTTACTATCGCTTCCATGGTCAAATGCAGAAGTAGATAGAGTATTCAGACCAATAAATCTTGTCAAGACTAAAATAAGAAACAAGCTCCATCTAACAACAGTTAATTCAATTTTATCAATAAGGTAAATATTTTTTTTAAATATCTATACACCATATTTAATTTAAATACTATTTTAATAGGTTTGGATTAAAAAGAAGAGACTGTTGTTGCTACGACTATGAAGTCCCTGAAAGTTGTTTAAAACTTATTGGCACAAGCGACGTCTATGACCAAAACAACAATGATGTTGAGGAGGATGATCTCATTTTATAATTAAAAAGTTCCTACATATGTTTTTAATTTTTGACTTGCTGTACCTGAAGAATAATTTATTTGCTGAATACTTTTTTAGTATTAATTTTTGTTTATTTGCTTAAAAAACTCTTACCAAACCGCTGTACAAAATATAAATAAACGTCTTATTTTTGAATTATATTTATGGTTTTATGTACCATATGACGTAGTCGGTTTTTAGCCATTTTTATACCCTTCACAAAAAAGTGAAAGGGAATATATAGGCTTGTCATTCCGTGTGTAATATCTTCGATATCAATATAAGACCCCATAAAGTATATATATTCTGGATCTTTATGAATAGCGATGACGATTGAGCGATGTCCGTCGGTCTGTACGTGAAATTCCCAAGCCCCCAGAAGAGCTAGAGACTTCGTTTTTGAACCGTTGGATTGCAAATGAACTTAAATAGAGTGGTATTGAAATTCAGAAAGATCCGATGTACGGAAGCTTACACCTATTTCTCGACGCAAAATTTATACCAAAGACTTCGTTTTTGAACCGTTGGATTGCAAATGAACTTAAATAGAGTGGTATTGAAATTCAGAAAGATCCGATGTACGGAAGCTTATACCTATTAATCGACGCAAAATTTATACCAAAAACCAATTTTTTTAATGTTTGTAATTTAAACCTATTTCGTGCTTTGGGAAGCCTCAATGGTCTATTAAAAACTAAAAAAAATTAAAATTTTTTTCCAGGGATGGGAAATAAAATTTTTTTTTGGCCCATTCCGTATTTTGGGATTGGAAATTTCATTTGTTTTATACGTGCAAGTAATCAAACAGGCAACTGATGTTTTTTTTGCTACTTAAAACTGTCTTATGATTTAGGAAGAACAAAATTGGTATCAAAAATTCAATAAAAAAAATCAAAATTTCGAGTCCAAGTGCAATATTTTGTAGTATATGAAAGTGGCCAAAATGGTTAAAAAATTAAAATTTTTCTTAAATAAAGCTACTTTATACCTCAAGAAGAGTTGCACTGATAAAAAATTAAATTTCGCTTCCATGCGATATTTTGTAGTATGTACATGTAATAACCAAAATTGTTATAAATTTTAAATTATTATAAATTTGTTATAAATGTTAAAATTGTTATAAAATATCGCTTCCAGGGGTGGGAAATTTAAATTTTTTATACATAAAAGTAACCAAAATGGTTAAAAATTTAAAATGTTTCTTCAATAAAACTACTTTATACCTCATAAAGTGTCGCATTTATAAAAAAGCAAAAGAAAATTAAATTTCAATGCCTAGGCTGGCAAACTGAAAGTTTTTTTGGTACATGCAATATATTGTAGAACATGAGAGTGACCAAAATGGTTACAAATTTTAAGTTTTTCTTAAATAAACCTCATTATTAAGAGTTGCATGAACATCATTATTAAAATATTTTATGGTACATGAAAGTGACCAAAAAGTTTAAAAATTCACTAAGAATTGCATTGGTAAAAAATAAAAATTCGCTTCCCGAGTTCGAAAATCGAAATATTTCTGCTACAGAAAGTACCCACATAAATTCCAAATTTTGTTTGTTTAGTGAATTAAACCTATTTGATACTTCAGGAAGAATTAATTTGGTATTAAAAATTCGGTTCCAGGGTTGGAAAATTGAAATTTTTTAGTACATAAAAGTAGCCATGTAAGTTCCTTATTATGGTTGTGTGTGAATGAAATCTTTTTTATACTTCGGGAAGAGTAAATTTGGTATTAAAAACCAAAATAATTAAAAATCCAATTTCAGGGTTGGAATATCGACATTTTCTGATTCATAAAAGTAACCATATAATTTGTTATTTTTGATTTTGATGATGAATTATACCTACTTTATATATCAGGAAGAAATATATTTGGTATTAAAAACCAAAAAAATCTATTCTACCGTTGGACAGTTAGAACTTTTTGGGGTACATGAAACGGATTTTTTCTTTTTGTTTGTAAAATTTGAATTTTGTTTTAATACGCTTGACCTTTTTCTAACTTCACATCCCGAAAAGTATGAAGTTACCGTTAATGCACCTCTCGGTAACTCGGATCATTGCACCATTTCCGCAACCTTTCCGTTCTCCAAACTTCGCAACGTTCGGGTGGAGCCACGAAGCGTAGTAAATATATTTACGAAAAGGGTCGTTGGGCCGAGCTCAACGAACTCTTTCGGAATTTTAATTGGAAACTATGTTTTCTTGACAACGATGTCGATTCCATGGCGAAAATGGTTGAAAACACAATTCTACTGGGGATGAAAGCTTTTATTCCATGTAAGCAAATTTCGGTTAAACCTAGGGCGAAGTCTTGGTTTAACCAGGCATGTAAAGATGCGTTGCGATCCAGAGAGGAAGCATTCAGTGCTTGGCGTAATAACAAAAATGCCTATACTGATTTGCTACGCAAGAAGGCAAGATCTTCGTGTGCCAAAGTGTTAAGATGCGAAAAGGATTTATACGAGCAGCGTATTCGCACTAGAATTCTCACTGCCTCCAGGGGTAGTAAGAGTTTTTGGTCATTCGTCAAAAGTGTTAAGGAAAGTGCTAGTTCTTCAATTCCGACTCTTTTGAGGAATGACCAAATATTTACTGACCCGGTTGATAAAGCTAATATATTGGCTGAAATATTTGCAAGTAACTCTCACTTGCCTGATAGCTCTCAACCATTCCCCGCGCTCGAGAGAGTATCCGTAACTATGCCTAAGATATTTTTTCGAGCGCGTGCAGTTAAAAGTTTTCTTGCGTATCTCAGCACAAAGAAGTCTCCTGGGCCGGATGGAATCCCTGCACTGGTCCTGAAGCAGTCCTCTTCGACGTTAGCACGTCCATTAGCCAAACTTTTCAGTACACTATACCACTCCGGTAGATTTCCAATGTGCTGGAAGGTTGCTAATGTAACGCCAATCCCCAAAAAGGGAGTGGCTAATAACCCTGAAAATTACCGCCCGATTGCAATATGTTCTGCTATATCGAAGGTGATAGAAACTATTCTTAACTTCCATCTTGTAAAATATTTAGAGTCCAACAGTTTACTAAACGACCGCCAGTATGGTTTCCGCAGAGGCCGCTCTACGGGTGACCTATTGGTCCTTCTTTTGGAAAACTGGTGTAGTTCCATACACCGTTTTGGCGAAAGTAAAGTGGTGGCTCTAGATATTTCTAAGGCGTTCGATAGAGTGTGGCATGGAGCACTCCTGTCCAAACTTATTGCATTTTGTGTCGGAGACACCTTCTCTCGGTTTATATCGAGCTTCCGCAGGGATCGCTCTATACGATTTGTTACAGATGGGGTCTCATCCGATGAGTTCAGAGCTATCTCAGGGGTACCGCAGGGCTCCGTTCTTTCTCCTACTCTATTTCTAATTTTTCTTAACGATCTACTTTCCCAAACTTCCTGTCCTATTTACACTTTCGCAGATGATAGCAACCTTTCGCATTCTTATTCATTTAAGTGCAGGCCGTCAACGTCTGAAATCGAGACAAGGAGGCAGTTTATGAATGACGTTCTGAATAGTGACCTCGCGAAGATTTCCGAATGGGGTCAGGCGAACAGGGTCGATTTTAATGCTCGTTAGACTCAGTGTTGTATGCTTACGCATCGACGTACGTATGACCATGCTTCTTCATCTGTTTCTATGGGTGGTGTAAGTATTATGGAGTCAGGGGCTCTTGATGTTCTGGGCATGAAAGTGCAGTGCGATGTCAGATGGACGGAACATGTCTTTCAGGTCGCAAAAGAAGCATTCAAGTGCCTTGGCTTCTTAAGACGGTGCAAGAGATACTTCACCCCTTCTGATCTTCTTAATATGTACACCACTTACATCCGACCGAAGATGCAATACAACTCTCATGTTTGGGGCGGTACATCAAAGTCTATTTTGAAGTTACTCGACCGCGTACAGGAGAGGGCGATGAAACTCATCGGAGACAGTAGGGTAGCCAACTCTATTGACTCTCTTGAGCATCGTCGCAATGTGGGGTGCGTACCGTTGTTCTATCGTTACTATAATGGCAGGTGCTCTGGTGAAATTAGGGAACTTGTTCCTGAAACCCATTCTTTCTTACGCTCAACGCGTTTTTCATCAAGAGAGCATGCGTTTGTGGTCGATATTCCAACGAATCGCACTACGCATTACAGAGAAAATTCGTTTTTTGGCCGAACAGTCCGTATGTGGAACAAAGTACCCGCAGATGTCTTCCCCGCCACTTACAATTTGAGCAGGTTCAAATCGAATATCCACAGACACTACTCCCTTTATCCTCCTTCCCAAAATCTAATTTCCCAGTTCCAGCGGAATGCACTGCATATGTAGGGGTCATCCCCTTAGTGCTGGTCCTACTCTTAAAAAAAAAAAAATAAAACATATTTAATATTTTTGAAAGACGTTCAGAGGTATTAGAAGTGAGAAGAGCCAAACATTTAGCTTCCTAACCAAAAAATTTAAACGTTGTCTTATATATAAAAGTAACTGATAACATCATTTTATGTTTTTTTTAATTATTTTTTAATTAAAGCTACTTTCTGTTTTAGCAAGAAGGAAATAAAGAAGAATTACTGTGAACCTGTGAAGGATATTTAAGTTTCGGCACAGCCGAATATAGCATTTTTACTTGTTTTTCTTAATTTCTAAAATAGTTTTAATTAGCAAAAATACGTTTATGTACAAAAAAAAATTCAATCTTCCATCCCTGGAAAATTTTTATTAGTTTTTAATGCAAATTTTATTCTTCCAAAAGTATGGAATAGGTTTAATTAACAAAAAATAATAATAATAATTGGTTTTTGCTAGTTAATTTTGCGTTCAGAAATATGTGTAATGTCCCCAGCTCTGGAACCGTATTTTGGATTTTGTTGAATTTCAATACCTACCACTTTATTAATTTCCAATCCATCAGTCCAAGAGTCTCTTACTCTTCTGGGGGCTTGGGAAAAGAGATTTCACCTACAGACAGACGGACATCGTTCATTCATCATCGCTATTTATACTCATCCAGAATATATATGTATGTATATATATATATATATATATATATATATATATACATATATATATATATATATATATATATATATGTATATATATATATATATATATATATGTATATATATATATATATATATATATATATATATATATATATATATATGTATATATATATATATATATATATATATATATATATGTATATATATATATATATATATGTATATATATATATATATATATATATACTCCGAAACTACTGAAACGATTTTTACGTTTTTTTTTGTAAAAGAGTGCTATGCTCCAACTTAAGAGATAGGATAGTTTATTTTTCAATTTTATCAACTTTATTTGTATTGTATTTGTATGTTGAAATACTTTACAAAGAAAATTTGCAAAGTATTTGGTGCACAGATTCCGACGGGGTGACTCAGACCATATGCCGGCGATGTTATTAACCCTTATTTTCTTCCGTTACTGTGACTGACTGTACACGACCTATGCCTTCACATAGGAAGTAGCAACGTAGTTAACCACGGATTATTCCTCAGAAGAACTGTAAAACTATACAGTTATCTGAGGTGTTGAAATTAACTAGTGCGAGTGAGACGCAAAACTCTCGAAAGAGAGTAAACAATCAGTGGTCTGGCTGCACTTAAAAAATAATTGCCAACGAGGCTTGATGTTAACTGACTCAGAGCTGCTTTGCGACTGAACTTTATTTATTGCGAATTAATTGTTTTTTAACTAACAAAGAGACATTGTTCGATAAGATTCTAGCAGATGGCGGTATAAGGTAGTCAGTTGACTGGATTGAGTAAGTATCCAATAGATGGCGCTAAGTTAAAAGTACTAACGCTTTAATTAATAAGCTACAATTCCACGTGTCGCTGAGTCTAAAATATAAGTTAAATTTTATTACAGGATATTAATTTTCTCAACAGGGTATAAGTTCAAATCTGCGAGATTATATTTTATTTTTATTTTTATTTAATAAATTAATGTGATTACATCCTATTTATTTCTCAGACTGGAATATTAAGAAGCAGAACGCATCAGTACTGATTTCGAGGCTGCTACGCCACTTGTTTACATGTTTATTGTAAATTGTTAACCAAAATGCAATTTCTTGAACATAAATAACAAAAAGCTTTAGATGTCAGCAGCCGATGGCTCTGGAAAAAGCGAAAGAGATATATGGAATATTGGGAATATTAATCGTCAGGGTTGGGGAATTTCGTACTAAACAAAAAGTAATAACTTGTAAAAATGGATTGAGAACTTCTCATATTAAATTGTCGTTAAAAAGATTGGTTAAATAGTTGATATTCCTACTAACTAGCACCACTTGAAACAGTGGAAAAATTGAACAAAGAACGCTAATGAGATAGCGTAGCGGCCTCGAAATCAGTACTGATCCGTTCTGCTGGTTTAATAACTATGAAAAATATTCTTAATATCTACTCCACTCTGAGAAATAAACAGAATGTAATCACATTTATTTATTAAATAAAAATAATAAATAATTTACAGTTTCGCAGATTTGAACTTATAGCCTGTTGAGAAAATTAACATCCTGTAATACAATTTACATAATTAAAAATGTTCACTATTAAAATAGAAATTCATACATAATAAGTTAAATCTATTTATGGTAATCGAAATACCGTGAAATTCAATTGTTTTTACTTTTAAAATTTTTGGTGTTAGGCTAGCCGGCCACGTGTTGCTTAGACTGAAGTATAAATTAAATTCATATTATAGTGAGCTTAATACAGTGAAATTATTCCTGCTTTTTAATTATTTGTGCTTCATTTTTCAAAACGCTTTAATTAAAATATATACAATTTTAAGTGAAATTTATTTGTTGGTGGTCAAGCAATGTCTATATGCATATCATTGGTGCTTTACCAAATCATCAGTAGACTTTAACCACAGTTTTGAAAAGTTAAAAACCTCTTATCTTATGCATATACTTCTGAAAACCATCTGAGAATTCACAATTTGTAAATTACAAACAATTTTCAAAAATCACAACAGAATAAGCATAGTAGGCCTTGAAACTCATACAAAACTAAACCAACAAATAAATTATATTCGATATGAATCTATTTTATTTTTCTACACCTTTGAAATGCTAAAAAATATAACGATAGTGTCAAGTAATTAGGAGCAAATTCTACAGTCGGTGACATGTTTTGGCGTGCGCCGCAAATATAATTGAAGTTACACATATATAATTTTGACAGTACATTACGGGATATCTTGGGGGTAAAATAGGCTAATTTTGTTTTTGATATTTCAAGTGGGTGTGACACATAGTGGGATTTCTTCATACATCCCATTGCATTTCAAGGCAAAAAGTATAACGAGAGATCGTACAACGCTGAAATTTTGCACAGATCCTTTGATCAACTCACTCAAGAAATATTTTAAGTTTTACCAAAGATGACCACTCCCACCGCATCCCGCACAAATAACCTGAAAATATATTTCCTCCCCAAATGTTTGTTTCTTCACCAAAAGTTACGAAACTTTGCACAAGTTATCAGTATTATGAAGTTAACATATCAGGAAAGTATCATAGAAATAGGCCACGTCCATCGCACCGCGCCCATATAATTCGAAAAAAATTAAGTAAAAAAATAAAAATATTTATACTGAAAATACATCAAAACAGTTTTTAATTTTCTAGAAGGTGGATGCAAAGCATTAAATGAAAACCTTTTGTACAAAGTCGAATATTTGGTGGAAGCCGGGCAACGTCGGGTCCAAGTAGCTGGTATACGAGTATAAGTTAACACGCCTATTATTTGAGCGAACATTCTTAACAAACAAGTATGATCTACAAATAAGTATATTGAACTCTATTGTGAAATCATATTGCAACAACCAAAATAAATGTCTGCGCGTGTTGCAATATGATCTGTATTTAAAATGCTTAATAAAATTAAACCATGTAAAATAGAAGCGTAAGCATTTTCCCACAATAAGTTAAGGAATTATAATTAATCAAAATTATGAAAAATAAATCAATTCGAAGAGAAAAGAACTTAAAACGGTTTTTTTATTTAAAACGGTTGTCACAAGCTGTCAGGCCACTTATGTGGCCTGATAGTAATTTTTTTAAATCAAGGTATCGTCCTTGATTAACTGGCGCCCGAGCAGGGACCGGCCAGTCGCGAAATAGGATGTGCGCCGGAGCCTTATAAAAAACTTATCTCAGTGAAAGTGAAATGAAAAATACAACTCTAAATAATTTTTATAAAAATTAAAAAGTAAAAGTGCTACATTCGGCTGTGCCGAATCTTAAATACCCTTCACAGATGTAATTCTTTTCGTTTAAATTTATCGGCTAGGAAGCTAAATGTTTGGCTTTTCTTAATTTCTAATGCCTCTGAATGTCTTTCAAATATATTAAATATGTTTAATTTACAAACAAAAAGAAAAAATCCGTTTCATGTACACCAAAAAGTTCTACTTGTCCAAACGTAGAAGCGTTTTATAGATTTTTTTGGTTTTTAATACCAATTTATTTCTTCCTGATATATAAAGTAGCAAATTATATGGTTACTTTTATGAATCAGAAAATGTCGATACTCCAACCCTGAAATTGGATTTCTAATTTTTTTGGTTTTTAATACCAATTTAACTTTTCCCGAAGTATAAAAAATATTTCATCCACAAAAAACCAAAATTAGGAACTTATATGGCTAATTTTATGTACTAAAAAAATTTCGATTTTCCAACCCTGGAACCGATTTTTTAATACCAATTTCATTTTCCCTGAAGTATAAAATAGGTTTAATTCACTAAAAACAAAATTTGGAATTTATTTGGGTACTTTTATGTACCAAAAATATTTCATTTGTCCCATCCAGGAGTCGAAAATTTGTTTTTTTAAGAATTTAATATCAATTTTGTTTGTTCTGAATTATAAAACAGTTTTAATTAGCAAAAACAACAACGTCAATTGCCTTTTTGGTTACTTTTATGTAGAAAACATATTTCAATTTCCCAACCCTGGAAGCAAAATTCAAATTTTTGAAATTTTTTTATCAATGGAAATCTTCATGATGTATAAAGAAGTTTTATTTAAGAAAAACTTAACATTTTGAACAATTTTAGTTATTACATGTACTACAAAATACCGAATGTGCCAAAAAAAACTTTAATTTTTCCAACCCTGGATGCGAAATCTTTATTTTTTTGTTTATTTTTAATCAGTGCAACGCTTCATGAGGTATAAAGGTAAAATTTTCAACTATTTTGGTCACTTTCATGTACCATAATATATTGCATTTGTCCAACCCTGGATTCGAAATTTTATTTTAAATTTTTTATTTTTGAATTTGTGATACCAATTTTGTTTTTCCTAAAATATAAAATAGTTTTAGGTAGCAAAAAAAACACAACGTCAATTGTCTTTTTGGTTACTCTTATGTATAATAAAATTTCAATTTCCCACCCCTGGAAACGAAATTTTAATTAAATTTTTTTTTTTACCAATGCAAATCTTCATGTCGTATAAAAAAGTTTTGTTAAAGAAAAACTTAAAATTTTTAACAGTTTTAGTTACTACATGTACTACAAAATGCGGAATGGGACGAAAAAAAATTTTAATTTCCCATCCCTGAAAAAAAATTCTTATTTTTTAAGTTTTTAATAGACCTTTGAGGCTTCACCAAAGCACGAAATAGGTTAAATTTACAAACATTAAAGAAAATAATTGGTTTTTGGTATAAATTTTGCGTCGAGAAATAGGTGTAAGCTTCCCAGCTCAGGAACCGTACATCGGATCTTTCTGAATTTCAATAGCACTCTATTTAAGTCCATTTTCAATCCAACGGTCCAAAAACGAAGTCTCTAGCTCTTCTGGAGGCTTGGGAAAACAGAATTCACCTACAGAAGGACGGACAGACGGACATCGCTCAATCTTCATCGCTATTAATAAGGATCCAGAATATATATATATATTTTATGGGGTCCCATGTGAATATCGAAGAAATTACACACGGAATGACAAACCTACTTATATATACCCTTTCACTTTTTTGTGAAGGGTATAACAAGAATTATTATATATGACCATTTTTATTAACAAAAATAATTTAGATTTTCCAACCATGGAAAAGAATTTTTGATTTTTTACACAAAGTATAAAAAATTAGGAACTTATTTGTTATGAAAATTTTTTATTTGACACATTGTTGTCACAATACTATTAGATATAAATGAAATTTATTTGTTGGTGGTTAAGCAATGTCTATATGCATTTCATTGGTGACAACAATCACAATACTATTAGATATAAATGAAATTTATTTGTTGGTGGTTAAGCAATGTCTATATGCATTTCATTGGTGCTTTACCAAATCGTCAGTAGACTTTAACCACAGTTTTGAAAAGTTAAAAACCTCTTATCTTATGCATATACTTCCGAAAACCATCTGAGAATTCACAACTTGTAAATTACAAATTATTTTCAAAAATAACAACAGAATAAGAATAGTAGGCCTTGGAACTCATACAAAACTAAACCAACAAATAAAGTATATTCGATATGAATCTATTTTTCTACACCTTTATACAATCAGAAATCCATTGGATAACAAGAAAAGTATTTATAATTTTATTTTTTTATACGTGAAAGTAATCAAACAGGCAACTGATGTTTTTTTTGTGCTACCTAAAACTGTCTTATGATTTAGGAAGAACAAAATTGGTATAAAAAATTCAACAAAAACAAAATCGAAATTTCGAATCCAAGTGCAATATTTTGTAGTATATGAAAGTGGCCTAAATGGTTAAAAAATTTAAATTTTTCTTAAATAAAGCTACTTTATACCTCAAGAAGACTTGCACTGATAAAAAATGAAATTTCGCTTCCATGCGATATTTTGTAGTATGTACATGTAATAACCAAAATTGTTATAAATTTTAAATTATTATAAATTTGTTATAAATATTAAAATTGTTATAAAATATCGCTTCCAGGGGTGGGAAATTTAAATTTTTTATACATAAAAGTAACCAAAATGGTTAAAAATTTAAAATGTTTCTTCAATAAAACTACTTTATACCTCATAAAGAGTCGCACAAGAGTTATACAAAAGCAAAAGAAAATTAAATTTCAATTCCAAGGCTGACAAACTGAAAGTTTTTTTGGTACATGCAATATATTGTGGAACATGAAAGTGACAAAAATGGTTGCTAATTTTTAGATTTTTGTAAATGAAACTGCTTTATAAGTAATGGAAACTAGCATTGGTATAAAAAGAACACACAAATTAAATTTTCGCTCCCAGGGATGGGAAATTTAAATTTTTTTATACATAAAAGTAACCAAAAAGCCAACTAACGTCGGTTTTTTACTAATTAAAACAATTTTTTAATTTAGGAAAAACAAAATTTGTATCAAATATTAAAACAAACCAAAATTTCGATTCCAGGGTTGGATAACTGCAATATTTTGTAGTATATGAGAGTGACCAAAATGGTTACAAATTTTAAGCTTTTCTTAAATAAACCTCATTATTAAGAGTTGCATGAACCTCATTATTAAAATATTTTATGGTACATGAAAGTGACCAAAAAGTTTAAAAATTCACTAAGAATTGCATTGGTAAAAAATAAAAATTCGATTCCAGAGTTGGAAAATCGATATATTTCTGGTACATAAAAGTACCCCACCAAATTTTGTTTCTTTAGTGAATTAAACCTACTTCAGGAAGAATTAATTTGGTATTAAAAATTCGGTTCCAGGGTGGGAAAATTGAAATTTTTTAGTACATAAAAGTAGCCATGTAAGTTCCTTATTATGGTTGTGTGTGAATGAAATCTTTTTTATACTTCGGGAAGAGTAAATTTGGTATTAAAAACCAAAATAATTAAAAACCCAATTTCAGGGTTGGAATATCGACATTTTCTGATTCATAAAAGTAACCATATAATTGGTTATTTTTGATTTTGATGATGAATTATACCTACTTTATGTATCAGGAAGAAATAAATTTGGTATTAAAAACCAAAAAAATCTATTCTACCGTTGGACAATTAGAACTTTTTGTGGTACATGAAACGGATTTTTTCGTTTTGTTTGTGAATTAAACATATTTAATATTTTTGAAAAACGTTCAGAGGTATTAGAAGTAAGAAGAGCCAAACATTTAGCTTCCTAACCAAAAAATTTAAACGTTGTCTTATATATAAAAGTAACTGATAACATCATTTTATTTTGTATGTAGTAAGAATTTTAACGAACATTTTATATTGCTATATTAAATTTGAATTAAGATTCTATAGGCTAATTGTTCGAAATTTTAATTTAAATCTCAGAAAGACATGATAGATATTCCAAGGCACAAAGGCAAGTCAACATCAGTTTTATTCAACTTACACAGCAGAGCAGAACAGCTGTTTTCGAAAGACGCAACCCTTTCATCATCAGTGCTCATGTGTATTGTGTTTGTCACCACTTATTAGGTGGCTTAGTTGAATGTGATAACAGTTCCTATTTACACAAATTTTATTGTGAAAAAGAATACGGGAACTGTATCAACCTGATGTTAACATTTTTTATTGTTATAATACCCGTGTTACCGTTTGATTATTTTTCTTCATGTCCCATTTTTCTGAATTTTTTGTTCCATCATACCTAAGTCAAACTTTTTTGGTTTGAATTTTATACTTAAGTACATGTGAACGTTTTTTTCCAATTTTTATTATTGGGTAGCTCAAGCCCTAGCTTAAATTTGTATGTAGTAAGAATTTTAACGAACATTTTATATTGCTATATTAAATTTGAATTAAGATTCTATAGGCTAATTGTTCGAAATTTTAATTTAAATCTCAGAAAGACATGATAAATATTCCAAGGCACAAAGGCAAGTCAACATCAGTTTTATTCAACTTACACAGCAGAGCAGAACAGCTGTTTTCGAAAGACGCAACCCTTTCATCATCAGTGCTCATGTGTATTGTGTTTGTCACCACTTATTAGGTGGCTTAGTTGAATGTGATAACAGTTCCTATTTACACAAATTTTATTGTGAAAAAGAATACGGGAACTGTATCAACCTGATGTTATCATTTATTATTGTTATAATACCCGTGTTACCGTTTGATTATTTTTCTTCATGTCCCATTTTTCTGAATTTTTTGTTCCATCATACCTAAGTCAAACTTTTTTGGTTTGAATTTTATACTTAAGTACATGTGAACGTTTTTTTTCCAATTTTTATTATTGGGTAGCTCAAGCCATAGCTTAAATTTGTATGTAGTAAGAATTTTAACGAACATTTTATATTGCTATATTAAATTTGAATTAAGATTCTATAGGCTAATTGTTCGAAATTTTAATTTAAATCTCAGAAAGACATGATAAATATTCCAAGGCACAAAGGCAAGTCAACATCAGTTTTATTCAACTTACACAGCAGAGCAGAACAGCTGTTTTCGAAAGACGCAACCCTTTCATCATCAGTGCTCATGTGTATTGTGTTTGTCACCACTTATTAGGTGGCTTAGTTGAATGTGATAACAGTTCCTATTTACACAAATTTTATTGTGAAAAAGAATACGGGAACTGTATCAACCTGATGTTAATATTTTTTATTGTTATAATACCCGTGTTACCGTTTGATTATTTTTCTTCATGTCCCATTTTTCTGAAATTTTTGTTCCATCATACCTAAGTCAAACTTTTTTGGTTTGAATTTTATACTTAAGTACATGTGAACGTTTTTTTCCAATTTTTATTATTGGGTAGCTCAAGCCATAGCTTAAATTTGTATGTAGTAAGAATTTTAACGAACATTTTATATTGCTATATTAAATTTGAATTAAGATTCTATAGGCTAATTGTTCGAAATTTTAATTTAAATCTCAGAAAGACATGATAAATATTCCAAGTTGAATAAAACTGATGTTGACTTGCCTTTGTGCCTTGGAATATTTATCATGTCTTTCTGAGATTTAAATTAAAATTTCGAACAATTAGCCTATAGAATCTTAATTCAAATTAATATATCATTTTATTTTATTTTAAATTATTTTCTAATTAAAGCTACTTTCTGTTTTAGCAAGAAGGAAAGAAAGAAGAATTACTGTGAACCTGTGAAGGATATTTAAGATTCGACACAGCCGAATATAGCATTTTTACTTGTTTTTCTTAATTTCTAAAATAGTTTTAATTAACAAAAATACGTTTATGTACCAAAAAAAAATTCAATTTTCCACCCTTGGAAATTTTTTTTAGTTTTTAATACAAATTTTATTCTTCCAAAAGTATGGAATAGGTTGAATTAACAACAAAAAAAAAATAATTGGTTTTTGCTAGTTAATTTTGCGTTCAGAAATATATGTGTAATGTCCCCAGCTCTGGAACCGTATTTTGGATTTTGTTGAATTTCAATACCATTTTATTAATTTCCAATCCATCAGTCCAAGAGTCTCTTACTCTTCTTGGGGCTTGGGAAAAGAGATTTCACCTACAGACAGACGGACATCGTTCATTCATCATCGCTATTTATACTCATCCAGAATATATATGTATATATATATATATATATATATATATATATATATGTATATATATATATATATATATATATATATGTATATATATATATATATATATATATGTATGTATATTTGTATGTATGTATGTATATGTGTGTATGTATGGGTATGCATATGTATGTGTATGTGTTTACATATATATATATATATATATATATATATATATATATATATATATATATATGTATATATATATATATATATGCATGTATGTTTATGTATTTTTATGTATGCATATATATGTATGTGTGTTTATGTGTATGTGTGTATGTATACGTCTGTATGTATATATGATTTAAAAATTGTTTTTTATAAATGTTTTTTAAATATATATGCATGTGTAGGTTTAAATATTTCATTATTGTTCATATATTGTAAATTTATTTAAAATTTGTTTGAATCTTTTTGTATTTTGTTGACAAATAATTTTGTTTCACAAACAAAATATTTTTTCATATCAAATAAAATAATTAATTTCCTGAAGAAGTCACACAAAGGAGTGACGAAATATTGAAATTAAAAATTAAACTAAAATACAGAGACCTTAAGCTTAAAAATATCAGAATACAATAATAATTAAAAAGAGGTCAAGAAACCAGAAGAATTTAATAAAAGAATATATGCAAATAAATATTTAACCCTCGGAGGTATAACCAGGTCTGTGCAGACCTTTTGCATATAAAATTGTGTATAACTTTATTGTTCTTCGTGTTAGAAACAAATCCTTTCATGACTTCCTGGAGCAGACATAATAAACAAAAAATCAGTGCGATTGCAGGTCCGGATTCGCGTTAATCCAGGTTTTAAAATTTTGTGGCTCAAACGACATAACTAGGTCTGTGCAGACCTATGAATAATTTGTACGGGATGAATGGGTGGCAGGTGATTTAAACCGTTTTTGAAAAGTATTTGGAAAAGAACATATAAATGTATATGTATATAAAATGTAAATATTGAATATAGCGCAAGTAAAATATTGGTATATCAGCAGATAATTTGAGGAGTACTCATTTGAAATTTACAAGAAATATAAAAAGTAAAGAAGTATAACTGTATTACTTCTATAAAACAATCAATTGAAGTTTAAATATTCAGTATTTTTAACATTTATTTGGATTTTTTCTACAAAATCAAACGATAAATATTTTTATGGTTCGTTTTCTTATAAATTCTGCTTAGAATAAATTTATCTTTGAGTATACAAAAATAACATCCGCATTTGCTACCGATGATATGATGGACGTTGTGAACTGTACCGCAAGATTTTTATGTTTACCAGAAGAAGAGTGAAGCCAAATGGAAATAAGGTTAGGATTGTGGATAGCCGCTGATGATGAACATCCCGATAAAAGTACTCCTTTCGAAGGTGATGATGAAACAGACTTAGCCATTGAGATAGAGAGTATTTATGACGATGATGACGACTTGGAAGAATTTTATGAAGACACGGCATGGACTATGGGCCGCCAAGGTCCAGTTTCAGGAACCATGAGAATTTGATTTAATAATAGCAGCACAAGATCATATTCATTCATTGAATTTAAATTTTAAATTAATTTTCCAACTTTGTTGGTAACTGGTAGCTGTAAGCCTTCGGAGAGATGGCCAACCATTCCATGCCGTATCTTCTTCCAGTCGACCATCTTGTTCTCTTTGTTATAAATTGGACAAAAAGCAACGAAAAACACGGTTTCATTGCATGTACTGCCGGTATGTTTACAGCATTTACATACCAGGTCCTCATGTATTGAATTCCGTGCAGAAAAATGTATTTGATTACGTTTAGCTAATAAAATAGCGTATATAGCTACCTAAGATGCATGTAAATGTGTTTTATTATTAATCTTGTGATTTTGTCATCATAAAACTTATTTATACACACTTTTACGACGCCAGTATATGTATTTCCATACAAATCCCATATAGGTCTGCACTGACCTGGTTATACCGTTTAGAACCAAAATATCCTTATACCTCGGAGGGTTAATTAGTGCTTTTTGTTTGTTATGTGGTCAAGTATGTCTATATACATACCTGCATTTCATTGGTTCTTACACCAAATCATCAGTAGACTTTTATTTAATTCCAAAATAACAAAACCTCTTAGCTTATACATAAAGTCCCAAAAATGAATTGAGAATTACAAATCAAAACTATAGGATTTGAAATTCAAGAAAACACAACAAACAAATTTTATTCGATATTAATCTATTTTGTTTTTCCACCTTCATACAATTAGTCTGCCGTTGGCAAACTAAACATTGTCCCTTTTTTATAAACTTTTATTGTTTGCCAATTTTTATTGTTTGGTGCGTGGTATGTCGATAAAGGTACAGTAGGACTATGCACTCCTGCAATTGTATACATGAGGATCCCTTTTTGTCAATGATTAAGTATGGGCCATCTCTTCGTGGTGTAAATTTTTTCGTAAAATTATTTTCTTTTTACTTAAAAGGTGTGTTGAAACTAATACTTTGTCTCCAATTTTTAAAGTGAATGAGGTTTTCTTTTTAAATCTGCATATAGTTTTACTTGTGAGTCAATAGAAAAGCACTTTTCTTTATGATGTCTCTTTATTAACTGAATTTATTATATATATATATTAATGCTTTCAAGCTAACTTAACATACTACTTAAAAGCAAAGAATTCTGTTGATGGTGCAAATTCACACGATCCACAGAATTGTTCATCAAATTACCAACGACATGTGCACATCATGTACGTTGGGCATGAACACTTGTTTTAAGGTTCAATTAGTCGTGACTTATCCATAACACCATACCCATAACGCCATAACCTACAACCAAAATCCGTTTGGTTTCTATGGTTATGGTTATGTGAAGTATAATCGAATACAGTGTTATCCATAAATTTGGTTCGAACCTGCATTATCTGTTATGGGTATGGTGTCACGGATAAGTCAGGACTAATTTAACCTTTAAGCATTCGGGCTGCAAAATATGTAGGAATGTGACAAATCTGCTTATTAGGCAGATTCGTTCCAAGCACAAATTGATCAAAAACAATTTAATGAAAATAAAAATCCCAATTTACCTTAGGACAGTTTACTCCATGTTCATGTAAATTATTTATTGCAATTTGATATTTTATTTACTTTATGATTTATTTATTTTATTTATTTATTTATTTCATCTACAGATTAAATCTTATAGATTACTTAAATAATTAGTGTTTAATTAAAATACTTAAATAATATTAACTTAAAATTTACTAAATTTGTATCAAAATTTAACGGTGGGTTAAAGCTATTACATAAATGCATACATCTTGCAATTGGCTCATTTTCGGCATAATTTGTCTTATGAATGAGTTCAACAAAACATCTATTTTTCCTCAAATTCCTAGGGGCATCATATAGAGCCAATAAACTAACAATTTCTTCACAACTAATTCCACCAGATATAACATTATAAGCGAATAAAACTGATAAATAACTTCTGCGGTCTTCCAGCGATTGTAAACCGAGTAGTTTCCTTCTTACATCATATGACGGTAATTCGTTTTGCCAACAAAGTCTTAATGCCGATTTGATAAAAATTTTTTGCACTCGTTCAATACGTTTAGACTGACCTGAATAATATGGACTCCAAATAAGTGAACAATATTCCAGATTACTGCGTACTAATGTTACATATAGCGATTTAAGGGTGTACGCATCCTTAAAGTCCTTTGAGTTTCTCCTTATAAAACCAACCATGCAATAAGCTTTACAGATAATATAGTCAATGTGGTACGAAAAGTTTAATTTATTGTCGAAAATAACACCCAAATCTTTAACTTGAGACTCACGTTTCAGTGGAGTACCGTTAATACTGTAAATATAATTCACTGGTGTTATGTTACGTGAATATGATACCATACAACATTTTGAAATATTAATTATAATACCATTAGCCAAACACCAATTGGAAAGCCTAGTCAGATCTGACTGCAGTTTTTCACAATCATCCATTACCGATATTCCTCTAAATAGTTTCAAGTCGTCAGCAAATAACAGACATTTAGAAAATTTGAAATAGAGCGGTAAATCATTAATAAAAATTACAAAAAGTAACGGGCCAATGTGTGTGCCCTGCGGAATGCCAGAATACGCATTTATTAGTAATGAAGAGGAAAACTTCCCAATATTAACGCTCAAAGACCTATTTAATAGAAAGCTTTTGAAAAACATTATAAGATTGTTGGACAGACCTAACATACACAGTTTCTCCAACAGAAGTGTATGGCTCACGGTATCAAATGCCTTGGCAAAGTCAGTATAAATGACATCACATTGAGACTTCTGTTCCATGGCGTTAATAATGTTATGGGTTAACAGTAACAAATTAGTCGCAGTTGACCTACCAGGCATAAATCCATGTTGAAATGGAGAAATAAAGTTTTCAACACATTTAAAAAGTTTATTTTTAATAATTGCGTCAAAGAGCTTAGCAAAAGTACTTTGTTTCACTATTGGCCTATAATTCGTGATCAGACTACGGTCCCCGGATTTAAAAATCGGCACTACTGAACAAAGTTTCCATTCATCCAAAAATTTGCCTTTCATAAGACATGTGTTAAACAGTTTAGTAATAGCAAAAGCAATATTTTGCGAACACTCTTTGAAAAATATGGCTGGATAGCCCCCACTGAGCAGTTAGTTTCTGTATTCAATGCTTTAATAGCTACACTTACGTCCTCCACGGTTATGTCAAAATTTATTTCATGAGTTCGATTGTTTGGATACGGTTGATAGTCATAGCTTTGTATTGAAGGTTTAATGAAAGTGCTTTGAAAGAATTGTGAGAAAAGATTACAAGTATCCAATGTATTATCGGCCGATGAAGAGCCATAATACATACGTTTAGGTATATTATTATTGCCTCTTTTATTATTTAGATAATGCCAAAATGCTGCGGAATTTGTTTTTATTTTGTTCTCGATATTGAAAATGTATTGTTTATAGAGAAAATTTCTGAAAAAGTTATATTCGTTACGAGCCAAAATGAATCGTTGTCGATAGGTATCATTCGGAGAATTAATATATCTTTTATAAGCTTTATTTTTTATATTTCTCATATGGCAAAGTCTTGAGTTAAACCAGGGGGGCTTATTATTACACCTTAGTATGGATTTCGGCACATAAGAATTTATTGCTGCATCAAAGTTGTTGCAAATAAATTTGTAAATGCTATCTGGATTATCCAGACAAGATAGCATAGACCAATCAACTTCTTTAAAGTATTCGTTTAAACTATAAAAATCAGCTTTATGAAAATTATATCTGCTGGTAGTATCAGAAGGCTCAGGAACATAGGAAATAGGATGTACTGTACTTACAGAGACCGGATTTGCAGCCAAATTGCAAGATGCTTTAATAGAGTCACTAACAAATATTAGATCTAAAATTCTACCTACATCATTATTAAAACGGTTAAATTGCTTAAAATCAATCAGAAAGAAGCCCGTTACATATTCATCAATTTCATTAATTATATTATATGGAAGACACATTTTCCTCAAAAATCCATTTTATGTTAGGCAAATTAAAGTCACCAAAAACTAATACGAAATCGCCAGCATCTAAGTTATCCACAAGGTTTTGTATATTATCTAAGTGAAATTTATACATATTGAAAGTGCTATTAGGAGGTATATACGACGTAACTATGTAAATAGAACAATTACATATTTGAGAACGATAATTTAACACAAAGTTGCTCAATTAAATTAGTGTTTTCAAGAGAAATAAATTCCGAGTCGAAATCAGCTCTAATCGCAGTTAAAACGCCTCCACCTCTATGTTTATCTGATAGAGTACAACAGCGATCGTGACGGTACACAACATAATAATCGTCGAAGTATTCAGCACTATAAATCTCCTTATGTAGCCAAGTTTCAGTAATAATAATAATATCGTATTCTCGGGCCGACATAAATAGTTGAAAATCACGAGTCTTGGTTCTCATGCCACTAACATTTTGATAAAAAACTGAATACAGAAGTGGGTCTAAGTCATGTGGAATTTTTTCTTTAGTATAGTCTATTGATGTTGATAAGCTTTGCGTGTTATTTATTATAGGAACATTATCTGGATATATTATTTCATCAGCAATATTATCTAGTTTTTTGCCATATTTGTGGTTGAAGGAGGCAATCTAGCAGTATTAGTATGTTTCGGAACATCATGGTTTATAAATTCTCTTATGAGAGAGTTATGCGGCCAAAAATTTGGATCAACAACCTGCTGGAATATTTCACCAGGTACCATAATTTTAAATGAAGCAATACTGCGTGGTCGAGAATATCTAAATTTATATACTACAATATCCGTATTGAAACAAAATTTACTTTTTATGTAATGTTCAATATCTGCTGTTGAAGTATCGTATGCAAAGCGAGAGATGAATATAGATTTTTTTGGTTGTACAACTTTTAAAGGGCGAAATATTGCGGTGTTATTATCTATATTTTGTGAACTAGCGGTTACGGAGTTTATGGTATTCGGTTGAATAGTTGGAACAGTGTTGGATGTGTTAACAGGTGGTTGACCCGAGGATTGAGGCAACATATGGATGGTATTCTCGTGTTGACTATTGAAATGTTGAGCATTATGTAATGAAGCGAAATTTATATCGATTGACGGGCTTGTTACAGACGGAGATGTTAGATTCTGTTTTATAATTAGAGGCTGCAGGTTTTGAGGAGTATCAGCTATTAGATTATTTGTCTTAGATGATGCTGGTTGATTTATAGTAGTTGCAAATTTATCCAAATTTTGACCAGAAGTTATGAGCCCAATGGACGGCGCAGGCGGCAGATCAGACAGATTAGATTGTACATTTTGCACTATTATCGGGTCATTATTACTCTTGTTCTTATTCCTGGCTGACTTACGTCGTTTAGGCGAAGATTCAAAAGGTTGTAAATTTTCTAATTGTTTAAAATTATCAAATAAGCTTCCATAAGCTGCAATTTCTTTGGATAGAGCAGACATTTTATTTTGTATGCCTATAAAAGTATCCTTAGTGCTTTGGTAAAAGCGAAAAAATTCGGTATCAATTTTCATACAATCATTGCAGCACCATTTTAATCCTTTGGTATTACGGAGAGCTTCAGCGATAAGTGTTTTCAATCCACTACATTTAAAATGAGAAAGACCATTGCAAAGCCAGCAGCATACCATCCTTTCGTCATCACCAGTTATATTACAATTTTTATTGACGCATTTAAATTTTGTATCAGTCATAATTAGATTATCAAACAGCAGATTATTAAAGATATTAACGTATCGCGTAGTGTTGTTGGAATCTCAACAATAGATGGCGTCACCAAAACTTATTCAATTCACAAACCAAATAGAGCTGGTTTAAAATGTATCACTGGTTAAGTAGAACAGCTGATCACACAGAAGGAATAAATCCGTACTTGCAAAAAAATGTAATTAGAGATGTATGTATGTCGAATTATTTTGTACGAATATAATTGTGTATGTATGTATGTATATATGAGTATAACACACAAATCAGCACCAATGAGGAATTAAAAAGTAGTTTAATAGATGGACGAACAATTCACCTCAACATACAACTGCATAGATCAGCAACCAACACTTCAATGATCACGAAAACACAGCTTATGGTATTATGCGCGCAGTAATATATACTTTATAACAAATATTTTACAGAGAAAATCGGACACGTCTTGATACTTGTAAGAGTTACCGTTGCGATTTTAGTTGTTGATAAACAATTCTCAATGTGGTAAATTAGGTCAATATTATTTTAATTCGCTATGCACAAATAAAGTCAATAATCGTATGCACATTTCGCAATTATAAACATTTAAGTTAGCATTTTAGTTCCTGAAACAAATATAGGTCACTGTTAAGCTAGCACTTTTAACACAATTATAATTATTAATAGATAAGCAGTTTTACTTTAATTGTTAGTATAAAAGAAAATGAAATAAGGTTTACAATCAGAGTTTTATTAAGACAGTAAACGAATTGTTTTCTTAGAGCTCTTCCTCCAGGTTAAAGTGCTTGAGAGGACATCAAAACCATACAATTTCTTCAGGCTACATTTGCTTGTAAGAAACCACAGATCAACATAAACATTTTTGGTGACCCCGACGTGATCCTTTAACAAGTGCAGGACAGTAATCATTTGAATCCGCAACAGGACACTAATCATGGCTTCGTTTGAAGAACTGGTCAACAAGAAAAAATTGACCGGAGAACGGATTGAAACAATAATCCGCAATTTTAAAAAGGACCCATCATCGAGAAAGGAGTCCACTAGCTATTTCCAAGAACGGTTAAGAAGATTGGACGAGGAATGGTCGAACTTCGAGGTGACCGACAACCAAATTCGATTGCTGGAAGATTTGCCACTGGAACACAAATATTTTAGTGAAGACTACTACCAGGCAATAATGGACGCCGTACATCAATACAAAGAGCTATTTGAACAAGGAATACTAAAAGTAGCTCCAGCTGAAACAAGGAAACATCCCATAAACCAGCAAACAACAAAGCAATATGATGCAACAGCCAGTTGCAACAATGAGCTCTTTAAAGGTATGCGCCGACAAGCTGCCATGATGGCATCGCTAGAACGTTTGTTGACGAATGGTTTCACAAATGAAGAAACTCAAGTTGCCCACAGACTATGGCCAAATATCGAAGAATTACATTACCATAAAGCGGGAATAAGTGACGATCCGGTGAGTCAGGACTACAACATGGAGCGATACATTCAAATAGAAATTAAATTGCGAGAAACTAACTGTACCAATTCCCAAAATAACGCTACCGATGTTTGATGGAAATTACTTGAAATGGAAAGAATTTCATAACTTGTTTTCATCCCTTATAGTTATGCAGCCAATACCTAGTGTTCAAAAAATCTGATACCTAAAAACACATGTGGTAGGAGGAACTGAAAATCTAATCAAGCACTTCACGGCTACTGGAGAAAATTTCGACGCAGCTTGGGCCGTAGTAACCGATCGCTATAACAACAAAAGACTACTAGTCAGTAAGCTAGTGCACGAACTAGTAGATGCTCCAGGTTAAACCACAGCTGATAACTACAAATTACTACATGACAGAACACTGGAGTGTATTTTATCATTAAAAAATCTTCAAATAGACACGTCATCCTGGGATCCACTTCTGCTACATTTGCTATTAAGAAGGCTAGACCAAGCTACACGTCTGCGGTACGAACAATCTCTTTTGAACCCATGAGAAGTGCCAACTGTCAAAGAATTTCTACAGTTTTTGGAGAGGTATTTCCAGTCAATGGAAGCAATAGCTGAAAAGGGTAAATATTTAACTTCAACGACAAGGGTGAGCAATTCCATTACAGCAGAAAACCAACACAGCGGTTTCTGTATCATATGAAAGAACACTGGGCACCCATTATTTTCATGTAAAAGGTTTCTCCAGCTATCACCATCAGCTCTCCTTCAATTTATTCAAAAACAAAACTATTTCGTTAACTGTTTAAAACAGAATGTTGCATGAAATGTTCTAAAAAACACAATACGCTTTTGCATCTGGAGCATGTGGAACAGATCAACAAGCCATCAACAAAAAAATAGGTTCTAAGACAATGTAACAAAGGATCGTGTACCAACAGACAAAACCAGTTTACAGATGAATCAGCAAACCACGTGGCTTGTTACATCTAAACATTGCAATTCTAACAGCTATGTGCTTCTTACTACGGCACTGATCAAAGTTAGAACGAATGAAAAAGAAATACAATGCAGAGCAATTCTCGATTCAGGATCACAGCTTAACCTGGTCAGCGAACGGTTAGTCAAACGTCTCGGAATTTCACCCAAAGCAGCTTCAATCTTTATTAGCGGCATTGGATCAAGCAACACTAAAGTTCAACATCGAGTGAACATCGCTCTACATTCTCGAGTTGGCGACATTTCTACTCGGTTAAGGCAGCTGTTCTACCACACATAATTTCATCGCAAACATCTCAACTCATCAATATTAATCACGGGTCAATTCCCAAAAACATTCTACTAGCTGATCCAGAATTTCATCGACCAGACAAAGTAGATGTGTTATTGGGTGCAGAGTTTTACCATCAACTATTAGCAGAGGGGCAGATTCAACTAGCAAATTATTTACCCACTTTACAAAATACTGTACTTGTATGGGTTGTATCTGGAGAAATAGGCGGATACAATTCACATACAAGTTTATGTGGAGTATGTATCAATCACGAGGACAACTTGGAAGAAGCCATTGCTCAACTCTGGGAAATTGAAACCACAAAAACAACTGATAAGGGAATGTCGACTTCAGAAAGACTATGCGAAGAACATTTTACCCAAACTCGTACAATCGAAAAAACGGGGAGATATATGGTGAGATTACCATTCTGCAACAACCCTAACGTAATAGGCGATTCACACGGAATTGCATTCAACCGATTTCTGGCACTAGAAATACAACTAGCAAAAGCGCCAGTAATTAAAGCGTGATATAAGGCCTTCATGAAAGAATATGAAGCATTGGGCCACATGACTCAAATAGAGATTAATACTGAATCAATGCCAAGATATGTATATTATCCCTCACCACTGCATACTCAAGCCTGATAGCTTAACAACAAAATTACGTGTCGTCTTCGATGCTTCTACAAAAACGTCTGAGGGCATGTCGCTGAACGACTTAATGTACACAGGACCAACAGTTCAAAGTGAACTATTTTCTATCTTTCTTCGGTTCCGAATGCCACGCTTCGTTTTTACGACAGATACTGAAAAGATGTACAGACAAATATTAATACATCCGGAAGATAGAAGATTTCAAACCATTATATGGAGGGAGGATCCAACAATAGCAGTAAAATATTATCAGCTAAATACCATTACCTATGGAACACGAGCTGCTCCATATTTGGCAACAAAATGCTTGGAGACTATAGCCAAAACAAACATGAGTCGACACCCATGGGGATCCCAATTTTTGCTTGAAAACTTTTACGTGGATGATGGGATCGGTGGAGATGATAACCTAAACACAGCCATAGCAATTCAGAGAGAGTTGAAGTATATACTTAGCCAGCATGGATTTAAGCTACAAAAGTGGACTGCAAATCATCCACAACTACTTCAAACAATTTGACTTCAACAGTGAGAATAATCACACAGTAAAACCTTAGGTTTATCATGGATGCCAAAACGTGATAAATTTTGTATTAAGGTAGTGCTCAACGAAATACAGGAAGTTAGCAACCATACAGTTACTTCAGACTTAGCTAGACTATTTGATCCGTTAGGAATGCTTTCACCAATTATAGTCTCTGCTAAAATGTTCATTCAAGAGCTTTGGCAAACAAAACTGGAATGGGATGATGTATTACCAACAAATCTTCATATGAGGTGGGCAACATTCCGTAATGAATTGGAACATCTAAAGAACCTGGAAATTCCACGACACATCTTTGAAGGGAATATCTAATACAGGATACAAATTCATGCTTTTGCGGATGCTTCAGAAAGGCTTATGGTGCAGCTATTTACGTAAGGTCCATCCTCAAGAACAATTAGGTAATGGTGAGACTACTATGCGCAAAATCACGGGTAGCCTGGATCAACTCTGAATCGTCATCCTATCACACATTTGTGCCTAACCGAATTTCTGCCATACAGAATTGCACAACAATGGAGACATGTTAGATCTAAAGAAAACCCGGCGGACATGATATCACGAGGACTCTCCCCTTTAAAAAATAGCAGCCAGCACTTTATGGTTCTACGGACCTATGTTTCTACACGGGAAAGAAGAAATTTGGCCAGCAGCATATTCCAAGGCTAGCGTTATAAGTGACAATACCAACATGGAACTAAGAAAAAGTGCTGCAGTCACCACATCAACTAATGTACCAAGTGACACTTCGAGCATAGTTTATAAAGTACAGCACAATGGGTTTTTTAGAACGCTACAAAGGGTGGTAGGTTACTTGCTCAGATTCATCAATAACGCGAGAGACGCACACGAAAATACGAGTTAGCGCTGTCAGTTCAAGAATTAGAACAGGCTCTAGTAGTGATCGTCCGTGGAATGCAAAGTTCAGATTTTGAAGAAGATTTAAAAAGCTTAAGAATATATAAGGAAGTCAGTAGAAATAGTCCATACAAGAATCTTACTCCTTTTCTTGATACTAACAGCATTATAAGGGTCGGAGGACGACTAGAGTCATCATCACTTCCATATGACGTCAAGCATCCAATGCTGATTCCTTACAATGACCCAATTTCAAAATTGCTCATGCAAGAGGTATACAAATAAAATCGGCACTGTGGTCCGCAAGCACTCTTAGCACATGTGAGGCAAAGATACTTGCCAGTTAAGGGAAAGAGCAGCTCGATCAATTGTACAACATTGTGTAAAATGTATCAAAGCCAAACTACAGTTACTTACTCAAATCATGGGTAACTTGCCATCTACTCGAGTTACTCCACCTAGAGCATTCATAAATTCCGGTGTAGATTTTTTTGGAGCTTTCTGGATTCATAATAAAATAAGAGTTAAACGTTCTCACAAGGCCTACGTAGCTGTGTTTTGTTGTTTTGCAACTAAGGCCGTTCACTTGGAATTGGTGAGCGATTTAACAGCAGAAGCGTTTTTAGGTGCATTAAGGAGGTTTATAAGTAGGCGAGGCCATTGTAAAAATTTGTACTGTGACAACGGAACAAATTTCGTTGGTGCAAGAAATCAGCTGAAGGAACTTTCCGACACAATTCACACAAACTCAGCTCAAAACAGAATAAATAAAGAGTGTACATCTAGAGGAATCATGTTTCACTTCATACCGCCTAGAGCACCCCATTTCGGGGGTTTATGGGAAGCCGCAGTTATGTCGGCAAAACATCATCTAGTTAGAAGTACTGCTACTGCATCTTTGACGTATGAAGAACTTGATACAGTAATCATAGAAATCGAAGGTATCCTTAATTCTCGTCCAATATGTCCAATATCAGACAATCCAAATGACTTAGCTGCACTAACCCTTCGTCGTTTTCTCATTGGAGAGCCACTGAATGCTCAAGTCGACGTAAGTGCGGCGGAACACAAGACAAGTCTATTGACAAGATGGAAACTGGTAACACATTTAAAAGGCGAATTTTGGAGACGATGGTCACAAGAATACTTGTGTGAACTCCAATATCGACATAAGTGGAAGACACATAATAATAATATTAAAACTGGAGACATGGTCATAGTAAAGGAAGATAACACAACACCACTAAAATGGCCATTAGGAAGAGTCATAAAGGTGCATCATGGAGATGATGGAATTGTTCGAGTAGTTGATGTAAAAACATCGACTGGTGTTTGCAGAAGAGCTATTGCGCGTCTAGCACCATTACCAGTTGACAATGTGGAATGTGGTGAAGCGCTTCACCACCAAGACTCTCATGATCCAAGTAGCTCGCAACAAAAGAAGATATCTTAAGGACATAATGAAGAGTGGGTTACTACGCAACAAGAGAAAGTGGAAAATCCTAAAAAAAGAAGGAGGATTTCTCTTCTCGTCACTATAATGATGGCTCTTATCCTAATACCAATGGTATTAAGAGCACAATACATAACTAAAGATTTGGAAATCATTTTCAAGGAATCGGATCGACAGCAATTTCATCCACAGAAAAGCAACATGTGCAAATCTAGTAAAATATTTTGAGCACACTGAAGCAGAACGAACTTTAGACAGCACTTTACTCTCAGGAAGAATACATAAACGAGCAGCTCTTGACCTGGTTGGGAATATATCAAATTCCCTGTTTGTTTTTTCATTACTATGTATTCAATTAAGTATTACGGCAGCAAATCTGCAGCGCACACATTCGTCAATACTTGACATTCTGACAAACACTCACCATGGCATAATAAGTCCATTATTATTAACTCCTCACCAGTTACAGCAGGAAGCAGAAAAAATTAAATTCCATTTACCCGAATCGCTAGAACTACCTGTGAAAGCGAAGATACGTTACAACTGTACAAACTAATGAGGTTAAAGGGTAGACTCACAAAAAACACAGCCGTGTTTAGTATTACGTTACCATTAGTTGAATGCGACCGGTTTCAAATATTTAATATTATTGCAGTACCAAATTGGATCAACAAGACTCTTGTTGCGGTAAAGCCTTGTGCAGCCCTTCTGATCATTAACATTGCTCGAAGGCAATATTTTACAATAAGTAACACTGAGTTCGAATTATGCTCACTGCTTGCAGACGACACATATTTATGCTCTCCGTATCAAGTAAGATATGACCAGGGCTCCTCAACATGTTCCTGTGAAATGAATTTGTTTTACAACAATACTCGACCAGATTGCCCTGTACAGCAATTGATGATACTCTAGCCTGGATCCTGCTCCGCCACAAAAACAAATGGATCTACGCAGTTCTGGGCACATCTCATGCAACAGCAGTGTGCAAACAAGAAATTACACAGCTAACACTTGAAGGATCTGGGTTGCTTGTTCTGGAACCAGACTGCATTCATAAATACAGATTCATGACGATGCATGGACAACAAATTGCTGCTAGCTCACTGAAGACATCATACACTAGTTTTTGGGAACCACCCGAACAGACCCAGCAAGAACATTTGTAACCATTACTAAACAAAATACAAACAAGCGAGTATCTGTCACAAGTAAAAAATTGTACAACTCCACAAAGCCGTACAAGAAATAAGGAACTTACCAAACAAACTTGAAGTTCATAATTACCATCACATGGCAGTTGGCTACACAGCATTGGTCATCACAATCTGCATTTCAATCTATCTATTTATCACGCGAAAATTTAAATCACAACTGAATAACCCAACTCCAATTCCAGCGCCTCGTATGCAGCAAGCAGAAACTGACTGCACAGTATATATATAAGAACCAACACAGCCTCTCATTTGATGACAATGAATGCCAGCTCAGCATATAAATAATAAGAAGTATTATTATATTAGTTCTTTCATTTTGAGCTGCTCCCAACGCGGGGAGCATGTTCATGTAAAGTATTTATTGTAATTTAATATTTTATTTACTTTAGGATTTAGTTGTTGATAAACAATTCTCAATGTGTTAAATTAGGTCAATATTATTTTCATTCGCTATGCACAAATAAATGTCAATAACCGTACACACATTTCACAATTATAAGTTAGCATTTTAGTTCTTGGAATATATATAGGTCACTGTTAAGCTAGCACTTTTAACACAATTTTAATTGTTAATAGATAAGCAGTTTTACTTTAATTTTTAGTATAAAAGAAAATCAAATAAAGTTTACAATCAGAGTTTTATTAAGACAGTAAACAAATTGTTTTCTTAGAGCTCTTCCTCCAGGTTAAAGTGCTTGAGAGAACATCAAAACCATACAATTTCTTCAGGCTACATGTGCTTGTAAGAAACCACAGATCATCATAAACACTCCATATGACTATATACATATATAGTATAGTATATATAGGTTTGTCATTCCGTGTGTAGTTTCTTCGATATTCACATGGGACCCCATAGATTATATACATATATTTCTGGGTCTTTATGAATAGCGATGACGATTGTGCGATGTCCGTCTGTACGTGAAATCTGTTTTCCCACGCCCCCAGAAGAGCTAGAGACTTCGTTCTTGGACCATTGGATTGGAAATGAACTTAAATAGAGTGCTATTGAAATTCAGAAAGATTCGAAGTATGGTTACAGAGCTGGGAAGCTTACACCTATTTCTCGGCGCAAAATTTATACCAAAAATTAATTATTTTTTTAATGTTCGTAAATTAAACCTATTCCGTGCTTTGGGAAGCCTCAATGATCTATTAAAAATTTTTCCAGAGATGGGAAATAAAATTTTTTTTCGGCCCATTCCATATTTTGTAGTACATGTAGTAAGTAAAATTGTTAAATTTCAAGTTTTTCTTTAACAAAACCTCTTTATACGTCATGAAGATTTGCATTGACCAAAAAAAAATCAAAATTTCGAATTCAGGGTTGGACAAGTGCAATATTATGTAGTACATGAAAGTGGCCAAAATGGTTAAAAAATTTAAATTTTTCTCAAATAAACCTACTTTATACCTGCAGAAGACTTGCACTGAAGTAGTGTCTTATCGTTCGTCCAGTACACACGAGCATTTCCATATTATAAAAAACAAGTAAAAGTGCTATATTCGGCTATGCCAAATCTTAAGTACCCTTCACAGATGTGATTCTTCTTTCTTTCTTTCTTGCCAAAACAGAAAGTAGGTTTAATTAAAAAATCAAAATGTTGTTATCGGTTACTTTTATATTTAAGAAAACGTTTAAATTTTTCGGCTAGAAAGCTAAATGTTTGGCTTTTCTTATATGTAATACCTATGAACGTCTTTCTTTAATTTACAAACAAAACAAAAAATCCGTTTCATGTACCCCAAAAAGTTCTAATTGTCCAACCGTAGAATCGTCTTTTAGATTTTGTTGGTTTTTAATACCAGTTTAATTCACTGAAAAAACAAAATTTGGAATTTATGTGGGTACTTTTATGTAGCAAAAAGTGTACATTTTCCAACCCTGAACCCGAATTTTTATTTTTTAATACCATTTCAATTTTTCCTGAAATATAAAATAGGTATAATTCACTAAAAGCACAAAATTTGGAATTTATGTATGTACCAGTTTAATTCACTGAAAAAACAAAATTTGGAATTTATGTGGGTACTTTTATGTAGCAAAAAGTGTACATTTTCCAACCCTGAACCCGAATTTTTATTTTTTAATACCATTTCAATTTTTCCTGAAATATAAAATAGGTATAATTCACTAAAAGCACAAAATTTGGAATTTATGTATGTACTATTATGTACGAAAAATATTTCGATTTTCCAACTCTGGGTGAGGTGTAAGATAGTTTTACTTGAAAAAAAATTAAAATTTTTAAACTTTTTGGTCACTTTCATGTACCATTAAATATCTCACTTGCCCCAACCCTGGAGTCGAAATTTTGATTTTTTAAGATTTTAATACCAATTTTGTTCTTCCTGAATTATAAAACAGCTTTAATTAGCTAAAAGAAACATCGTCAATTGCCTTTTTGCTTACTTTCATGTATAAAAAAATTTCAATTTCCCAACCATGGAAACGAAATTTAAATTTTATTTATCAATGCAAATCTTCATGAGGTATAAAGTAGTTTTGTTTAAGAAAAACTCGAATTTTGCAACCATTTTGGTTATTACATGTACTACAAAATATTGCTTGTACCAAAAAAATTTAACTTTTCCAACCCTGGAAACGAAATTTTATTTTGTTTTGTTTTTTTATCAGTGCAACGCTTCTTGAGGTATAAAGTAGTTGTTGGAGGCACGCCAGCCTAGGGTAACTTTTAGTGACTTCCAAGGGGATTTTGAATAAAATACACGAGTTTCATAAAAACTTAATTTATTCAACAAATGTATTTCTATTAAAATTCCTAAATAAATAACATTAATTATGAATCATATAATTACAAGTTTTATTATTATTTATACATAATTTTTGGTTTGGAAACCACTAAGAAATATGAACAAATATTTAAATTCAATATTTTATTTGGTCCCTGCCAACTTTATATTCTGGAATTTACAAATGAATAAAATGGCAGTTCAATTTGGCTCCTAAATATGGCTTTTTTAGTACTACATTTTTAGTTTTAAAATCAGAAAAATATAAAAAATTCTATGTTTTAAGTCCTGCCAGATGGATTATCTGAATTTAGGGTTTTTGGTAGTGGCGTTAACATTCCCCCCGCAGTATGGCAAGAAGCTTCTTCGCCGTCAGACTCCTGTTGATGAGCAACTTCCAAAATAGCCAACTTAGCCGTAGGTTAGTAAGCACCTTTGCGCTACGGACTTGACCGTCACTTGCCGACCTAACTTCTAAGACTTTACCACGTAGCCACACATTTCGAAGAAGAGATGGATCCACCCTGACATAAAGGTTTTGGTCTGTCATGCCACTTTGACCTACAAGTTAAAGATGGCAAATATTGACATAGCCACTTTTTCCAAAAAATATTGGCATATTGTTGTGACGTTAGCCAACATTGTTTTAGTAATGTGCCACTGTCATCACAATTTGACAAAGGCTTCAGTCCTGAAGAAGATCCCACTAGAAAGTGATTTGGTGTTAATGCCTCACCAGATTCAGCATCCACTGGAACATAGGCTAGGGGCCTTGAATTTATAATGTTCTCTATTTCGACCAGCATACTTTGCAGCAGCTCGTCGCTTGGTGACCTTGAAGGCATTATTTGATACAATATTGTTTTTACTGAGCGTACAAAACGTTCCCACGCCCCACCCATGTGAGGTGATGCAGGAGGATTAAAATTCCATTTTGTTGTGGTGGTGGTAAATGATTTAACCAACTCATCTTTATCAACATCGGACAAAGCTTCACGAAGTTCCCGTTCAGCACCAACAAAATTTGTGCCGTTGTCGCTGTAGAATTCATGTGGAATGCCGCGACGTGCCATAAAGTTACGAATGGCTAAGATACAGGAGCTGGTTGTTAATGAATGTGCCACCTCAATATGGACTGCTCTAATAGTCAGGCAAGTAAACAAACATCCATAGCGTTTTTCTTTGTGCCTATTAACAACGATCATAATTGGACCAAAAAAATCGATTCCAGTATATGTAAATGGCGCAACATATGAAGCTACACGAGCTCGCGGCAATTCGGCCATTTGAGGGTTATGAGGTATCGCCTTCTTAATTTTGCACATTTGGCATGAACGAACAATAGATTTGTACATTGCACGAAGTCTTGAAATAGAAAATTTTTGTCTGACTTCGTTAATAACAGTCTCATGATTCATGTGATGATAATTGTGGTGATAATGTGTCAAAATAAGTTTTGTAATTTGACTTTTTCTAGGCAGAATTATTGGACGTTTTTGTTCTAGTGGAATATCAGCTTTGTCAATTCTGCCGTGGACTCGTAATATACCGTGCTCCAAATATGGGTTTTTGTTGTAAATATCGCTGGATTTATGTATGATCAGGTTAGAGTTTAATACAAACATTTCATAAGAATATTTTTCAAGCTGAGCCTGCTTATATAAAATATTTTCAGCGGCTTGTAGTTCGTCTTGGGTTAATTGACCTTTTTGTTTTTTAATTATTCGACAATTGTGTATGAAACGAAGAGCGTAGCCTGTAGCACGAACGAGTCGATTTCAATTTGAAAATCTGAAAACATCGATGATCGGTTCATACTTCTTTATTTTAAATGTATGGTGCACACGCTCTTCTTCGGTGCACTGTGATAATGGAACTGATTGTGGCCATTCGTTTTCTGGAAGACGTAAAAATTCAGGTCCTTCAAACCATCTAGAGGAATTCGTCAACTTAGGAATTTTTTGCCATTTAGTGGCATCATCAGCAACATTTTGCTTGCTTGAGATCCATCTCCAGTCTTTGATTGATGTCAGCTCTAAAATCTCTGTTATGCGAAAGGCAACAAATTGATTGTACTTACGGTGATCTGAATTTAACCAACTTAACACCGTTTTGGAGTCGGTCCAATAATATTTTTTATTAATTATTATATCATGATTTTCTGATACATATTTGGAAAAACGAGACCCTATGAGGGCGGCCATTAGTTCGAGGCGTGGAACTGATGTTATCTTCATAGGCGCTACTCTAGTTTTTGCTCCAATAATTGAGCAGATGACGTCATCACCTCTTCTTAGTGGAAAATAGCATACAGCTGCGTAACCGTCCTTACTTGCATCCACAAAGGTGTGTAGTTGCACTTCAATGTTGTTGTAACACTTGAAATATTTTAAGTAACAACGAGGAATTTTTATTGCTTCAATTTCAGGTAAAATATTAACCCATTTTGCCCATTTGGTTGTTAGTTCAGGAGAAATTTTTTCATCCCAATCTATTTTTGATTGCCAAACATCTTGCATAATTACTTTAACATACATCACAATATGTGCTATTAGACCAAGGGGGTCGTAGATTGACATCACTAATCGTAACATTTCTCTTTTTGTGGGTACTTTTTGACCAGAAAAAATTTCACTCTCTCTCAACCAATGGGATATTTTAAATGTTATGACATCTTCCTGATGTTCCCAAAAAATACCTAAAACCTTTTCAGTTTGCTTTTCATTATTTAGGTTTAAGCATTTAGAATCAAAACTAGTTCCTGAGGAAATGGATTTTAACACTAACTTGCTGTTGGAAATCCAATTTCTTATATTAAATCCTGCTTTGCGATGAACATAAGCAATATCATTTATAATTTTTATAGCTTCTTCCGAAGCATCTACGGATATAAGAAGATCATCAACGTAGTGGTTTTCCTTTATTGCTTTTGCAGCCAGCGGAAATTCATTTTCAAATTTATTCCCGTTGAGATTTATGTATTGGCAAATGCTAGGGGCACATGTAGCTCCAAAAATCATAACATTCATTACGAATATATCGGGACTCTTTCCTTCCACACAGTCACGCCAAAGAAAACGTTGGACATCGCAATCTTCTGGCCGTACATGCACCTGGTGGAACATCTCCTCTATGTCACCACAAACAGCCACAGATTTCTGACGAAATTTAAAAAGTATGGAAGGCAAAGAAGCCAAATAATCAGGTCCCTTCAATAAATACGAATTTAAGGACATACCATTTGATGTGGCTGCTGCATCCCAAACAACCCTTGTTTTATTTGGTTTGTTTTTATTGAAAACTGCGAAAATTGGAAGGTACCAAATCTTCTTATCACCACGTTTAATTTCATGAGAATCTAATTTATGGATATAGCCTTTTGCCAGATATTTGGAAATAGTTTCTTTAAAAATATTAAAAAGTTCTAAATTCTGTCGCAATTTTCGTTCTAGACAAATTAATCGTTTAAGCGCCATCTGTTAAATATCAGGCATTTCAATAAAATCAAACTTCCACAGAAGGGGAACCTCGTAATGCCCACACGGCTTATATTTTGTAAACCTTTCTAATAAATCTAACGCTCGCGTTTCACTTTCAGCCACAAGTGGATTCTTTACACTAACTCCCACACTATCTAACGAGTAAAAGCTTCGAACCAACTCGTCTAATTTATCTGCTCTAGCAGAGCAATCGCATACATGAAAATTGAGGTTGGAACTTGCCGTTTTAATTTCTGCAACAGTGCCGTAAACAAACCATCCAAGTTTTGTACAAACTGCAACAGGCTCGTGTGGTGATCCCTCTCGGATTTTGCTTGAAACTCCAAGATTAAAATGATTTAATCCGATTAATATCTGTGGCACAGCATCACTGTAACTTTGTATGGGAAGATTTCGCAAGTGGCGATAGCGCTCCGACAATGCTTTGTAATTCAGCGACTGAATAGGCAAATTCAAAGATTTCACAGTAGAAACATCAATAGCCACACGTTTTTTATTACCATCTGAAATGTATACTTTTAGTTTTTTTGAGTTTTCTTCACTTCTTTCCATACCTCCTGTCCACCGCAAACATAATGGGCTTGGAACACCATCAATTTCTAATTGACTTGCCAATGACTCATCCATCAGACTAATAGATGACCCCTCGTCAATAAAGGCAAATGAATTTATTGTTTTATTTTTTCCAAATATTTTAATTGGAATGATTTTAAATAAAATACTTTTAAATTTTTCACTGTGTGTATTATTTATTTCTTTATTTGTTAAATTTATATTTTCACTTTTATTTTCATTTGACATTTCGTTTTTCATTGCTTTATTTACCGGTACAGAATATCGATGTAATGACGGATGGTGAAAATATTCGCACCCTTCCTTACCGCAATTTTTCTTTTTCCTACAGTCACCACTGTGTTTGAACAAGCAGAACTTACATAACTCCCATACCTAAATACGGGCGGCAAGCGTTTTTTAGCTGTCAAAAGTTCTCATGTCCATACATTTTGTATGGAGCATACCGAAATAACGCGGCGGCAAAGCGGCGGCAACGCTTTGCTATTGGAAAATCCGATTTTGATAGAGCGTTTTCTAATGAAGTTGGTTGCAAAAGAAGAGAATTGTAACCAGAGAAAAAGAGCAAAGATTTACAAAAGTGAAATATATAATAAAAGAAAAAATTTGTGCACTTCGTATTAGAAAATGGTGGTAAGAAAATATTTACAATATGATTATATACATAAATATGTATGCACGTATGTAATTTGTACAAAATTTCAATAACAAAATCACAAATGTCGTCCGTCCAGCTGTTAAAATAATCAGGGTTGTTTAATTTGTTTGTTTGATAACCCTGTTTTTATTGTTTTTTTACATAACGCTGCCGCTTTTGTTTAGGTATGGCATTTCAGCGTTAACGCTCAGCGGAAAAAAACGTTCCGCTTTCCGCCCGTATTTAGGTATGGGTGTAAATTGTGTTTTCTCACTGTGTTCCATTTCTCACCACGATCCAGAGATATGTATGTTGGGCAGTTAGCGACTGCGCTGCAGCTATTGTTGCTGTTACATACAATGCATCTGCGCTCACTATGGGAGTGAATAAAGGCTTTCTTGTTTGTTGTAGTTGCAATTGTTTTATTTATTGCCTTTTCTTTGTTCCCTTTATTCGTATGTTGATCAATTGTTATACTGCTAGCTGTTATTCCAATATTAAAAAACCACTTGTCAAATTCCAACAAATTTGGCTTTTTATTTTGGTTCATCAGCTGAATTTTTTGACTTGCCCACTGCATTTGATACGATGGTGGGAGCTTTTGCAGTATATCAAATAGAAGTGATGAATTATTTATTTCATCAAGCATATTACTGGCTGTAATTGTGGATATCAAACTGCGGACTTCAATCGATAAGGTGGTAAGTGTTTTAAGATTATTTTCTTCTACTTTTGGGGAAGAATTAATCCTGTTTTTTATGGAATTTATTATCTTTTCAGGTTGACCATACAGCATGCGAAGAACTTGTAGTACACCACTTACATTTGAAGGATGAATCAACATTTGTTGAACGCTGTGAAGTGCATCTCCTTTTAAGGCCTTTTGAATGCGAATAAGGTTTTCGGCATCGGTAAATGCGCAAGCTGTGGTGGACCACTCGTAGGTCGAAATGAATAATGGCCAATCTTCTGGATCGCCAGAAAATTCGGGCAGTTCTTTGGGCAGAGATTGACGAGATATAAGGTGGTTCTGCAGAGCTCTTTGTGGTGGCGGGCAAGGGGCCGCGTTTTGTAAAAAATTATTTGTTGATGTTGTTGGTTGCGTTTGATTGAATGTTTGCGGAACCGAATAAAATAAATTTTGTGTGTTGTTATTTGTGGGACAAGGGGCAAATACGCTGCTGGTTTGGTAAGTATTCACTGAAGATAATGTAGGCTGCATTCGTTGTTGATAACCACCATAGGTGGGTATGGCCGTAGTACAATTCGGTACTGCGGTCATGGTTGAGGACGAATTTATGACAGCTGAGGTTACTATCGGTGGAGCAAATCTAAGAGGGTTTGGTTCGGCAAATGAGGTGTTTGTAAGTCTTGAGTGTCTTTTAGATTCGAAACAGTATGTTGTTCGGTGTTTTGATTGTGAAGCTCAGATGAAGGCAACCATTCATGACCGGGCAGATCAACATCTTCTGAAATATTATTAAGGTCCTCAGCTTCCTCAAGAAGTTGATACTTTTTATTAAGATAATCTCTATGAAATTTGCGTTCTTCTTCTAACCTCTGAAGTTTCAATTCTACTTTACGAGATTGCGAAGCGTGAGAACGATTTGAGCATCTACTTGAAGTACTGGGAGTAGGTGAATTTGACCTTACGGCAGAACATTGAGTACATTTGAAGGTTATGTCATCTTCGGTGAAATTAATGCAATTTTTGTGAAATATTTTGTGGCAATCGATGCAGGTTGTTATATTTTTGTCAGGGGGTTTGTGGCAAAATGCACATTCGTGATTTGATTGTTCATTTAGCGCTTGACTATCGAAATGTGGTAAAGACATGTTTACTTACTGCGAGATTGGCAAGAGTTTAGGGCAGATATGGTCCAGAAAGATGATGAAGCAAAAAGAATTTTAAAATTGTTGGAGGCACGCCAGCCTAGGGTAACTTTTAGTGACTTCCAAGGGGATTTTAAATAAAATACACGAGTTTCATAAAAACTTAATTTATTCAACAAATGTATTTCTATTAAAATTCCTAAATAAATAACATTAATTAGGAATCATATAATTACAAGTTTTATTATTATTTATACATACTTTTTGGTTTGGAAACCACTAAGAAATATGAACAAATATTTAAATTCAATATTTTATCTGGTCCCTGCCAACTTTATATTCTGGAACTTACAAATGAATAAAATGGCAGTTCAATTTGGCTCCAAAATATGGCTTTTTTAGTACTACATTTTTAGTTTTAAAATCAGAAATATATAAAAAATTCTATGTTTAAATTTAAGTCCTGCCAGATGGATTATCTGAATTTAAGGTTTTTGGTAGTGGCGTTAACAGTAGTTTTATTTAAGAAAAATTGCAAATTTTTTACCATTCTGGTAACTTTCATGTAACATAAAATATTGCACTTGCCCATCCCTGGATTCGAAATTTTATTTTTAGTTTTTGAATTTTTGATACCAAATTTGTTCTTCCTAAATTATAAGAAAGTTTTAGTTAGCAAAAAACATAAAAAAACATCAGTTGCCTGTTTGATTACTTTCATGTATAAAAGAGATTCAATATCCCACCTCTAAAAACAAAATTTGAATATAAAAAAAAATTTTTTTGCCAATGCAAATCTTCATGAGGTATAAAGTGGTTTTGTTAAAGAAAAACTTGAATTTTTAACAATTTTAGTTACTACATGTACTACAAAATACGGAATAGGCAGAATTTTTTTTTTAATTTCCCATCCCTGGAAAAAAATTTTTATTTTCTTAGTTTTTAATAGACCATTGAGGCTCCCCATAGCAAGAAATAGGTTTAATTTACAAACATTAAAAAAATAATTGATTTTTAGTATAAATTTAGCGTCGAGAAATAGGTGTAAGCTTCCCAGCTCTGGATCTTTCTGAACTTCAATAGAACTCTATTTAAGTTCATTTCCAATCCAACGGTCCAAGAACAAAGTCTCTAGCTCTTCTGGGGGCTTGGGAAAAGCGATTTCACGTACGGACGGACATCGCTCAATCGGCAACGCTATTCATAAGGATCCAGAATATATATACTTTATGGGGTCCCATGTGCATATCGAAGAAATTACGCACGGAATGACAAACCTATATATACCCCTTCACTTTTTTGTGAAGGGTATAAAAATAAATATTAAAAAAAAAGGAAAAAATCAAAATAAATTCTTTTCCCGTTGTGCAATGGTGAATCAAAATAAAATATCAATTTTAATAATTACAAAAAGAAAAATAACCAAATGCTAACAAAATAAACAAGTGCAAAATCGACAAATAATAAATATTTTTAAATAACCTAACATCAAACAAAATCGAACCAGTTAAAAACAAATAGTACCATCACACAACGACAATAGCAACAGAACTAAGGAATGCGTATGCAGTGCACTTGTGACGAAGAGGAAAAATAATAAGAGAGAATGAAATTAATAAGATCAGTGCTGACACTACAAACCAGTGTTGGCACTTCGGGTCACGGTGACCGGATCGGGGCTTTTATGGTTCCCCTTGCGTGTCATTGTGCTATGTCGTAATTGTACTCTTTAATAATAAATTTTCTATTGTTGATACCACGTTGTTGATCACTGTTGGTGTTTAGTGATGAAGGCCATACACTGATCACTAAACAACCTTTCAAACAGTGATTAGCATACTGGCATTGGCAATACAAGATTTAATCGTTCGTTTTGTTTTTCTTTCTTGTATTTTATGGCAGGTCGTTTTAGGGTAGATTTCTGCAACATACGCGGGCTGCGTGCAAACTTTTTCTCTGTGTATGCCCACGTTTGTCTCCATCGGCCTGATGTTTTCGCCTTATGTGAGACTCAGGTGTCTGAAAATGCTGACCCACAGGATTTTCACATACCTGGATATCACCTACTATCCCTATTCTTTCTTCATAGGGGCCTTGCAATCTATATACGAAATGAAGTTGTGTACCAGCGTCAGCAACCATTAGACGCGCATGATCCAGAATTTAGCTGTATTTGGGTTAAATTCAAAATCAGGGCACATCTGCATTTCGGGTTTCTTTACAGACGTCCAAACGCGGAAAGGGAAAAAACACTCTCCAACTTCGACTCCATATCGAAGATCTTAGAGAATTATCCGAACAGTGAAATCGTTGTTGCTGGTGATTTTAATGTTCATAATTCATCTGGGTGATCAATTATTCACTGACCCGGTTGATAAAGCTAACCTTCTAGCTGAAATATTCGCAAGTAATTCGCACTTGCCGGAAAGCAATCAACAACTGCTAGTTCTTGAAAGTGTATCCATAACTATGCCAAAGATACGCTTTCGGGTGCGGGCGGTTAAAAGGTTCTTATCGGATCTCAATGTAAATAAGTCTCCTGGGCCGAATGGAATTCCAGCACTGGACTTAAGGCAGTGCTTTTCTACGTTAGCACGTCCTCTGGCAACCCTTTTCACCACTATTTACCATTCAAGTGAATTTCCCTCGTGCTGGAAGGTTGCTCATGTAACGCCAGTCCCTAAAATGGGAGAGGCCAACGACCCCCAAAACTACCGCCCAATCGCGATTTGTTCTGCGCTTTCTGTGATGGAAAGCATGGTGACTTTTCACCTAGTGAAATATAGTCTAATGGCTTACTTAACGACCGCCATTATGGCTTCCGAAGGGGCCGCTCTACGGGGGACCTATTGGCCTTCCTTTCGGAAAAGTGGTGCCAGTCTATCCACCACTTTGGCGAGAGTAAGGTAGTGGCTCTGGATATTTCTATGGTATTCGACAGAGTGTGGCACGGAGCACTTTTGTCGAAACTTATGGCTTTTGGTGTGGGTGACGCCTTCTCTTTATGCTATAAGAGTTGTTATAGACGGGATTTCATCAGACGAGTATAGGATCAACTCTGGGGTACCGCAAGGCTCTGTTCTTTCTCCTACACTATTTCTTATATTTCTAAATGACTTTCTATGTCAGACTTCAACTCCTATATACTCTTTTGCGGATGATAGCATCCTTTGCCATTCATATGCTTTCAATAGTAGGCCGAGATCGGAGCGATGAGGCATGATATGGATGTTGCGCTAAACGGTGAATTCAATAGTATTGTTGAATGGGGTCACAGAAACATGGTAAATTTCAATGCCCGTAAAACTCAATGCTGCTTGCTTACACACCGACGCAAGCCCGATCACGCTGCTTCATCTGTAAACATGGGTGGTATAGATATTGAGGAATCAGAAGCTCTTGATGTTCTTGGCATAAAAATCAAGTGCAACGTTCGATGGACAGAACCACATTTTTCATGTTTCAAAAGAAGCATTCAAGTGCCTCGGCTTTCTAAGGCGGTGTAAGACATACTTCACCCCATCTGATCTCCTTACTATTTATACCACTTACATCCGACCGAAGATGGAATACAACTCTCATGTATGGGATGGTGCTTCAAAGTCTATTTTGAAGTTACTCGACCTTGTACAGGATAGGGCGAAGAAACTCATAGGGGACGGTAGGGTAGCCAACTCTATCGACTCACTTGAGCATCGACGCAATGTGGGGTGCGTTTCACTGTTTTATCGTTACTACAATGGGTTTTGTTCCGACGAAGTCAGGGATCTTTTTACCGAAACAAGCACTTTTTTACGCTCACCACGCTCTACAGTGCGATCACACACCTATGTGGTGGATTTACCAGTGAACCACACTACACATTTCAGGGAAAATTCATTCTTTGCCCGTATGTGGAATAAACTCCCTGCGGAAGTCTTTCCTGCCGTATATAGCATGAGGAAATTCAAATCGAATGTTCATAGACACTATTCCCTTTATCCTCCTTCCCACAACCAATTTTCCTAGTTCCAGCACAATGTACGCATGAGTAGGGGCCATCCCCTGAGTGCCGGTCCTAAAAAAAAAAATAAAAATAAAAAAATTAAATTTCGCTTCCAGGGTTGGGAAAATGAAAGTTTTTTTTGGTTCATGCAATATTTTGTAGTACATGTTATAACAAAAATTGTTATAAATTTTGAGTTTCTCTTAAATAAAATCACTTTATACTTCATGAAGATTTGCATTGGTAAATGAATTTTAAAAATTAAAATTTCGCTTCCAGAGGTGAGAAATTGAAACTTTGTATACATAAAAGTAACCAAAATGGTTAAAAATCTCAAATTACTTCAATAAAACTACTTTATACCTCATGAACAGTCGCATTTATAAAAAAGCAAAAAAAAATTAAATTTCAATTCCAGGGCTGGGAAATTTAAAGTTTTTTTGGTACATGCAATATATTGTAGAACATGAAAGTGATAAAAATTGTTGATAATTTCAAGATTTTTGTAAATAAAATTACTTTATAAGTAATGAAAACTAGCATTGGTAAAAAAGTAGACACAAATTAAAATTTCGCTCCCAGGGATGGAAAATGGATATTTTTTTAGAAGTAACCAAAAAGCCAACTATCGTCGGTTTTTTACTAATTAAAACTATTTTTTAAAATTGGTATCAAATATTAAAACAAATCAAAATTTCGATTCCAGGGTTGGATAACTGCAATATTTTGTAGTACATGAAAGTGACCAAAATGGTTCCAAATTTTAAGTTTTTCTTAAATAAACCTCATTATTAAGAGTTGCATGAACCTCATTATTAAGAGTTGCATTGATAAAAAAAAACCAAAAAAATTAAAATTTCGTTTCCACGGTTGGGAAATTGAAATATTCTTTTTGCATAAAAGTAAGAAAAGAGTCAATTGACGTTGTTGTTTTTGCTAATTAAAACTATTTTATAATTCAGGAAGAACAAAATTAGTATTAAAATCTTAAAAAATCAAAATTTCGAATCCAGGGTTGGGCAAATAAAATATTTTATGGTACATGAAATTGACCAAAAAGTTTAAAAATTCCCTAAGAATTGCATTGGTAAAAAAATAAAAATTCGCTTCCACAGTTTGAAAACCGAAATATTTCTGGTACATAAAAGTACCCACATAAATTCCAAATTTTGTGAATTAAACCTATTTTATACTTCAGGAAGAATTGATTTGGTATTAAAAATTCTGTCACAGGGTTGGAAAATCGAAATTTTTTAGTACATAAAAGTAGCCATATAAGCTCCTCATTTTGGTTGTGTGTGAATGAAATCTCTTTTATACTTCGGGAAAAGTTAAATTGGTATTAAAAACCAAAATAATTAAAAATCCAATTTCAGGGTTGGAATATCGACATTTTCTGATTAAAAAGATGAATTATACCTTCTTTATATATCAGGAAGAAATAAATCGGTATTGAAAACCAAAAAAATCTAAAAGATTCTACGGTTGGACAATTAGAACCATTTGGGGTACATAAAACGGATTTTTTCTTTTTGTTTGTAATATAAACATATTTAATATTTTTGAAAGACGTTCAGAGGTATTAGAAGTAAGAAGAGTCAAACACTTAGCTTCTTAATCAAAAAATTTAAACGTTGCCTTAAATATAAAAGTAACTGATAACATCATTTTGTTTTTTTTAATTATTTTTTAATTAAAGCTACTTTCTGTTTTGGCAAGAAAGAACGAAAGAAGAATTACATCTGTGAAGGGTATTTAAGATTCGTCACAGCCGAATATAGCTTTTTTACTTGTTATACCCTTCACGAAAAAGTGAAAGGGTACATACAGGTTTGTCCTTCCGTGTGTAATTTCTTCGATATGCACATGGGATGCCATAAAGTATATATATTCTGGATCCTTATGAATAGCGATGACGATTGAGCGATATCCGTCTGTCCGTTCGTCCGTACGTGACGGTTTTCCCAAGCCCCCAGAAGAGCTAGAGACTTCGTTCTTGGACCGTTGGATTGGAAATGAACTTAAATAGAGTGCCATTGAAATTCAGAAAGATCCGAAGTATGGTTCCAGAGCTGGGAAGCTTACACCTATTTCTCGACGCAAAATTTTTACCAAATATCAATTTTTTTTTTAATGTTTGTAAATTAAACCTATTTCGTGCTATGTGGAGCCTCAATGGTCTATTAAAAACTAAGAAAATAAAAAAAAATTTCCAGAGATGGGAAATTAAAAATTTTTTTTCTGCCTATTCCGTATTTTGTAGTACATGGAGTAACTAAAATTGTTAAAAATTCAAGTTTTTCTTTAACAAAACCACTTTATACGTCATGAAGATTTGCATTGGCAAAAAAAAATTTTTAAATTCAAATTTTGCTTCCAGGGGTGGGAAATTTAATCTTTTCTCTACATGAAAGTAATCAAACAGGCAACTGATGTTTTTTTTTGTTTTTTGCTAACTAAAACTGTCTTATAATTTAGGAACAACAAATTTGGTATCAAAAATTCAAAAATAAAATTTCGAATCCAGGGATGGACAAGCGCAATATTTTATTGTAAAAAATTTGCAATTTTTCTTAAATAAAACTACTTTATACCTCAAGAAGCGTTGCACTGATAAAAAAAAAACAAAAATAAAATTTCGTTTCCAGGGTTGGAAAAATTAAATTTCCTTTTGGTACATGCAATATTTTGTAGAACATGTAATGACCAAAATGACCAAACTACTTTATCCCTAGACGCACTTTCTTATTTTTATACCTATAAGCACTTTCTTCGTCGAATCGACGAAGTGCATTTTTTATCTGGCCCCAAACGCTCCCAATTAAAAAAATATATAAAATTTTGGTTTTATTGGAAAAACAATTTGGTTTTTATTCGTACTAAACATGAAGTTTGCTTATTTCAATGCAACTTAAAACTAATAAACAAAAAAAATTAACTTTAAGTTTTTTTTTACTTTTTTTTAAAATAGTAAAAAAAAATCACAAAACGCAGTATTTTAAATAAAAAGTTATTTCAGGCATTTGTTAAAATCATAAAACTGACACTTAAAACTAAAAAATAAACTTAGTTTGGTTGGCATTTTCAGTCATTTAGTGCAAGAGGCACAGAGATCAATTTTGTGTTCACCACAGATGTGTTTCTTGCATTTTGCACATATAGATTTTGTCATTCGTCGCTTTTCATAAGGGCAAAATGCACAAATTTTCCTTTTAGCAGCTTTTTTTAGTTCTACATCATTTACTTCTTCACTTTCATCCGTAGTTTTCAATGCTGATAATATATTTTGTCGAGTAGACGATTTTAGAGTTGGTGCTTTTAGTCTATTATTTAATGTTTTTTGGATCAAGCTTGAATGCAAACTTTTCATAAAGTTAATGCGATTTTGTGGCTTTTGACCTAATTCAAACATATTATGAGTATATATGACATAACTATTTATAAATGCCATATTCAGCATGCCAAAAAATATACACATTGGCCATCGATTAGTTTTACGAGAGCAGCTCATGACACTGCACATTTGGTCGAATGTGTCTACGCCTCCTTTTGTAGAATTATAGAATTCAACCATATAAGGCTTCTTGTTTTTATCGTTGACCGAGCCTTCTTCATTGCACGACGAGAGCAAATATATTACTTTAGATGGCTTTGGTTTATATGAAACAAGAGTTAGCTCGTTGTCATAGCAGAACTGTGAAGTGCCGCATTTGCGCCCTTTAAAATCTCTCATTTCGGTAGGAATCTCTCTTTTGTTTGATCTTAATGTTCCAACTAATGTGAGCTTGTATGGTTCTTGTAGAAGCGATTTGGCAAGAGGCACGGAAGTAAACCAATTATCCATGGTAACATTCCGCTTTGTACCATGAACAGTTTTTGTTAATTCTTTAACGTAGTATTCTCCAAGGGGCAAATCGGTGTTGTTTGTGCCTTTGCCCAAATATGGCATCGCATCTACCATATATTTGGTACCGCTATCACACAACATTACAATTTTAAGACCAAACTTAGCTGGCTTGTTAGGGATGTACATTTTAAAGCCGCATTTTCCTCTAAATGCCATAAGCTGTTCGTCAATGGTGAGATATAGACCAGGTGTATAATTTTCGCGACACTTGTTTATAAATATATCCCATATTTTTCGAATTGGCGAAAATTTGTCTGAAATCGTTTGCAAGCGCACGGCTTTGTCATCGAATCGCAAGCACGACATTAAAAATTTAAACCTATTCCTGGTCATTGTTGGCAGGTATTTTTGACCAGCGTAGCGGACATCGAACAATTCATTAACGGACAAATGATTATCTTTGGTAGCTGCAGTCAAAGCCAATATGCCGAACAGAGCAAGAATTTCATCCGATGTTGTGGTATTTTCGATAGATTCTTTTCGGTTACCTATTTCGACATTGGTCCACTGAACTATTTCATCTATAATTTCATCTGTTATAAAGAGCTTAAATACCTCAAATGGATCGATAACACCTTTACTTGAACGGGTTGGACCACGACGTTGATGTACGATATTTAAACCATAACGGTGCGATGTACCTTTTACTGCTGACCACTTATGTTTGTTTTTTCCACGTAGTATTTGCTTTGAATGTGGAATAATTGAGGATCTCTGTCGTATAACACTAAGCGGAATACCATCTTCATCTGAGAAATTCTCTTCTTCTACAGGTTCAATATCACTTTCTTCATCAAACCCCTCTTCCTCTTCTACTTCTTCTGCTTCATTGGTGCTGATGTCACTCTCACACTCCTCATTTAAATCACTAAAATCACCATTATCGTCACACAAATCAAGAAACTTTTCGATTTGTGCATCATTTAGTCTATCATTGTTGCTCATTTTATCAAAACTGCAAAAAAAAAAGTTTAAAAAATCTAAAGTCAAAAACGCTAAAATTACATAAAATACTTTCTTCGTCGATTTGACGAACACAAACTTAAAAAAAACATACTTACACACATCTAACGAGACTGAAAATGTACACACTTCAGCAGCTTGGCAATGACTGGAGCTATAAGAAAACTTAACACACAGCAATGAGTAAAATAGAAAATAAATGAGAAAGAGTAAACGATGTTCGTCGATTCGACGAAGAAAGTGCGTCTAGGGTTATACCTCATGAAGAATTGCATTGATAAAGAAAATTTAAAAAAATTTAAATTTCGCTTCCAGGGTTGCGAAATTGAAATTTTTTATACATAAAAGTAACCAAAAAGTCAATTGACGTTGTTTTTTTTACTAATTAAAACTATTTTTTAGTTCAGGAAAAACAAAATTGGTATTAAAATTTTTTATACATAAAAGTAACCAAAAAGTCAATTGACGTTGTTTTTTTACTAATTACAACTATTTTTTAGTTTAGGAAAAACAAAATTGGTATACAAAAATTTAAAAAAATATTAAAATTTTGATTACAGGGTTGGATAACTGCAATATTTTGTGGTACATAAAAATGAATAAATGGTTACAAATATTAGGTTTTTCTTAAATAAAACTTATTTCATGCCTCATTAAGAGTTGCATTAGTAAAAAAAATTTTAATTTCGTTTCCAGGGTTGGGAAATTAAAATATTTATTCTGCATCAAAGTAACCAAAAAAGCAATTGACGTTTCTTTTTGCTAATTAAAGCTGTTTTATAATTCAGGAAAAACAAAATTGGTATTAAAATCTTAAAAAAATTAAAATTTCGACTCCAGGGTTGGACAAATGAAATATTTTATGGTACATGAAAGTGACCAAAAGGTTTAAAAATTTTAATTTTTTTTCAAGTAAAACTATGTTACACCTCACTAAGAATTGCATTGGTAAAAAATTAAAAATTCGCTTCCAGAGTTGGAAAATCGAAATATTTTTCGTACATAATAGTACATACATAAATTCCAAATTTTGTGCTTTTAGTGAATTAAACCTATTAGATATTAAAAAAATTAAACTACATAGTATAAAAAATTATAAATTCGGTTCCAGGTTTGGAAAATCGAAATTTTTTGATACATAAAAGTAACCATATAAGTTCCCAATTTTAGTTATTTTCAGTGACTTAAACCTAATTTATATTTCGCTAAGAATTAAAGTGGTATGAAAAATTTTAAAAACTAAAAATTCGGTTCCAGGGTTGGAAAAACGAAATATTTTTGGTTCCTAAAAGAACATACATAAATTCCAAATTTTGTGTTTTAAGTGAATTAAACTCATTTTAAATATCAGAAAATATTAAATTAGCATTAAAAAATTAAAAATTCGGTTCCAGGGTTGGAAAATCGACATTTTTTGATTCATAAAAGCAGCCATTTTATTTGTTATTTTTGATTTTTATGATGAATTATACCTACTTTATATATCAGAAAGAAGTAAACTGGTATTAAAAACCAACAAAATCTAAAAGACGATTCTACGGTTGGACAATTAGAACTTTTTGGGATACATGAAACGGATTTTTAGTTTTGTTTGTAAATTAAATATATATAATATTTTTGAAAGACGTTTATAGGTATTAGATATAAGAAAAGCCAAACATTTAGCTTTCTAGCCGAAAAATGTAAACGTTTTCTTAAATATAAAAGTAACCGATAACATCATTTTGATTTTTTAATTAAACCTACTTTCTGTTTTGGCAAGAAAGAAAGAAGAATTACATCTGTGAAGGGTATTTACGATTCGGCATAGCCGAATATAGCACTTTTCTTGTTTTTATCTTACATTTGCTCTTCTGTTTCTTTTGCAAATTTAAGAGTGTCCGCAAGTCGTATTGAATGGGGTGTTATTTGCGGGATGAAGTTTTCGGAATTCACAACGGATTTCAAGTCATTTTGAACTTCAAGGGCAGATCTAAAAGTAAAGTAGGCGGCAGTGTATCCAGTTGTTGCACATTTAGCTGTATTCATTGCATATCTAATAGTAAATAATTTCAAATCCCATGTAGCGTGACTTTTGCGCACTTAAATGGAGAGTTCTAATTTTAAGTCTCGATTTTTGCGTTCCATAGGGTTAGCTTCCGGTTAATAGACAAGAGTAAACGATTGTTGAATACCAAGACAGTAAGTAAATTTTTGCATAACAGCGGAAATAAATTGAGTTCCATTATCTGAATGAAGTCTTCTAGGAACCCCGTATCTTAAAAAAATTTCGTTTAATAATAGTTCTGCATAATTTTCAGCTGAAACGAGTTTCAGCGGGAACAATTCTGTCCAACGGCTACAAAAATCCTCAACAATCAGTATCCATTGGTTGGCTTGAGGTGTTTTTAGTAAAGGCCCAAATAAATCGAATGCGATTATTTCAAATCTGCGATTACTAGATACGGTTTGAAGAAGACCAACAAGTTTCATATTTGAAGGTTTATAGCGCTTACATTCGATGCATGACTTGTAATGTGTTATTTCAGCTCTCATTTTCGGCCAATAAAAATGTGGCCTTATTCGATTTATTGTTCTATCAATTCCGTAGTGACCAGCTGTAGGACTATCATGGTAATGAAAAAGAATCATACTGCGCATAGATTTTGGTATTACTAGTTGCCCATTTTCGGAATCCTCTGACGAACAAAACCTATATAGTACACCATCCAACATTATATAAGCTCTATTGGTATATCTCAAAACATTTTCATCATTACTTTCAAATGAAGTTATTATTGTTTCTAAATCTGGATCTTCCAATTGTGCTTTTCTAAGTTTAGTAGCTCCATTTCTTGGAATGTCTACGTATATTGGCATGCATTCACATTTTATATCATTGTGCGATTTCTGATACAGTATTTTTGCGATAAGGGGTGTGTTCAAACTTTATATTCTAGACTTGTAATTGTAATGCCCATCTTGCAAGGCGGCCTGTTGGAGTTTTTAGGCTAAACAACCATTTAAGTGGTTGATGGTCAGTAAGGACCAATATTTCTGAGTCTTCTATATAGCCTCTAAACTTTTGAACTGCCCAAACCACTGCTAAGACTTCACGTTCTGCTGTGGAGTAGTTTCTTTCTGCAGGAAGAAGAAGACGACTGGCGTACTCAATTACATGTTCAGATTGTTCATCCCCCTGGAGTAAAACAGCTCCAATTGCATAATTACTTGCATCTGCTTTTATTTCAAACGGTATATCTTCATTTACCTGTTGTAAAATTAGCGGTGAAATTAAAAGTTTTTGATGTGTTAACATCTATACGCGCGCCTCTAGGGCAGTAAACTATCAGTTTCAATACATACGCAAGTGTAAGGTGTAAGATGCAAGAATATATGTTTGTTCGTTGCTTGGCATTCGGTATTGAAAGTGATTATGCATAGCAAAGAGAATAGTGACGTGGTTATACGTACATATATAAAAATGAGATAGCAAGACAGCAACGTATGTAGCTTATGTACAAACATAACAATGTATGTATGTACATTTGTCTGTTGCTTTGCATTCTCTTTGTTTTTTGTGGGTTTAATATAACATAAATAAACAAAAAGGTGTTAACACATCGCCCGTGAGTTCGAACACTCATTGATTTTTTTTTAATGAGTTAAATGCGTTTTTCTCTTTTTCAGACCAATGCCAATGCATTCTTTTTTGTTAAATGTGACATAGGTTTTAATATATTTCAAAATGATGGTATAAAACATCTATACCACGAGCAAGTTTGCAAAAATGACACCACTTCTTTTGCATTTCTAGGACTTTCTCTCATAACAATGGATTTTGTTTTTTCCGGGTCGACCTTCAGTCCTTCTGTTGTAAGTATGTGTCCCAAATATTTAACTTCGGACTTGCAAAAGAAGCATTTTTCCCGATTGCAAATTGAATTGTTTTAGTATATTAAATGTCAGTTTGAGATCGGAGATATGAGTTTTTACATCTTTTGAACATATAATAATATCATCCAATAAGCCAGAATTAATATATTTGGTAAGCCATTTCGAAATTTATCGATTAGCCTCTGAAAGGTGGGCGGGCCATTCTTTAGCCCAAATGTTTTCTGAGAGCGACATATTATTAATAACATGTTGTTGATTTGTTTTAAAATTAAAAATTTTGGATTGATCATCCTTGAAATACCAAGTTCGTTGGGCTAAATCCAGTACAATGCGGTTTTCTTCTAAAAAATCGATACCAATTAATATTAAGCATATGAATTTTATTTTCTTAAAACAGTTACCTATTGCCATATCAACGGTTGTAGAATATACGAGTTTATTTTGTTGACTACCATCCGCTAAGATAATCTCCGCGTGTACTTTTTGAAATAAAACACATTTTTTAATAAATTTTTGGTATAAAAGAAATCCCGCAACACTGGTTCTAGCAGCAGTCTCGAAATGAGCTTTACCCTTTAAGCCTAGTACTCTGTTTGAATTTGTGGAAAATGTTGCGCAACATCAGTTATTTCAGTTTCAGTTTTTTCCTTTTTAATTGAAATTGTGTTTTTCATTTTCAATGAGAAAATTTTTAGTTTTAAAAAATTATCGTACGAAATAAATAACATTCATATTATTTCACATGTTTTTCATAATTAAAGCAGAGTACTAGTTTAGCAACATTTTTCCACATATATTTCGATTGAATATTTTTTGTATGGGTTTTGTCAGAATTTCACATGAAACTTTAAACAGAGTACTAGGCTTTAATCCTAAAATATCAACTTGGATGACCGGGACATTTCTTCCAACTAAAGAAGTATATAATGAATTGAAATCAAGCTTCTGCTGTTCTGTGATTACATTATCTTTATTGCAATATGGACAGTGAGAACGGTAAAATCCTGGTGCGCCACAGCCATAACAGTTAAGTTTTGTTTCTGACTCTTTCACGTGCTTGTGCTTTTTAAAACAATTTTCAGCCAAATGGTTTTTCTTTCTGCAATATGTGCACTTTAAAACTGACCCTGCCTGATTTTTCGTTGGTTTTGTTTTCTCCATTCTTTCCTGAGAGTTTTCTGCAACGATTTGTTCTATGTCTCTTGCTCTATGTAACAACTCCTGTAATTTGAAATGCTATCCCTTGGCAGTTTCTCTCTAATTTTTATGTTTAGCTGGCAAAATATTATACTTAACATTGCATTTTCCGATAATTTTTCTGATAATTGAGCAAATAGCCTTCTTTTCTACATACAAAAGTGTCAGTAGAGTCAAATATCATTTGTTTTTCTTGACAGATTTGATTCAAAATGCGCCAGCCTGGTTTTGGTGGGGCAAAAGTTTCCTTAGAAGCTCGATAGCATCCTTAAATGTCTTTGCTTCATCTTGCACGCTTTGCCACCACGAAGAGGCATAACCTTCTAACAACAAGGACAAACTAGCAAGTTGTTTGAAATACTCTCAGCTTCTTTGTAAACACATATTGTGGCAAGGAAATCTTCAATTTTTGTGGAATTGCGAACACCATTAAAACGTGCAGTGCAATTACTAAATGTTGACTTTACTTCCTGTCTCACAACTAAACCATCTAAGAGTTCTCTAAACTGGACATCTGTAAGTGTCATATTTGCTGGGGTCTGTGACTACAGAAATATTGCTCGTAGTTGGTAGAATTTCAACGCTATCCTGAATGACATTTTCAGCACCATTTTGTGCGCGATTTGTAGGAACGTTACGAGGACTACGTCTCATATTTCTCAGAATAACATATACTTAACAAACTTATTTAATCTTTGATCTTAAAAACAGAAAAATTTAAGGGCAACGACAAAGTGAACAAATTGCAACAGTGATGATAGCAAAAATGATACAGTGATGAAGTTTTTGTTAACTTGAAATTCTACAGCTTCCTTGGAGATTCGTTTCCGTGCTGGAGTCTTGTAGTCTCCCATCGGACGCGTCCCCAGGTGGCGGATAGCGGGAGACCGACATGGTGCCTCTTCTGATACGCTGCACAAGTGGTCAGCTGAGTCACTATTAGGTCTTGGGTCTGACTCGAACTTGCGGGCCTTCACACACCACTGAGGGCCCGCAGGGTTGGCTCGGATCAGGCTCCTTACTAGGACAACCCCATTCAAAGGATCTCATCGGCTAGGGCGCACCCTGTCAAAGAGGCGCCTTGGCTGGTAGAACCAAATGAGGGTCATCATCCAGGGCTACTTCCCACCCCTGTCGACACCCCACCAAAGGTGAGGCAGAGATGGGAAGGCTATCTGACACGTTCAACATTCCTTAGTTTGGGTTCGTGGCGGTAGCAGCCCCTACAGTCCCAAGAGCGTTACACGACACAACACTGTTGGTCGTGGACCGTTCTAGACATGGATGATGCTCCTCTAGAATGTAGGAAATCCTGGTTGGAGCCCGCGGACCAAAACTACACCACTTGTAAGGTTAAGGTGGTTGGTAGCAGTGCCGAGAACCTGAATGGCTAGTTAGTGGTTAAAGAGGACTAGTCTCTAACAGCTCCCCTCCGACGCCAGGGCACGGGTCGGTTGTAACCAAAAATAGTTGCCTAACCCACGGCATGCCGTCACTGCGGTGGGTGGTCCACCTGTTACGCGCAACTCGTGGGAACAAAATTGACACTAAAACAAAAACAAAACAAAATAAACCGCTAGCCCTCCCACTAGGGAAGGCTAGATTGCAACGCAGCGTGTCCTTGGACGTAAGCCCAAGTACATCTGCAGCAGCAAAGGCTAAGGCCAGCAAAGGTGCGCCAAACGGAAAAACTCCGGCAGTGCCACAAGCACCAATTTTAAAATCGGTGGGTGCGCCAGCTGGAGTAAGTTCAGCAGTGCCACAAGCACCCGCCAAAACCACATCAGCAGCTGCCTCAAACACAGCTGAGGCACGAGCAGCTGTCTTAAATGACAAGAGAGGGCGCAATCGACAATTCGATGCGCGGAAAGCCTTCGCTGAAGAGCGGGCTTCTCGACGCCATATCGAGCAGTTAGGCAAAAAACAAGCCAAGGACCTAACCAGTGAGGAGAAATCCGCGCTGGCATGGGCCAAGGCCCGTCTGGCTGCCCAAAGCGGCTCCAATGCTGAAGCGTTCACTAGTTCAGCGCCGAAAAGGCAACGCTCAGCGGAAGAGCCGCAACAGCAGAAAAAAAACGCAGCCATCGAGCAAGCGACCCAGACAGGAGGCTACGGCTATAAATAGGCCTTACAGCGAAGTTGCAAGAAACCCGCTGGTAAGGGCTATTGTTGACCGCAGTAACGGCGACGGCTCAATCAACCACGAAAAATGGGGATTGATCTGTCAAAGATTACTGAATGTCTACCTGCAGAATCCAGAGGGGATTCAAGGGCACTCGCCGCAATTTACAGATGCCGGCTGGTTCCAGGGCCACGTCAAACTGGTCTCATGTAGGGACGAGCCGTCGACATCGCAGCTTAAGAACCTGATTGAGTCCTTAGGGGAAGTGTGGTCGGGCGCGAGGTTGGAATTGATCTCGGTCAGCGACATTCCCCGCCGACCGAGAGCAATTGCGATTATTCCGGCGGAACCACACGACCCTGCGGAAATCCTAGACATCTTCCGGAGAGGAAACCCAGACCTACCTACCAGTGACTGGAGGGTAGTAAAGGTTTTCGAGCCGGTAGGTGCCCGCAGGAAGGCGATGGTGGTCCTTAACAAGGAGGCGTTGTCTCTACTCCGGGGTAGGCAAGGCCTGGTGTACTATGGGTTCATGGGCATCAGGCTCCGTATATACCGGGGTGATGACAAACCCGATCCCGAAAACCCCGACCGAACGGAGGGGTCGCAAGGGTCAGCCAAGGCTACCGAAATGGAGGGCATAGTCGACACCGCGGAATCAGTAACTTCGGGGTGTTCCCAAGCAGACTCATGTCTGCTTGGAGACCTCCTGGAGAGACTGGAGTTCGAGGAAGACGAGAACGCGATTCTGGACCCAAATCCAGAGGTCGCGGAAATCGTCGTCAACTATGACCCGGATATTTAAAATGGCGAAGGTTATCCAAATCAACCTTCACCATTGCAAGGCAGCTTCTGCTGCGTTGACCCTCCGGCTCTCTGAGAGCGGAGAGGATATCGCGCTGATCCAGGAACCATGGACCTCCAAAGGCAAAATTCTTGGTCTCGGCGTAAAGGGCTACAAACTGCTGTATGCCAAAAACTCAGGTAATGATGGAAAAAACATTAGATCCTGCATTCTAGCGAAAGCCAACCTGAATATCTTCATTCTATCTAATTATAGTGATGAAGACACGGTGACTGCAGCCTGGGAGACAGGACAAACCTCCGTGTGGTTTGCCTCCTGCTATATGGCCCACGATCACCAGGGCCCACCACCAAACAAACTGGTCCGCAACTTGGTTCAGGTTGCAAATGCAAAAGGCACTCCCATAATACTTGGAGCCGACGCAAATGCGCACCACCATATCTGGGGCAGCACAAATACAAACGAAAGGGGTGAGTGTATCTTTGATTTCATTCTAGAAAACAAACTAGTGGTGTCAAATCAGGGTTCAGAACCAACTTTTATCGTATCAAACAGACAGGAGGTGTTAGATATAACACTTATAAGTGCAAGATATGCTAATTTAATACGAGATTGGAAGGTCTCCTCTGACTGTTCCTTCTCGGACCATCGCTATCTAACCTTTGCGGTTGGCAATTTAGGTAGTAGCATAAGACTGTGCGTCAACAGACGTAGAACAAATTGGGAGGAACAGAGCTCTATCCTCACCAATTCTATTGCGCATCCTCCAACCATAGGGGAAGCTGCGGACATTGACAAGGCAGTGGACATACTGACGAATGCGTTTGAGATGGCCACAGGCCTATCTTGTAGGCCATCCGTACAGCGTAACAAGCAAAGACCTCCGTGGTGGACTGATGATATAGCAGTCACCAGGAGGAACTGCCGCAAGCTTTTCAACGAGGCAAAAAGAACGGGAAACTGGACACTCTATAAAGCCTCCTTGAATAGATTCAAGCATGAGGTCAGGAACGCAAAACGCAAGACCTGGAGGAGCTGCACCAGTGTAGAATCTACCTCCGAGACATGCAGATTGCGTAGGATCCTAACCAAACAGCCGTCGATACCCGGCTACATCCACAAGGATGACGGCAGCTGGACCACTAATGGTATCGAATCGTTAGAGGTTCTTATGGACACCCACTTCCCGGGTTCCCAATCTGATGTGGTAATACCGCAGGTATACCCCTCACACAGCCAGCCTTCTGCTTCCATTGACATGGATGCGGAAAGGATATGCTGGGCCATTAATAGTTTCCATCCGTTCAAATCTCCAGGACCGGATGGCATTATACCCGCGGACCTGCAACGGAACGCAGCTCTCGTAGTTCCATGGCTACTAGCTATATACAAAGCTTGTATCCTTTGGTCATATATTCCAACAAACTGGACAAAATGCGTCGTGATCTTCATTCCTAAGGGAGGGAAGACTTCGCACACTAAGGCGAAGGATTTCAGACCCATAAGCCTGACATCCTTCCTTTTGAAAACACTGGAGAGGGTTATAGATGTTCACATAAGAACATCCAT